>ML776754.1:1179592-1242332 GCA_009831015.1 Picea engelmannii | reverse complement strand
ATTTGTCCTATGTATGATGACTGGTTTTAGCAGATCGGAGGGAGGAAACCCGCACCGAATTATCCAGGAGCTTCTCGTAAACGATAGCTGCAGTGCTCTTCAAGTATGTTTATAGGACAAACAAGACATAAAAATCACAACAGATATATGATTTATAAATCTCCACAATTAGATAAATACGTATGTAAAGATCTATACATAAATAATTCAATTGATGAAGAAGAGAAATCTGTCATTCACAAACTGAACCAAGTAATTGCTGTGTTTTTAAATATTGAAAGAAATCAGACATGGATCATATTAATTAATTCATATCATTTTTCAAAAGACTATGATAGCTAAAGTAGTCACTAATCAAATGCAAATTGATAAACATAAACATGAAACAAAAGATTGATATTATGAAAGTGAAAGTTGTAGCAGAACATCAACTTATGTCTCAATTTGTATTAGAAATCCATAGCCTAGTTCTCCCACAAGTGAGGATGATCCTTATTACACAAAATAATAAGTATTTATAAGTTTTCCACAGGGTAAAACCTCCCTGTGGAAGTTATCAAAACTGTTTACATAAATCTGGGCAGATATCCCAAGTTTAACTAAACTAGGAACCTACAATAGAACTAAAATACACAAATATTCACCTAGCCTGTCCAACACATCCCATGCAATTCGAATTTACCTGAAAAGGGTCAAAACAAGACAAGTTAGGAAGATATTTTGTGGATAAAAATGATAAAAATCTAATTCTAAAGACTAGCTACAGAATGTTGCGATTCTGTAGCTGGTCTAAATCAGACACAGAATCAACATTAAAATCAATTCCAATCTTTAAAGAATTAAATTCAAATTATTAATAAGCATCTAATAGCTATTTGAAAGACAAACGAATCATTCAAATTGAAATTGCTATACTAATTCAAGATCAAAACAAACTAAAATCAAACAGACGACTTCAGAGAAGCATATACTCTGTTTCATTTGTTGTCACAAAATCGGCTCAAAGGAATCATATTGGATAACCGACAGTCATGAAATCGATTCATAACCAATTGAAATCAACACCAACCGCTTCTGTTGCTTCAGCTATCAGCAAAATCGTTTTAAAATCCAAAACTAACAGAGCTATTTTTTTGGTTTAATAGATTTCATTATATTTATCAGACCAATCACTAATATGGATGCATCGCATACGTACAGGATTATACCAATTCAAGCATAAGGAATCATTTGAAAATCCAACCATAAGAAATAAATTGAACTAAGTCAGAGTCGAGAGGATCTAACAACAGAAAAATCGTAACAATCCAATACACACTTGTGTTCTGATTTTAGCACATAAATCTCCTGTTTAGATCCGATATAAACAAGATCCAATAAAAAACAAACACTATTGATTTCGTTAACTCAGGCCAATAGACGAACGAATCAAACCCAATGAAAACCAATCAATTGCTAAACTGGGCACAACCAAATCGTTTATCAAAATTATCACTTCATTTATTTTTAGCAAAATGAAAACAATGTAAAGGATCCACAAAACTATGACAGAGTCATTTCGAATGATGGACAAAGCTATTTAAAAACCAAACTCAAATCATTTTATTACTCCTAGCAATTGACAAAACGAAACTGATATCAAAATTCATACCTGGGAGGATTGATCAAGGGTTCAGGAGTGTGAGAGGCTAGACAAGTGAGAGGGAGTTCTGAAGCACAGATCTGGAGAAGTGATAAGCATTCTGGCAAATGCACACAGACCCAATACGTTCCCTTCAGCCATTGAGAAGATCTGAAAATTGACCTGAAAAACACGAGCTAGATCTCTGTAACCACTCAATTTATGAGGAAACCGCTCATAGAGAGGGTAAAGGGTCTAAAAACGGTTCTGGATTTTCAACGGTTTGATCTAATTCAAATCCGTTTGCCCAGAATCGCTCATGCAAAATCGTGACTCTGGGGGCAATTACGGGGGCAGTCTTCTCTGGCAAAATGAAACCAAAACTGACTCTGAACACCATGGGGGTTCAATTCTCCCTACAGGAGCCATAAGAGAACACACAGTGAGCCGGGCTAAGGGACAAGGGTTTGAACGGGGTATGCTCAGAGATTTTCCCAAAAATCAACAGAGGTAACTCGATAAGGAAGCAGGCATTAATGCCAAAGTGTGCGAGGGTGGTGGAAGGCAGTAAATCCATGCATAACTATCATATCAGCTATACAATTGACAATGCCTTTGGTAAAGAGTTTAACTCAAATCACAATCTAGAGTGGCGTAGTGCGCCTTTCCTGTCAGCTGATCACAGGCAAGCTATTTCGCAAGAACAAACCAACACAAGTGATTGGATTCGTAGTTGACCTCACAGGGAAGTGCACCGAGGTACTACAGATGAACTGGGTGCAATACCTTGTAAACCAGTTAGATCTTGATTGTAGAGAAGTGCAAGACCAAGGGTATGAGTTCCACTTTAGTTGGTTTCTCATACTAATCACTTTCATTGCCTGGGAGCTACCAGAAGGCGCCACTTTTCCAGAGATCGAACCCTTCAAACCACTGGCCGCAAAGTTCTGTATGCTGTGGTACTCCAGTGACATGAACAAGTAGTGGCAGTCCAATTCCGTCTTCCATGCCTATTAAAACCAATTGAAGAATGCAATCCAGTCTACACCGTGCCTCACCCCAAACACAATTCATAGGTTTAGACCTTTGATAAAATTCAGTGCAGATTGCCACTTCACCTATATAACAATGCACGCTGATGAGCACAAACAACAGCTCTAGTCGTACTACAAGTTGACAGAAGAAGACTTGGAGCAGATTACCAAGGAATGGTCAGCGGACCTCCTGGTTGTAGCGGACCCCATAGAAATGTCTGACGTGGATAGCCCTGAAGCTATGTCAGATACACCTGGATCGAGCAAGACTAAGAAGGATGATGAAGTTCAAGATGTCCATAGCACATCCACAAAGACTACTTCGATCTCACCTACGCAGGGAGGTGATGGTGAAGAACTAGGTGGCACAAAAGTTGAGCAAAACAAAGGTGAGGTTACTCCACCTAGAGAGGAGGAGGATCCCTCTAAGAAAAGGAAGATTACCCCACCAAATCCCTCATCCTGAAAGAAAACTAAGGCCACCCAGACTACGTTTAAGACTACCCTCACACCGGACGACTTCGACTTCTTAATCACTGCGCTGAATGATGCTTCACTAGAGATCGAAAAAAAGCAAGAAGCGAAGTAGGAGGAGATATTCAGCTGAATCAAGAGTGAACTTCAAGAAGTGTAGCAGGCACCCCAGTCCAACTGAGCAGTTTTACTGCACCCTTGACAATTGGAACAACAAGAATAGGCAACGAACCCACCCAATTACACCAGATCATCGATAAAGTCGAAGCTTTCCTTCGACGAGCTCAAGAAGACACAATGCAAGCCACCCAGGCTGTGACACAAGTACATAGTGCACTTATAGAACAATAGAGTAAGGCATAATGGGAAAATCTTGCCCTGAAAGCGAAGTGGGATGAGGAAAAAGCACAGTTATAGTAGAGCAAGGACCAGTTGCTAGCAGAGCAACTTGAAGTATAGGAAAGGGTTCACAAAGCACTTCTCTCTGTGACAATCATAGAAGTGAAGATTGAAGAATGTGTCCCACAACAGGTGGCACAAATTGAAGAAGTAATCCAACAACTTCAACAGTGCATCACAGATCTGGAACTTCGTACTGTGCCCGAGACTCCTCAAGAAATAAGAGACCTAAGGGAGGCAACTACCCGTAGCGCAGTTGGCCGATTAAAAACCTTTTCCTTGGAATGCAAGTAGTTGAGCGCTAGAAGCGCCCATACTTATGAGAATCTCACAGAGAATCCAGAGTTGTAGGCATTGGAGGCACAACTCCAAGAATAAAAGCAACACGCAGATACGCTACAGGTGCAACTGAAGGCCTTGACCCCAGTTGAAAGAATGAATATATTTCCAGAACAACACACCGCCCAACAACAGGTACACACACTGCAAAGTAAAGTGATGGAAGTCTCCCAACGACTTCAACCAATCCAAGAAAAGGCATGCCAATTGTTCACTGAAGTTGAAAGCTAGGGAGCCGAGCTTGAACAGGTTGTCATCACTGCAGAGAAATGCTTGGAAGGGACAGTAAACGACGCAGTGATCCAGGAGTTCACTGAGCAAGAGGTTGTCGCACTGCAACGGGTCGAAGTAGCTCGAGCCAAGATCGAGGCATTCGAGGTGGAATTGATCAGACCAGAGTGACTCGAGATGAGTCACAGGTGAGTGTTGGGGCCCTGTTGGCCCTTGACCAAGTTTTGAGGAACACTTGGTCATATTTGACCATTTTTGGACTTTGACAGCCTATCAAAGATGGAGCGCCAGGCGAAGTAGAGATCACAGGATCTTGGTCCACTTTTTGGCCCTTTTAGGGTTTTGGGTTAATGTAATGGGAAAGGGATGTCGGCCCGTGGGGTTACCCACATTTAGGCCCACTTTTGTAATGTATAAATAGAAGGATAGGTAATGTAAGAAGTAGTATATGTGATTGCTTAGTGAAATTGGTAGTGCATCTATGTGATGTTGAATAAGTGATTTGTGTGAACTGTGTAAGGCTTGCAAGGCTAGGTGCAAGTTACTGTGAGGTTGCTATAGAAAGCTAAGTGTTGCAACACGAGGAAGAAGGATCTAGTGAGATGCGCAAATCTTCTGTCCTATATGAAGAAGGGTTTTGGAGGCTTTGTGCTTGTAATAGATTGAAGATGATAATAAAGAAGAATACCTTGTGGACGTAGCCCCAGGGTGGGGGTGAACCACGTAAATATGTGTGTTATGCTCTGTGCTTTGATTTAATGTGTTTTTTCTTATGCTATGTGCTTTTATATATCCACTTATGCTTAATACTTCTTAGATATATATGATTGTGAGATCTGATATGTATGAGGATGCGTAGTGTTGATCTACTGGATCTGATATGGGTTACTATGGTTAAGTACTGAAATACTGTAGATCTAAGTGTACACCGCGATGCTCTGTGTTATCTACGAAGTAGAATAAGGGTTGAATATTGATGAATGATTGATGCTAAGTGCTCTGTAAATGATATAATCACAGATCTGTGTCCCAGCTAAGGTTGCAGACACTTGAGTCTTGCAACCACCCCCGCCTCTACCTCGGGTGAGACTTCATCTGCTTCATAGGTGTTGCCGAAAGGGCCGATAGTTAGGGATTTGTTGGTGCGCTCTTGAGCGTTGAACCCTTAGTCTGCCCCTATGCCAAAAAGCACCATACTTCTCTGCATGATCTCACGAGCTCAAGATGGTATTCTCTTCTTAGTATTATATGGGTGTAGATCTCTGTCCTTCTTCCATGTCTGATACAACATTCTTACACAGTAACTTATTTGGAACAAACAAATACATCCTCATGGTAGCCTCCATGAAATATTGTAAGATAACCTGTCCAAGACAAGAACAATAAAAGTATTTCCATTATAATAGAATTTTCATAAGAAAATATCTATGGTAACAAGAATGAATAACAATTTTATGGTGATCATCATAGTATGACCAAGATGACCTGCCTGGGAGTAAAACAAGAAATATCTCTCTAGAGGAGATGTTAGTTCATTTTGCAAACAAGTAAAATAAGCATCTATATCAATAGTATTCACATGCTATCAAGTATTCATTACATATATAAGTAATAAAACCTTTCAAATACTACTTTCACAATTTGTAATGTAGCAACTATCAACCTTGGTATGTGCAGATTTGAAACTTATCAATTTAATCAAGCTTGGAATCTGAAGCCTCAACTACTATGGAGGGTGCGCTTGTTCCTTTGAATGCACTAAATCCAAGACTACTGCCGGGAAAAGGTCTCTAGTACATTTCCTGCAAACACACTCATTCTTTGCTAGAAGATATAACTTGAAAGACATATACAAGTGCATACCTTTGAAATCTTTGTAGCATCGTCTAACTTGTCTTCTAATATGAAACTAGATACCATCTTGACAAGGAGAGGTTAGGAACTGAATCAGAAGGTTCAATGATTAGAACAAGCTAGAAACTATTAAATTTCAATTTTGAGCATAGAATCAATTTTGCAAGAAGTCAACCTTTGAATTTGACTTTGACCAATCAACCTTTGACTTTGACCACTCAAATTGTGACTTTGACTTTGACAAAAAATTAAAACCTGACATTTTTTCTAGCTGAGGGTATCAAGAGGTTCACTAGGCTAGGGCACACTAGAATATCAAAGAAATATTCCAAACACTTTACTATAGGTGCCCGAACAAATGGGTTAGGGTTTGTTGCTACTACAAAACCTAGCTGCAACTGGTGCTATAACGAGCTTGACAATGAACTTCCCAATCTACCTTCTAGTGGTTAGACTGTATGAAGATAGTGTGGGCCCATAACCCGTTAAAATAATTTATTTGTTTGTTTTACCATAGAAAATATCACAATATTGTCACCCAACCATAGCCATGCAGCCACCCCCGAGCACCTTTAACCTTTGAAAAAATTATTCTGGAAAGCTATACTAGAACCAACAAATAAACCCTAGTTGTTAACTGCAGCAACAACTCAAGACAAGTAGAGCGCTCCTCTGCAAGGGTAGCACACAAGAGAGAGTCTCCATATCCCTAGAAAAATTACCATACACAACTGTAAGAGTTGCAAATGAACTACTCTCTCAAACTTCCGCCATACTTAACTAGTACATCACCAAGAATATCACCAAGAGTATCACCAAGAGTATCACTTGATAGCTCTAGAAAGAGACCAAGACCAAGAGATGACCATACACCCGTATTCCTCCTTCCAACTGCAACTACAACTCTCCACAAGACTTACGCTCTGACTAGGTGTACAAATGAGGTAAAACGTCCTATATTTATATTAACATTCCAGTGACTTTTCTAGCTGGGTCGACCTGACTTTTTCGTAATTATA
Source organism: Picea engelmannii (assembly GCA_009831015.1). Lineage (NCBI taxonomy): Eukaryota > Viridiplantae > Streptophyta > Pinopsida > Pinales > Pinaceae > Picea > Picea engelmannii. The sequence goes on along the minus strand of ML776754.1, from coordinate 1,235,361 downwards.
TTTTTTGTTTATCTTTTTTCCTGTGGAGATGACTTGTCTTTTTGGAAGATAATATTCTAATATTATTTATTCTGCTAGGTCGACTTCTCTTCTAGGGTTTTCACACATTTGTTTAGGGTTTCCCTTGCTTCCATAATATTCCATTCTAGTCAAAGGTTACACATGGAGGTTAATACCTCCCACAACTACCGTAACATCAACACAAATGATAAAGGAATTACAACAATGAGAACAAAAAAATAGTCTAAACTTGCACAAGGTGTTAAGGAATGAAGAACAAATGTGGTGACTTAAGTCAAGGAGTCTTTGGCTAAAATATGGGGACCATAACATAGCTTTATTCCATTGTTAAGAAAAGGAAAGAATAAAAATAAATGATGTCAGTGAGATTACAATGGAGGATGGAAACAAGGTTGAAATTTGTGAGGATATAAATGATGTTGTAGGAGATTGTTTTTGAAATCTATATAATGAATAGGAGGGCACAAACCCTGAGATCATTGCTAAATTATTGAGTCATATTCCCATTTTGGTAACCATAGGGCTAAATGGAAAGTTAATGGAACATATTGAAGGGGATGAATTGCTCAAAGTGATTTGGAGTTTAGACCCAGAAAAACACCCAAACCTGATGGTTTTAACATCCATTTCTATCAAATTTGTTGAGATTTGATAAGGTATGACCTAATTAAAATGTTGAGATATGTGTAGAAATGTTTAAGATTGGGGGGAAGTACAAACTCTAGCTTTTTATCCTTGATCCCAAAGGAGGAAAATCCTTCCTCTTTTTCCAAAATCCGGCCCATCTCATTGTGCAACACATCTTACAAAATAATGTCTAATATTATGGCCAACAAAATAAGATAGGTACTTCCAAATATAATATTCGAAAATAAAGGGGGGTTTATGTAGAAAAGACAAATCACAAACAACATGATATTATTCCAAGAGTTAATTCACACTAGTAGGATGAATAAGGAGAAATGCATGGTCATTAAAGTTGACATGGAAAATTCCTTTGATAGAGTGTGACACTCTTTTTTATTTGATGTTATGCATAAGTTTGGTTTTATCTTTATGTTTATAATATGGGTGGAAACATGTGTTTTCACTCCATGGATAACCTTCTCTAGTGAATAGAAAACCTACATGTTTCTTTCATATCAACAAAGGGCTAAGGCAAGGTTGTCCTCTTTCACGCTTGTTATACATCATAATGACAAAAGATTTGAGTAAAAAACTAGAAAAAGAAAGATTAATTGACAACCTTCCTGGTATCAAATTTTTCAGGGGGCAAAGAGTATCAACCATGCCAAGTTCATTGATGATAATATTTTAATTGGGGGTGCCTCAACCATTATCGCCAATAGATTTAAAATAGTTTTGGAGGCCTTCATTAGTGCCTCTGGTGGCTTGGTCAATAATAATAAAAGCCAAAATTTGAGGTGGAATGTAATCACACATCTACTTCATCATATTTCTAAAATTGTGCAATTTCCCTTTTAGGAGCAATGACACCCATTCAAATATCTTGGTATTCATTTTTCAATAAGCAATCCTTTGGCCCAGTCTTGGAAAAGTATCTTGGATAGAATAAAAGGAAAATTACAACAATGGGACACTCAATAGATACATCCTACATGATGAATAGTTCTTATTAAAATTGTCCTCTCTGCTCTTCCTGTCTATCACTGCTCAACATTACTTGCACCAACATGAGTCATGTAAAGAATCAATCAATATCTTATAATTTTTTTATGGCATGGGGGGAAATCAGATACCAAAAATTACCATTTGGTTAGTTGGAATGTGATCAAGGCTCCAAACGATAGAGGTGCGCTAGGGATCATAGATCCAACTCTCCTTTATATGGATTTGGGGAGGAAATTAGCTTGACACCTAATAACTGGTAAAGCAGAGTGGTAGAATTCAACAATATGGAAAAATATCTCTTGGGGAAGCATAATCACTATGTAGAAGGAGTGATAGAAAACCATAGGGGGTCACCTATTTGGAGGATATTGAACGCTGTTATTCCAATGATATGTGATAATCTAAATTGGACATTGGGAAACAATAAAGAAATAAGAATTTAGAAATATGGTATAATGGGTCAACACAATTTGGAAAGCTTCCTGGAGCTTCTTCCATTCAAGGCCTAGTGGATGAAAGAGATATTGATACAATATTCAATATTTCAAACTGGATTGAGGTCTTAGGTGATTGGCTTGGTTGGAAATTTGATGCTTTCCCTCATTTACTTCATCCCATGTTTTCTTCTCTATTCGCTCACCTAAACTGATGTGTGCCTCACAACTTAAGATCGTTAGTTCAAAATGGTTGGGGGTCCTCTATATTCTTTGTTAAAGATGGATATTTTCACTATCTATCTTTTTTACCCATGCCACAACGAACAAAAATTTGGAGCAAAATTTAGTTCCTAAATGGTCTTCCAAAAATTAATAACTTTTATCGACTGGTAGTGCATGGAATAATTCTAACAATTGACAACCTCATCAAAAGAGGGGTCCATGGTCCAAATAGATGTGCAATGTGCATAAATGTAGAAGAAATAGGTAAACATCTTTTTTTCTAGATTGCTCCTTTGCGAGATAGGTTTGGAACGTCACTTTATCAGGGTTAACACATAGATTTTGTTTTCCATAATGTTGGAATGGGCTATTTACTCACTATACCATAATGTACAAGGTATCCTTCAAAGGAAAATGTCTATTTATATGGATGTAGACAACTTTACCTAAATACATAATTTGGAAAATATGGTTAGGTAGAAACAAACTGATATTCAATCAAATCATAGAAACTCTAACAATAGTGGTAAATAAAGCTAGAAGTCTATGGGGAAATGACATATGGGGAAATGCTAGTGATAACAAAAGTAAATAAATCATTAACTTCACTCAACTGGAAGATCAGATGCGGGGAAAAATAATTTGAAGCATGGAAACAAGAGAAGAAATCATACATCCTTTTTTTGATAGAGCTTTGAAAGGAAATCCATGGGTGGTAGAAGTGGGAGGGGTCATCTATGACCCTGAAGGAAAAATCATGAATCAATATATGCCTAGGGTCTTGGAATCACAACTCATAATCAAGCAAAGGATTATGAAATTCTATAGAGTCTGTCCATTTCCATAAGTCTAGGAATAAGGGATTTGGTGGTGCTAGGATATTCAAGGTTAATCATCAAAGCAATGCTATCTCAAGAGTCATCAAAATACTTCAAGATTACTTTTGTCCTCTCCCAAGTCAAAAACTATCCAAGAAACTGGCCAAAGTTACCCACCATCACATTCTAAGAGAGAATAATACAATGACATATGGATTATAACACGAAGTAAACACACTATCTCTTGAAACAATAAAGAAAAATGGGGCCTTAAGTTACACATTTATCCCCAAAGTTTTTACCCCTCTTATTTTGTGAGCATGGCATTTTCATTTTTCAAGGATTTAGTGTTTGACATGAAGTTTTTGAGGCGTGCATTAATTGGTATCCCCCTTTGTATTTCCTTGTTTTTGGTTTGGAATTGAATGGAATTTATGTGGTGATATTTCCTCTTCTATGGGGTGGTGGGATTATTCCTATTTTGCTCTGGCTCAAATGTTTTGGTCTCTAGCTAGATTCTAGTTGGAAAAGTTCAATGATCGTCTATCTCATTGTTTTCACTTGGATGTTTTCTCTTGGCTCCCGGTGTCTTGCTTCATGAGTATGCTCCTTCTGGTCCTTTTTCTCTTGGAAGAATACAGAAACACCACTTTCCCTTTGTTATTCAATTTACTATCTCTGGTTAGATAGAAGGTTGTTTCTTTGGGTCCTCTTTAAGGGCAATGAATTTGGGTTAACCTTGTTTGGTTTGAGGATAGAAAAATTCTCTTTGTCCCTTCAAGGATTGCATTTGTTGTGTTGGTGATTTGGAGGTAGTATTTTCCTTTACCTCTATTATGACACTTTCCCTTATTTGGTTAATTGGCCCTCCCATGGATCTCCTCATGTTAGCTCTGGCTCAGTTCTATGTGTGGCCTCTCTTTCAATGAATATTCTGCAGTGGCTGGTTTCTTAAATCTTCTGCTTGGATTGGTCCTCTTGCCTAGCCTTGTTTCAAGTTATCCATGTTTTTCCAAGAAGATTTTGGTTACCTCTCAAGACTTGTTGTCTCTTTTCTGCCTCTAAATAATTCAAAGGTCTATTATGGAACCTCAAGACTACAAATCTGCCATCAAAAATATTTATGCCACTATGCACAACATGGAAAGGAGTCAACATGAACAATTTGGAAAAATAATGGACATCCTAGGGAATCATGGAGATAATTTTATTTAAATAGATATGGAATGAAATAAAATCAAATGTACAATACAATATGGAAGTAATACACTCTCTATAGACCCAACATCTTCAAGACAGTCTTTAGGCGAGGAACAAGAACAATGGACAACGAAAATAATTGGTACGGGCCATTACTATACTCCTCCACATCCAAAATGAATTAATTTTATCTTATCTATGTTTTGTAAATCAATATGTATTTTGAAAATATTTTTTTGGATATATACATGTAAAGACATAATCAATGTAGAAGTTGTAAATCTAGAAGGAAATATATTAGGAAATAAGGTATATATTAAGATGTTGCTTACAACACTTTTTGAAACAATAAGAAATCCTTTTCTATAACTCATATCCATTTTGGCCACTATTAATGTATTCTCCAGTTTCAATTAAAAACAAATAAAAATCAATGACTTCATATGTTTTATGCACATTGTTGCTTGGATAACTCTTACGATTCAATTATTCTCATTTCATCAACCATCCCCTTGTACACTTTTTGAACATCCATATCAACATGTTTTGGATATAACATCATTCATCCTTTGGAATTTTCTTAATCTTCCTAAAAATCAAAAAACAAAACAATAAAAAGTCTATTAATATTTATATGAAAGTAAATATAGCAAAAATATCACTTTGGTAAATTTTTGGACTAGTATATACATATTATGTAAAAACATGTTTAGCAATAATACTTTTTAAATGATTTTTTTTATTGTATGTTTTTTTTTATTGCAAGTCTCATGGGTCTCATTGACCATTGCTCCATAAACACTTGTTGTAGTTTAAATATAATCTGGCTCTTAGAATCATTGGATTGATTTTTACACTATAAGTGAAAAGAACGTCTATAATTTATTTCCACTATATCCCTCATAGTTTGTAAAAGTATTTATCATTGTCATTAACTTCTCACACCACTCTAGATGAACTGAGGACCAATTCATCATCATTTACATGCTTCAGAATTTTTATCTTCTTGGGAGGGCCTTATGTTGCCTCATTGTTGGTCCTTGCACAACATTGAGCATATGCAAAATCAAAGTGTGAAACATGTTACCTATTATTATTAAAAAGTATATTATTAGTAATATGTCAAAGAAAAAATTCATGTCAACGATCCACCTAATTCCCCTCTTTGCAATATTTTCATAAATCTTTTACACTATTTTCCATCGATATTGCTCACAATGTTATTGTGTTCTTTCAAGTTTTTGTTTTGCATAACACACGTTAACCAATACACATAATTTAAACTTACAAATAATTCAAATATATTACTTTTATATTAAACCTTCAAATAACTTCCCATGTTCTCTTCTTGGTATGTGCTTCCCTTGTTCTCATCCCTATACCCCCCCCCCATTATTCTATCAATAAAATCCCTACATAATGAAACATACAAATTATGAAATATGTTTTACAAAGTAAGTACAAAAATTCAAGCTAAAATTGTTTTTGGGATTGTCAATGCACTTTGTATAGTAATCCACATAGATGCACAATATACAATGGTGCACACTAGTGTGTGTTTACTATATAATGTACATCTCTAAAAACCAAAAATATATCTATAAAACTGACATAGTTGAGTGGTGCACTATACAGTAACCACCACACTATACTATATAGTGCTCATTGATAAACCCAAAAACATTTTTAAAAAAATCGAAAGTGCCAATTAGTGTGCTCTATAGTAAATAATGCACCAATGCATGTTTATTATACTTTACAAAGCATGAAACCCCAAAACATTTTTTTTTTAAATATGACAACGATAGGGTTTGGGAACACTCATCACTTTGGGTAATTGTTGGATTGGAGCTGCTCATTGTATAGTATGCACGACAAAACCTAAAAACAATTTTTTTAAATATGACAACAATATTTTTTGGGACCTAACACAGTGAGCGGTCCCTATCCAATAATTACCCAAATAAATGAGTGGTCCCAATCCAAAAAATACCCAAAGCCCCAGATATATATACCCAACAAATGAAAAAAGCTCCAAAATAACAATCTCATTGTGAAAAGGTTTATTAAACCTATACTGCTAGGTTTACAACAAAATAAAACAAAAGGGAAGCAACAAAAAAACCATGGTTTGCGGCATTGAACGTAAGTATATTTTCTTGGAGGTGAATATATTTTCTTGAATGTGCAAAGATAATGAATTGACATACCTAAAATTTCTCATCTAAAAATTTGTATGTGACCCACAATGGTCCCTTAGAAATTCAATTACTTAGAAAAATTTCCCACTCAATCTCTTCCCTAGCAAACTCTCTTATACAAGTTTTCCCTTTAACTTTTGACAAAATATATAATAGGGATTAGGTTATGTTTTATAAACTCACTTTTACAAAATGAAATTCGTACTCATTTTTTCACTTGATATTTGATGCATTGATCACACATGCACAATAGTTTTTAATTATTATTATTATTTTTGGCTTGTGGTGTGCCCTTTAGACTTAAGCGCATTGGTACATTATATTGATCTAAATGCACAATTGTAACAATATACAATGAAAATAGATGTGAAAACCTTTGCAATTAAAACTTTTCAAAGGTTTTCCTTTGTGGAGGTTTTAGTGTAGTATTTTTGTGAACATAGAATTTTAGTGCACCGATGCATCTAGTATATCAAAATTCACCAATGTGTTAATTTAATATAGGTGCATCTCTTTCTCAAAGAGGTCTTCAAAATTCTATTTGAAGTTCGAATGTTACATGCTTCCCAAACTCTCTTTTAAGAATGTGGACACGTATTGATTGTGGTTTTGGATCAGGTGTAGGGGGGGAGTGATAATATCAAATGGTTGATTCTTTAGGTTCCTCATTCCATATTGTTCAAAGTTCATTAAGTTATCCCTTGTTGTTCGTAGTGAGTCTACATTTTGTTTATATTATTGTCATCTAATTGAGTTTACACTACCTTTTGCAAGATCTTGATTCATGATTGAGTTTGGATGTGGAAGATATTTCACTAGTTCGAAAATACCACAAACTTTTATATGAAGCAAGATACTGTAGACAAATGGTAGATAAAAATGGAGAGCCACTTTACCCCATCAACTGTAACATGCCATGTTCCAACAACCATCATGTGCCAACGATACTTCATCATGAATTGGATCTCTTTTATGACACCCTAGTAGTATGCAATTTTTCAAAATGTAAAGGGTTGAAGGTGAACCCTCGATGTGTGACACTATATTATTATATTAATCACTAACTACCAAATTTTCCAATTTGACACCTCTTGTTGGCATCAAGGATCTAATAGGAGATATAGAAAAGACGCGTAGAAACACTTTCATATAGTCCTTTTTTAAAAACTTGAAATACAAATCAACTATGATTCATTTGAAATTGACCAACCCATATCCTTTTGTCAAGTCAATCAAGAGTTTTAGTGAGCCAAAGTATGATATCAATACTACCCAAAACATTGAGGGGTGGAATGTGCAGAGGGAATGGGGGGATATTCAAGATCCCAGAGGAAATCACATAGCATCCTTTGCTTGGGGACCGAGGAATGTTTCAAACAATATCACCAAGGCTTACGACCCGTAGAAAGGAGTATCCATCGCTAGGGAAGAAAGGATCACTGGACTTTTGATTCTTGGGGATTCAATGATGATGATCTAGGAAATAATAGATAGTGCAATGATTGGAAACAATGCATTAACTGCTCACATATCTTGCATTATAAACCTCCTTATAGAGTTTGAAGTAGCAATGATCTACCACATTAAGCATGTGTTGGATAGTTGGTTGTCATTGATGTCAACAAGAAGTGGTTGTCATTGATGTCAACAAATGTGATGGGTGTATTTGGAGAAGTCTCCAAAGTGGTCCCCTTATGGCGTAACTTTAAGCATGGACCTCATGGGAAGACACTTTGAAGAAGTCTACAAGAAACCCAGAGGTGTGGTCATGAGACCCGAAGTTGTTTGAGGAATAAGGACATGAATGAAAATGTAAATGTAACTAATACATTCATAGATAGATAATACTTTTCATGCCATTTTTGATGATATGTGGTACTCCACATGGTTCCTCATGGTTGAGGAGTTATGAGGTCATGAAGTTGGAAGCCCCAAATATGGGTTACGAAGCCCATAGTTGGTTACAAGATAATTAAAGAAAGGGTAAAGTGGTTATAACAAGAAACCTCTAAAGTAAGGAAATAAGTTACTTAGAAAAAGTATAAATACCCCTCAAGGAGTCTTTCATAAGTATAATTCACACACATCTCTATTGATTATCTATATTGTGAAGAACTTTTGGTCTATTGGAGAATATTAGGTTGAGTCTAAGGTAGCAAGTCTGAGGTTGTGAAGGAAGGTTGAAGGTGAAAGTCTCGGAGTTGCAGAAAATGTGAGTAACCCTAGTTCCTAAGGTATCTGCAGGTTACAGGTCAGTAGGGAGTGAATGTACATAGGATGTAGTGGATAAAAGCGCAGATATCTGCGGGTAGTAGAGAAGAAAGTTGGGGATCGGTGGAAAAGGGTTTGAAGAAGATGGTATCTCTTGTTTGCTGAATATGACATGCACCAGGTTGGTTTGTGAGACTATATGCATCGAGTCTTATTTATGAGTAAAGGTATGCATTTTATATGTTTGGTTGAGGCTTGTATAATGGATGGTATGGAACATGCTTGAGGCATGTCTTGGATTCCCTTTTTGGTATATGGTTGTATATGTTTAAGGTCCATGTTTTGATGTTATTGATACATGCTTGAGAAATATCCTTGGTACATTGTACATGGTTTTTATGGTTCATTGTTAGAGGCACATATTTGTGATAGTAACATATATTTGAGGCATATCTTATGATATATTTTATGATGCATGCTTGAGGTACATTTGGGTAAACAATTCATGTTGATATGGTCTATATGAGTGGATCTAGTTGATATATCATTGATAGATACAGTGACAGGGACAATGATAGGTTTCAGGTTGATGATCAATTACAGGTTGATGTAACAATGACAAGGAAGATGACAAGTTGATTATAACTTGATGATCAGTTACAGGTTGATGCGATAGTGATAGGTTGGATAACATGTTTATTACACATTGATTATCATAGGTAGTGACATTATCAGTGGTAGTGATAGTTTGGTCTACATTTATATTTCAGGGTGGTAGGACGGGGCAAGGAAAGGAGGCTGTAGCCTCTTTCCAGTTGGTGCTAGAGAACACAATGAGTAGGAGATTCCTTCAGGTTGGAGCCTAAGAATCGGGGGGTTTTAGCCTCCTTCTGGTTGGAGCCAGAGAATTGAGGGATTTGTAGCTTCCTTCAAGTTGGAGCATGTAAATAGGGGGTCATAGCCTCCTTTCAGTTGTAGATGGATAATTGGGAAGTTGGTTCTTCCAATGAATGTATTCTTTTGATATATAAGAAAAACATTCCATGGTTTTCTCCCATTTGGGTTTCCATGTAAATTCTAGTGTATTGTGCATCTGTGATTGGTTATTGTGCACTGTTGATTTATACTACCCATGATATATTGATATTATACTACCGATGAAATTAATGATAACATATTGTGGTTAAAAGTAATAAAAAGTGCTCATACTAATTCACCTCCCCCTCTCAGTATTCCAACAACATGATCTCAATTCTAAGGTTGACTATTGGGATAATTTAGGATCACACCTAAGTGACGGAACTTCATTAAACATGGATTAAGGGGGCTCCTCCCCATACCTTAATTAATGCACACATACACATAAATGATTTAATGTCCAAGGATAAGTGGAGGCGAGCAACAATGGGTTGTAGGGTGGTCAGAATGCTCACACATATGGATGGTTATGGGAAAGTGTGGGTAATTCAATTTTGAATGTTTGAGGGAGGCTTAAAATGTGGGATATTTCCAGTCATGGACTCTATCGATAGTTTGAGAGGTGAAATACTACGTCCTCTAGTGATCGAGTTCTGGTTTGTTATAGGTGTTGGCTAGATTGGTTTAAGTTTGTCATTGCATCCTCTCCTTTGATATTGGATCCAACTTTGGCTTTGACTAGGTCATTCTTGGTTTGTAGGTCTCCCCTTTCTGTGTCTTTTCTTGAAGGATACTTCTTGGTTTTAATTATTCATACTTTTTTTATGGTTCTTTCCCCTATCACTCAATTTTATTTAAAGTTGGAATAGGGGACATTATTCTTGGGGTTGTTTGGTGTGTGTGTTTCCTTGTTGTTGTTTTCTTTGGGTAGGTATGGAATTCAATGGGGCTAATATTAAGAAAGTCTTCACCGACATGAAGAATTTACACATGCAAATAATGATGCACTTCAACAAATTATGGTTAAAATTTTGGATCTAGAGAAAGAAATGGTGAATATCATGAATCTTCTCATGATTCAAACATAAATAATTGATTCCCTAGAAATTCACTTCCAATATCTCTGGTCTTTCGTTATACCTCAACGTTTGAAATTAGATTCAATCAACCAAGCAACAACTAATTCAAATCTTGGAGGTAATTTAGAAGAAAAAATTGGGGGTTTTGACTTAGCTCATATGGAGGTTGAAGATGTCTCTCTTTTACATGTTTGTAAGGTAGCTAGAGAGGTAGTGGGGGGGCCCAGAGGGACCATAGTGATAATAGTGGAGGTCATTCAATGTAAGGTGGACTAGGTCCACTATATTATTAAATAAGGCCCACTGTGGTAGTTAGATATAATAAATGAGTAATTAGATATAATAAATGTAAGAGGACTTCTTAGAAGGTTCTACTTCTAGAAAATTACTCCTCTAGAATGTTCTTAGGTGATGGTAGCACTATATAAAGGGGTTCAAGAAATGTAATGAGACATGAAGAGAAATATTGTATTTGGAGCTGAAGCTCATTAGGAGGATGCCCCCTCGAAGAGGCAAGTGAACAAGAGAGGATCCCTTCCATAATATGATCCATTGTATGGTGTTGCCCTACCTCAAGGGTTTGATAGTAATAAATGATATTTTGCATATTTTTCTTGTATATTTTTTGTGGTTCTTTAGTATTAAGTCATTGGTACTTAAAAATTGGTATCAAAGCACTTTCCTTAGCAGACATTGTGGGCAAATATTTTTTATTTTTGCAGATTTTTTTTCGGAGAAGAAAAAAGAGGGCCGCGACATTCCATAAATTTTTCGTATATTTATGTGAAAAATTTGCAGAAAATAGTTTTATATCTGATTTCCTCTCAGAAAAACACCCAAGTTGAAAAAAAAAAATCGTCCGAAACAGAGTCCGGGAAGTCAAGATATTGAAGTTTTAAAATCTGCAATTTTTCAGGTTTTTTCCGCGGACGACAGCGCAATTTTTTTTATTTCTGTAGCATCTAGAGGCCAATTTTTCCCAAACAAATTAAAGATCTGATTTCCTCTCACAATTTCACCCAATTTCAAAAAACAAATCAACTGAAACGGAGTCCGGGAAGTGAAGTCATGAGCATTTTAAATTCAACAGTTTTTCAGGGTTTTTCCGGAAAACGCCGCAATTTTCTGCAGTAAGTTATTGTTCTATTTTTTGGGGTTTTTTCATGATGACTGTGGGACCAAAGAGTTCATAGGGTGATCAAATGGTTATTTCCTCTCAAACCCTCAAGGGAATTATTGAAGCATTCAAATCCAAATTGTATGACACATTGGATGTTAGATTGCATGACCTTGCAAATGACCTCAAGGATAGTTTTCGTAGTATTCAAGATTCATTGGATAACATGCAACATATATTTCTTATGGCGGACATCAGGGATGAATATAATCAAGAAATATATTCTTGGTATGATTTTGAGGCCGATTGTGATGATTGGTATATAGATAGTTGTCATTTTTGGGATGACAACCACTTTCATATTTTATTTGATGACTCTAATCCACCTTCTGTAGAGAGCATTAATGTGACAAATTGAGAGCCAATGATTATTACCAGTGTCCATCCTGCATATTCTACAGTGGTATTATTCCTTCCAGATTCTCCTAAACCATTTTCCACTATGTGGATGGATCTTCTTATTTGGATCCACATGATAGGTGTCAGTCTTTGGAGCATAATTTTGAGTTGGTTATTGGATTCCAAAATCTTCCACGGGGAGTTCACATAAGAACTTGGACATGGGACCTGGGCTTACAATGGTGGTTGGACTACTTCAGCATGGTGGCTTTCCTTTCTACATGAGACCTTGGTTCTTCAGTCTTCTTCAGCATTATGGTCCACAATTATCCATGGGACCCTGGTATATGGTTGTACATCAAGCATTGAGGACACTGCTTTCATAAGGGGGATGGAATGTAAGGTAGCTAGAGAGGTAGTGGGGGGGGGCAGAGGGCCCATACTGATAATAGTGGAGGTCATTCAATGTAAGGTGGACTAGGTCCACTATATTATTAAATAAGGCCCACTATGGTAGTTAGATATAATAAATGAGTAATTAGATATAATAAATGTAAGAGGAATTCTTAGAAGGTTCTACTTCTAGAAGATTCCTCCTCTAGAATGTTCTTAGGTGATGGTAGCACTATATAAAGGGGTTCAAGCAATGTAATGAGACATGAAGAGAAATATTGTATTTAAAGTTGAAGCTCATTAGGAGGATGCCCCCTCGAAGAGGCAAGTGAACATGAGAGGATCCCTTCCATAATAGGATCCATTGTATGGTGTTGCCCTACCTCAAGGGTTTGGTAATAATAAAGTGTGGTTTCTTTTATATTGCTTTGTGGATCTATTGTGTATTCAATATTTGTGGTGATTATATTTGTAGATCTATTCAAGTTCTTAACAAAAACTCAATTGTCCTCTAAATTTGACATGAAGGATATTGGTGCTACAAATTTCATTTTGGGCATGGAAATTAAAAGAGATCGAAAAAACAATAAACTCTCGTTAAATCAGAGAAAATATGTCAAGGAAATATTGCAGAGGTTTAATATGCAGGAATGTAAACTGGTCAGGGTCCCTATTCCTGTAGGTGTAAAGTTATATGTGGATCAATGTCCCAAGACATAGGAAGAGGATGAAGACATGTCTCATGTTCCATATGTGAGTGTAGTTGGCAGTTTGATGTATGCAATGGTTTGTACTAGAGCAGACATTGCACATGCAGTGGGAGTTTTGAGCATGTATATGTCAAAACCAAGGAAGGAGCACTGGAAAACAATAAAAGGGTCTTTAGGTATTTGCGTGGCATTTATAGCTATGGATTGTGCTACCAAGGAAGACCAAGATTGGACATAGTGTTGTACATACATGGCTTTGTGGATGCAGACTGGGCTGGAGATATGGATCGCAGGAGATCTACAAGTGGGTATGTGTTTAACCTGTTTGGAGGAGAAATCGGTTGGATGAGCAAAAGACAGTCTGTAGTGGAACTTTCAAATACATAAGTTGAATACATGACAAACACTCATGCAAGAAAGGAAGCAATATGGTTACAACTATTGTGTTCAGGTATTGGGTTGGTACACCAAGCTGTAAGAATATATTATGATAGTTAGAGTGCAATTTTTCTGGCAAAGAACTCGACTTATCATTCAAAGACAAAGCATATTGATGTTCAATATCACTTTGTGAGAGACATGGTTGAAAAAAAGAAGGTGTTGCTGATGAAGGTGGACACTTTGAAGAATTTTGTAGATTCATTAACAAAATCTGTGAGCATTGAGAAGTTCTCTTGGTGTAGAGGATCTATGGGCATTGTTGCCTTGGATTGTTTACTATGTAGCCTTGTAACCCCCTGTATGCAAAGAAAACAACAAGTGGGAGAATGTTGGATATGTGTTATATTTTTTGCATGACTATAAATAATATCTACGTTGTGTCGAGCGCATAGGGGGGTAGCAGGGGTTCGGGGGAAACAACCCTAAATTTTTTCCCTCAGTTTTCGTGTCCATTTTTAGGTGGTCCTCGATTTTTCGTGTCCATTTATGGGTGTTTTTTTGGCAGATGGTTTTTCACCGATGGTTTACTATTTCCGGTTAAGGAATTAGGGTTGTTGACTAATCCAGGTCATTGGATTAGGGTTTTGGATGCTAGTGGCTCTTATATGTATATTGTATTGTAAACATTGTATGACATGAATGAATATATAATATGTTGGTTTTCCCGAGTTGGGTTTGTAGGGGAAAAATCTATGTGTAATGTTTGTATTTGCCATTGTATCTTTTTTGTTCTTTTATTGAAAATTTGTTTGGAGTGAAATATTGTGCAAGGTTAAAATCTACATGCTCATCCTTTACCTTATGGCATTCCATGCATCTAGCCAAATAATCAACGACATCTCTCTTCATACCAAGACAAAAATATTGGCCTCTTACAACTATAATAGTTTTCTGGTATCTTGGATGTCCAAGGTATGGCACATTGTGCATCTCCTTTAAAACCAAATTTCTCAATTCTTGAGAGTTGGGAACATGAATTCTATTTTGGAATAAGAGGATTCTATCCTCTTCTAGTTTGTTATATTTATATTTATGCTGTAAATTATTTTGTCGTAAGCTCTAGACTCATAAAAAATTACATGTCCATTTTTTGTAAGTACTCCACCAAGCCCTTCCTTGCATGCATCTATGCACACAACAAAATCCTCATATGGATTTGAAAATTTTAAAATAGGTGCATTGGTTAATAAATATTTTAAGCAATGGAAGTTTTCTTCACACTTAACACTCCATTCAAATTTTATTCCTTTCTTTTGAAAAGATGTTATTTGGTGCGTAATCTTGGATAATCCCGCAATGAATATCTTGTAATAAGAAACTAGACCTATAAATTATCTAACATATTAAATGTTTGTTTGTGTTATCCAACTTTTGATAGCTTCAATCTTTTCTGGATCCATTGCTATGCCATCTTTTGAAACAATGTGACCTAAATAATGTATATGTTTTTGATAAAATGTGCACTTACTCAATTTGGCATACAATTGGTGCTCTCTCAACACTTGTAGCACCATCCTCAAATGTTTCTCATGCTACTCCTCTATCTTGGAATAGATAATAATATCATCAAAGAACACAATGACAAATTTATCCAGGAAATCTCTGAACACCCCATTCATCAGACACATAAATGTAGCAGGCACATTTGTCAACCCAAAAGGCACCATTGCAAACTCATAATGTACATACCTTTTCCTAAAGGTTATTTTTCTAATGTTTTCTTATCTGATTCTCACTTAATGATAGCCTAGCCTCAAGTCAATCTTGGAGAATATATTTTCTCTTTTCAACTTATAAAAAATATCATCAATCCTTGGCAAAGCATATTTATTCTTGACTGTAACCTTGTTTAGCTATATGAAGTCAATACATAACCTCAACGTTCCATATTTTTTCTTGACAAAAAGAACTGGGACATCCCAAGGGGAAAAACTTGGGCATAAGTACCCTTTCTTTAACAACTCTTATAGCTTCATTTGAAACTCTTTTATCTCTAGCGTGCTCATTCTATAGGGATTTTTGGACACTGGGGAATCTTCAAGCATTAAGTCAATAAATAAATCTATATCCCTCTTTGGTGGAAATCCCAACAATTCCCAAAACACATATTCAAACTCTTTCAAGATGAGATAGTCTTCAATACTTGACTCCTCATCCTTCATTGGCTCTTCCATATGGGTTTCATATATCTAGCACCCTTTTCTAAAACTTCTTTTCAGCTGCAATGTTGAAATATCTTATACATATATAGGCCTTGGAATACCTTGCACCATCCTTGAATTCCATTCCTTATCAATACATGTGAAAACCTTGTTATAAAAATCTAAGACAACATGATGCTTTTATATCCAATCCATACCAATCAAGCAGTCATAAGACCCAAGTAGTGTGATGTTCAAATATGCCTTAGTGTTGATTCCATTAATGTTTATAGGGAATTCTTTAACATGCTCATTAATTCTTCTCTTATTTCTAGTAGTTAGCTGAACTAACCAAGAATTTTTATGCTTACATTTCCTCAATTTAAATCTTTCAACTAGATTTGGATCTATATAGCTATGACTAGCTCCAGAATCAATCAAAATAGCTATGGGTTGATTATCAATCTTAATTTCCACTTCAATCATGTGGGATTGATAGTCTTCTTGTCTATTTTCCAAGGCTGCATAGATCCTTGACATGCTTATGCCCACATCCTCTATTGTCTCCTCTTGCTTGATGCTATGCACAATCCTCATATTATCTCCTCGGCAAGGAAAATCTTGATACATGTGATCTCCTTCACATACCCAACAATCTATGGGTTGATGTATTGTCCTCTTTCCCAAGGGATATATCATTTTCTAATCACCTTGAGATGAATGCCCTTGCTGATATGCTTGAGATATATTCCTGATGAAACATGGCTTGAATCCTTTCTTCCTTAGATCGATATTTCCTTTCTTCTTGTCATCCTAGGACTTTTGGAAAGATGGCCTTCTTCATTTATGATCATACAAATACATATCCTTTCTTATGGATTCTTCTAAGTTCACAGGCTCATCAAACTGAATTTTATCCTTATATAAGGATGGTAGTCCACTTAGGAACCTCTGAATTTTGACCTTATCATATATAATGAAGCCAACATACCTAAGAAGTTCCAATAATTTTCTCTCATATTCATCCATGGTCATGTTCCCAAGTTTGAGTTCAAAGTACTCTTTCATATTCTTGTCATAATATTGCTCTGAAAAGTACTGTCGCTGGAAATATTTCTTGAACTACTTCCAAGAAATTCTCTTCGAGCATCAAGGTGCTTAACTTTCTTAGGCCGATCCCACCACATATATTCCTTTCCTTGAAGGTGGTAGGATGCAATTCGGTCTTCTACATTTGATGAGTAATCATGCAACTAGAAATATTTTCTCATTCCCAACAACCATGCTTCTACATCTTATCCTTTCTTGTTTTCTCCATCAAATGATGGTGGATTGATATTCCTCACCTCCCCTTGCAATATATATGATCTGTGTCTACTTATTTGATGCCTGACACGAGACATACGTGGTTTTCTCTCCACCCTTGAATGTTCATATGCTCTTTTGGTTGAGTTCCCTGAGGATTGATGATGTTGATTCCTGCTAGCACTCCTTGACCATCTAGATCCTCCATGATCATCCCTCCTATCATGAGATCTATATACTTCCACTTGCCTTGCACTAGCTTCTAGTCTTGTGCCAAAATCCTTGTTGACTTTATTCTATAGGATATTCAATATTTGTAGTATCTCCTCTTGAGATTTCATAATCTTTTCATTATCTACCCTGTAGATTTTCACTTCTCTTTGCAGGCTTCTCATAGTTACAGGCTCCTTCATGTCTCTTCTTCCATTAAAATATCTCTCAACATTTCCCATGCTAACATGCATACCTCTAATCTCTTATTCATGGATGTGATACCCTTGTGCATCCTCCATATATCTAGTTCTCATATAGGAACTAAAGTCTTCTTTTCTGTATCTCTAATTCTGCAATAAATGTGCATGTAATAATTATTGTTAGCATGTGCATACTATAAAACATTCCATTAATTAGAATAAATGTTGTTCTTAACAAAAAAATATGAAGAAAAAAATGCACCAAGTCAGAATATGATTCCTTAAGCACGATATTCTCTTAATCATCTCTCCAACGACTGTACTCATGCCTCATTCTGAGTTTTGAGTGAAAAGTTACAACATTCACATGCTACAATTTCCACGTTCTTACTACTACATAATTACTTTATTACTTTTGAGAATATTTTAGTGCCCAATTAAAAATTATGGGTAGATATATGTCTTCTCCTCGTTGATATCTTTCCAAAAACTATTCATTTTCTCAAATCTGAGCTCCGAGCTGAAAGTTATGGTTTGGAGAAGTTTAGAATGTTTTTCCCAATATATCTCTATATGATACATGTGTTTTCTTTCCCTTCCTGCATTTTTTACATACCTAGATCCTAAATATGGCCCCATGGTTGTATTATATGGTTCATAATGTTTCCATATATTTCTCTTATGCCCCAAACATACTTATGAACAAGGAGTTATTCCCTCTGGAAGTAAACTAGTGCCAAAATTTTACTTTCACTATTTAAGTTGTAACTTTCTCATACAGGTTTTGTTTTATGCCCAAAGTAACTCATTGGATAACTCTCCACAATTTATTTTATTTAAGTTGCAAAGATAGAGTGACCCTTTGGTATAATTTATTCTCATGGATTTTTATTGCCTAAAAATGTCGTTTAGGCCCTCAAAATTGCTCTACAAGTTAATGACCATCGAAAATCACAAAATTTAATATAAAATTGATTGTTTTTACTGTTTTAATAGTATTTTAATCTGAGACGTGGATCTCAAATTAGGTGAAATGTGATTTTTTAATCCACTAATCCTTTCCAAACCCCACAGTTAAATTTCCATCATCGATCAACAACTTAAAACAATCTGGACCGTTGATTTCCAACACTACATCGACAATCGATGATCAAAGATTTATTTTGAAAAAACAAACGTGCTCACAAATCTACCTGAACTTCTATCATCGACCATCAACCATCGACAATTTATATTCACAAACCAAATGTTTCCCATGAATATTTTCAATCCCTGACCATCGACGATTAGCAATGGGCGAATTCCTTTGACGGCCAAATTAGTTACAATTTCATCGAACCCCGACCATCGGTCATTGGCCATCTCTTGTCTGACATGGAAACCATGATGACATGGCATGAAATGTATATGTTGATCTAATATGTACATGTATCTAACATGGCACTCTGGTTGACATGGCATGACACGTGGATGCTAACATGGCATGACATGTGATCATCGTCTTTTTCTTCATCGACCATCGACCATTTCTCTTGGATGAATTAAACACCTGGATAAATCTATCAAGTCCTGATCATCGACCATCGATGATCAGATATTTCCTTCACACACATGAAACCTATTTCCAAATTCTGTCATCCCTGATCATCGGTGATTGAAAATTTATCCTTGTTGAACCATACGTTTTTCTCATTTCGCCGATTCGACCATCAACTATCGACGATTTCTGTTGGTGAAATTTAACTCTTAGAAATTTTCAACCAAATCCCATATGAATCTAGGCTGTCAATCTCCCAATCAAAACGATATTAATTGTTGATTCATTGAACTTTGCCCAACTTTGCTGATGAATCATGATTTTCGACCTACTCCATTTCCCAACCAATGAAAATGAATCTTGGTCGTCGATTCTCTTATTTTTCAAAGCTCCAAAAGAAAATACTAACTGTCAATTGGATCAAATGGACAAACTATGAAAAGTCATAGTTTTTAACAAACTCATGATGAATATGGGCTATCAATCTCAATATTAAACGTGATCTTTATTGTCGATTAATCTAACTCTCTCAATTCCTTCGACCGCCATTGAAACGTGAATATTGACTTGCAGGTTGAATCTAACTCTACAATCCAGTCGATGAAACCATTAAATCTCTTAGATAATTTTGGGTTATTTAAAACTCAAATTTGGGGATTTCACTCCGATTTTTCACCATTTTCCCCCAAACTCGTCACAGATCGAAATATGTAACAATAAATTTTCCCAAATTGACATTAGTTCTTGGCCCATATATGTCCAGTGTTGAACTTAATATTTTATACCACTCTTTAACATACCTATCCCCAAGATGGGTCATGCCACTGCTAAAATGACCCAATATTTTTTTTTGCTACCAATTCTAAATGTGGAAATAATACACAACATGAAATTCAAGTTCATTCAACTACCCATACCAAATAAAAACGTGAATCTAACTACTTTAATTACGTACATAAACAACTAAATACATACAAAATCATTCAACCATAAAAATAGAGATTCATGTGCATCAATATACTCACAACAAGTAGAAATAATCAAGATAACTCATAGTAAAATGCACAACAACTATATGAGCATTTAACATAAATAAACACAACAAATAAGAACACTTATCTTAAGAATTATGCAACTTGTTGCAGAGGACATATGTTCCTCCCAACTATAGACTTGATGTTTCATTTCTCAAGAACAAGTCACCCCAAAGCTGGGGCTATGAATCCATGAGAGATGGTGGTCCATAAGGTTGGATAATGTCCCCCTCTCAACAATCAGAAATTACAACTAATTCCAATCCACTAGCTCTCTTCCCCACAACTTGCACAACCCAAGGGATGGAATCCCCCTTCACTTCTCACACTCTCTTAGGCCTTTCCACTCCCCTCCAAAACTTCCAACATAGGTTGGACAGGAAATCTCTCTTCTAGGACCTCAAGAATTCTACAACTGCAACACGAAATTCGCCTAACAACAAAACTCTTGCTTCCCTTGACGAATTTCAAACATGATATTACTCACAGGCATGTAGCCTCTTTTTCCATGAAATTCCAGCTGCAAACAACTATCAAACGTGCCCAAAAAAACTTTCTTCAATATTCAACACTCATAGTTCATTTTTTATCTATTAAACTCCATGTAAATACAACTCTCCATGCAAAAATGTGAATGTGTAATTCTAGTCTCATACCCATACCAATTTCCCCTCTTTATATTTCTTTCTTGACTTACACTCTTCCCCAAGATGATTGTACTCAACCCCCATGCTCTCAATAACTATGGAATGTGGCCTTCCACACCCACCATCATACATGTGTTAGAAAAATAGGATCATAAAGAAATAAAATAAAACAAATGCAGAAATAAAACACAAAAGATACACAATACAATAGATACATAGATATACATGGTTCACCCAGTGTAGGCTGCGTCCACCAGAGAAATTGCTAGGTCCTTCCTTTATTATTATCCAACGAATGAAGGGATACAACCTACAACATACTCATTGTAACTTCATGTTCTTTCTCTCATAGTCTCCTCTCTTAGAATACAATATTCACTCACTCAAACATCCACAATACAATTCCATCATACATAAAAGAGGGTTTCCTTCTAGGGAAAAACTCCCTAACATAAATTCTACTGTCTCTGCAACCTTATAATGAATGGTCCAGATTGACTACGAAATTACGATATTTTACAAGGCAATTTTTCCAAAACATTTTCTTCGGGGGCGCTGCCCCCGAATTCCCTGCCAGGGAGGGAGCTCCAAAATTTCTTTCCACCCCCCTATATCCCCTTAGAAAGAGAAGTGTGAGGGAAAGTCCCCCCCCCACACCCATCATCAGGTAATGGGGTCCAAATGTGGATGAAACAAGACCTTTGAATCAAGAAGATAATCAGGCTCCACAACCAACAATCTCCCACTTGGAGACTGATCACAACAACTTCACTTTTGTTGTACTTGTTGGACTATGATCCACATTGGACCTAGAAAATTTCTCATCTTCAACTTCATGCTTGAATACCAACTAAAATTGAGCAGGAACTCAATTGATCCCTTGTTACTACCTTTGTTAACATGTTTACAAGATTCTAGCTAGTATGTATCTTTTCCAAATTTATTTGTCCATCTTCCAAAACAGATCGTATGAAATGGTACCTAAGATGTATATGCTTAGTCTTAGAATGAAAGGTTGAGTTCTTTGCAAGATTAATGACACTCTGTCTATCATAGTACAACCTGCTATTCTCTTGCTTCTTTCTCAATTCCTCCATAAACCTCTGTAACTAAATCATCTCTTTACTAGCCTTTGTAGAAACAACATACTTTGCTTCCATTGTTGAAAGTGCGATAACCTTTTTCACTTTTAAAATCCAACTTACTGCAGTTCCACCTATAGTAAAAACATACCCCATGGTGCTTCTCCTGCTATCTTTATCACTTGCCATATTTGAATCAACATATCCCTATAGAACATAGTTTGAACCTCCAAAACATAATGCATGACTAGTAGTGCCTCTCAAATACCTGAGAATCCACTTTACTTCCTCCCAATGTTCTTTACCTGGATTTTTCATATACTTACTCACAACTCCCACTGCATGTGCAATATCTGGTCTTGTGCACACCATAGCATACATCAAGCTGCCAACTACTGATGAATAAGGGACACTGGACATGTATTCTATCTACTCCTATGTCATCAGACAAATTTACTTGGTTAATTTGAAATGGTTGGTCAAAGGTGTACTAATTGGTTTTTCATTCGGCATTCTAAACCTCTCCAACACCTTCTCTATGTACTCACCCCGAGACAATGTCAATTTGTGATTTTTCCTATCTCTTGTTATTCTCATACCAACGATTTTCTTTGTAGCACCCAAATCCTTCATCGCAAATGAATTATCTAATTTATTTTTTATCACATTTATATCATGTATGTTATACCCTACAACAAGCATGCCATTTACATACAATAGCAAGATAATATAGCTTCCATTTTCTAGCCTCTTAAAATAAACACAATGATTAGAATGCCATCTACTATAACCTTGTTCTGTCATAAACCTGTCAAACTTCAAATACCATTGACTTGGAGATTGCTTTAGGCTATACAAGCTCTTCTTCAAACTGCATACCAAATTCTCCATTCCTTTGACCTCATACCCTTGTGGCTGCTACATATAAATCTCTTCCTCCAAATCGCCATGGATAAACGTTGTTCTTACATCTAACTATTCAATATGAAAATCTTCTACTACCACAGGAGTTAAAATAATCCTAATTGAAGTCATTTTAACAACAAGAGAAAACATTTCATCAAAACCTATACCTTTCTTTTATGCAAGCCCCTTTACAACAAGTCTATCCTTATACCGCTTTTTTCCTCCATCTTCTTCCTTCAACCTGTAAACCCATTTATTCTAAAATTCTCTTTTTTTCCTACAGGAAACCATACCAAGTCCCAAGTTTGGTTATTTACCAAGGAATCCATTTCCTCTTTCATGCATTGCTCCCACTTCTTTTTAGTATCTACCTGCATTGCCTCTTCATAACTTTCTGGTTCACCAAAATCAATCAAAAATAAATAGTACAATGAAAGAGAGTATCGTTTAGGGAGTCTAATTAACCTAGTAGATCTTCTAACAACAATTGGAGGAGTTTGAGGTACTTGATGCTCCTGTTGTTGTATATTTTGATTTTCTAGTACCTTTGGAATTTCATTTTCTTTGATTTCATCAAGCACTGTGTATTCTGTGTTTTCTTTTTCTCATTTCTTTCCTTGCAATTGATCTTTGTACATGAACTTTCCATTGAATACCACATCTATACTCCTAATGATTTTATGATTTTCATAATCCCATAAGTGATAACTAAAATTATTAACACTGTATCCAATAAAGGTACACTTCTTGGATTTTTCCTCAAGATTTGTTCTATTTTCTTTATCAATATGGACAAATGCTTCACAACCAAAAGTCTTCAGAAATGAGTAGTTTAACTATTTACCTGTCCATGCCTCCTCTGTAATGCCACCATCCAAGGAGATTTAAGGCATTATGTTTATTAAGTAAACAAAATTATCTACAACATATGCCCAAAAATGTAAGGGAAACCCAACATGCAATCTCATACTCCTTGCACGTTCCATGATTGTCTTATTCATCCTTTATGACACACCATTTTCTTATACTGTTCCTAAAACTGTCTTCTCTGTATGAATCCCATGGTATGAACAATAATTATCAAACTCCTTGCTGCAGTATTTACCTCCATTGTCTGATCTGAGACACTTCAACCTTTTTCTTGTCTCATTCTCAACCAAATCTTTCCATTTCTCAAAAGTGTCAAAAACATCATATTTTTTTCGAATGCAATAAACCCAAGTTTTTCTAGTTGCATCATCAATAAAAGTAAAATAATAATGAGATCCACCAAGAGATGATACCTGAAATGGTCCTCATACATATGTATGCACAAGATCTAACTTTTCACTCTTCTTTTCCTTTCCAACCCTGATAAATATGACCTCTCTTATGTTTTCCATAAACACAATGTTCTTAGAAATCCAAATAAATTTTTTTAATATCTAGAAAAAAATTCATTTTGTGAAGTATATGCATCCCCTTCTCAATCATGTGTCCAATCCTATGATTCCATAGTGTTGTATCCACTCTTGTAGAAGATAAATAGATAGAAGAGTCAACATTACCATTACATAAATACAATGTACCTACCTTCTCTCCTTTTTTCATTACCAATGATCCTTTAGTGACCTTCCATGCCTTATCTGCAAATGTAGATATACATCCTTCACTTTCTAATTGTCCTATTGAAATTAGATTTCTTCTCATATCTGGTATGTGTCTCACCTCTTTCAGTAACCATTGGTTTCCATTCTTTTTCTTTATTTGTACCTTACCCATTCCAACAATTTGACATGGTTCATCATCAACCAAATAAACCTATCCAAAATCACCGTGAACATAATCTTGGAAATATTTCCTATGGGGTGTAACATGAAATAAAGCCCTTGAATCTACTACCCAAGATTCAGTAATATTATCTAAATAAAGAATCAAAGAATCTTGTAACACATCACCTGTTACATTTGCTTCATGATTTTTCTCCTGTTTTTCATATCTTTGTTTATTTGGAGCTCTGTAGTATTTCTTCATATGTCCTTCCTTCCCACAATTCCAACACTCTATATTTCCTAGTCTGGATTTGGATCTTCCCTTCCTAGACTTCCTATGGTTTCATGTACTCTTTCATTTTTCTCTTTGTCTTTTCCTATTCTCCATGGTCAATGAATTACCCGATGTCTCACATGTGATTTTCTGTCTCATTTCCTCGCTAAGGATAACACCAACAAAATCATCAAATTTTAGAGTGTTTGAACCAGAGACAGAGTTACTTACAAAGTCGTTCCAAATTTTTGGCAATGAGCACAAGATTATAAGATCCCTAAACTCATCATCAAAGTCCACTTTTACAGAACTTAGCTTATTAGTAACTGTATTGAATTCATTTAAATGATTGACAGCATACCCATGTTCTGACATCTTCATATTAAATATTTGCTTGATTAGAAATACCTTGTTGGAAGCCGCGGATTTTTCATATAGTTTAACCAATGCATTCATCAAATCCTCCATTGTATTTTCTTTCAAAATATTGAAAGCCATCGGCACTTCCAGGCACAATCGTATCATTCCCAGTGCCTTTATGTCAAGAATCTCCCATTCTTCATCCTTCATACTTGCCAATTGTTTTTCTTTTCCACCAAACCGTAGGTAAAGATCCTTCTAATATAAATAATCTTCCATCTTCATCTTTCATAACTGATAGTTTTGGCCATTAAATTTATCTACCCTAAACTTTCCATCTTCCATCATTGCTCCCACTTGAACCAAGAACCCTCTTTTCCTGCGAGTTACCTTTTTCTTTGATACCAGTTGTTAGAAAAACAATATCATAGAGCAATAAAATAAAACAAATGCGGAAATAAAACACATAAGATATACAATACAATAGACACACACACACACACACACACACACACACACACATATATATGTGGTTCACCCAGTGTGGGCTACATCCACCATAGAAATTTCCAAGTCTGTCCTTTATTATTATCCAAAAAATGAAGGGATACAACCTACAACATACATGTTGTAACTTCCTCTTCTTTCTCTCACAATCTCCTTTCTCATAATACAATATTCACTCACACACATATTCACAATGCAATTCCATCATACATAAAAGAGGATTGCATTATAGGGAAAACATACCTAAAATAACTTCTACAATCAGATATGTGACCTTATAATGAATGATCCATATTGACTATGAGAGAAGTTGGGGGGGGGGGGGGGGGGANCCCCCCCACACCCCCTGTCAGGTAACAGGGTCTAAACGCGGCTGAAATAAGACCTATGAATCAAGAAGATAATCAGGCTCCATGTCGAGTGAAATATATGCTATCTATTTCGACATTAAATTGTCAACCTGGGGCTCATAATATTCGAGGTGCTAGCACTGTATGTACAGGTCTAAAGATATAATCTAGCCTAGTCTAGCATGATCTAATCTAATGCCGACAACACACTCAGATAATAAAGAGATTGATTAAACTTTGAGTTGTAACATAGTATGTGTGAAGATCAAAAGGAAACTAACTGCTTGTACATTCCTATCACTTCATTCTTCAATTAAACCCTAATACCAGAATGAGGTCTGGAAAGTAGATTGGAATATGAGTTGAGCAAATGAAAGAGTAATCTATTCTAAGATTCAACATTAAACATGCAAATTGACCATTCTATTTAAAGAAAGACTATAATTGGATTAAGATCTACTTGAAAAGTGACAAGGTGAAATTATTATGAAATTTGAAATCAACTCCTATCCTATCACTCTAATGCTCAATTTGTGCAACCTACAGGTAGTACTAAAAAATTACAACTTAATAAAGTAGACATTGTCTAAATAGCTAATCTGTAAAATGATTTTCAGTTTATAAAATAGGGAAAAAAAGATATGATGGTATAGTTAAACAACTATAAACATATGCCCATAAATAATTGTAACCTGCATAACAAAATGTTAGGTAGCAGAAGATAAACAAGTAAATATGGATGATTATAAATGCTCTGTAATACACATACACTCCAAGAAGCGATCTGCGAGTTAGAAAAGATATACACAGTGATACAATTTAAACAAGTAACTTGAAGCTAGCTAGTTATGAAAGCCAAATGCGAAAATATGAATATACACTGAAATGCAGAAGCTACCCAGACCACTAGTGCCCCCCCCAGACGATCGTGGCACTAATTCAAGATAAAAATGCAGTCACAAAATTAACACAACATTGATATTAATCACCCAAACAAAGTGTACAACAAAATCCGAGATAATGTATGTATGTATATATAAAAATCGTGTATATGGTGGCATAGACCAACAAGTATATATAGAGTTTGTACACAGCTTGAGAGGTCGACCACTGAAAGGGTCGACACTCTCTAAAAACAGAAATTCATTAAGTTTTAACAACATAAATCATATCCTTCAATAGATTTGTGTGCTAAAAATAAATGTCGATGCAACTGCTCCAATATGAATGCGATGGGTTCCATAGTTGGAGGCAAAAAACCCATGTCTCTGATTCACACAGAGAATCCCACCAATATGATAACCACCAACTGCATTGTGCTCCAAGTGCCATATCAAGTGTCGAATGAAGGTTCGGATGGAATATTGGATGTCATATCAAGGGCCATGAACTACTCTCAATCCATCCACAATTTCAGGAAACAACCCACTTAAAACCTAATTAGGAATATTAGGTACAAAAACCATGTGCCATATTTTTTTTATTCAACTTCATCCTCCCACAAATTGAGCTCGAAGTTCACTACCTGGAAAAGGGCCGGATGGAGGAATGAACAAAGGACCGGATTGTTTTTTTGACATGTTTCAAACAAACGACAAGTGTTAATAGATTATACTTACTCAATTAAGGATAAACCATCATAAATTCATCATAAATAATAATTACACATACCTTATGCTGATCCATAGCAAATTGATGGAGAATACCTTCAAAAAGAGCTAATAAAAACATAAATTGTACAATCTCTATGTGCAAAAAGGGATTTGGACAAAGGGAAAAATGGGAAAAACATAGAGTCATCATTTCCCCCATGCCTAAGAGTTTGCAGGTTCCTCTACAACAAAAATGGGTCGCCAGACATAGCTATACTTGTGAAGGAGGGGGTAGATTATCTTTAGAGGCCTCTCCCTCACATCCTAGAGACTTCAACTTTGGTATTTTCCGATGCTTCAACTACATCCTTATACTATGATTGGTGGTGGTCATCTGATCGACCAGTCACTGAAGAGAATTTACCTTTTCTTGAAGGACAAAATTATCATGATGCAAATGACGATCCACAGTTTCACGTTCTGCCAAATGTTGGAGCAACTGAGCATTCTCTTTTTGCAATTTCTCAACAGTTGGGAATTGATCAAATTGTTCAAGAGAGGAAGGCTTAGGCTTCTTAGTAGATGCAGAAGGCATGTGAATTTTAGAAGAAGGTGTAGGAATCTGGGAAGAGGGGGTAACTGTGTCTTTGCGAGGAAGACTCGGTGTGATAAGTATAAGCAGTCTTCCCTTACATTAGATATAAACATAGATAAAGAAAATGCACATTAGGCTTATTAATTATACACACATAAAATTATGTTAGCAATATAAATCTTGTCATTCTAATACAAAGGATTGCTAATATAAGAGCCTGAGATATTGTAAAAAGACAATATGATAGAATTTGACAGAGATCCTACTTTCTCTTCTCATGGGCTTGTAATATAGATGGGCAGTGTTTAGCATTTTTTGTATCTTAGGAAACCCCTCCCCCACTCCTAAGTATTGTGACACTTCACAATAAAAGATATAGGAAACCGGTCAATCGTCCCAATAGCCTAAGATTTATGGCTTCTAAGTGTATATATAAATTTCACACATTAGCCTGACAAGACGGTTAAAAATATGGCCCCACCTGTAGAAAAAAACATCCTACATATAGTTAAGAAGAGGTAGGTGAGAGAGTCTTAATATAGTATTAAAGTTAGTTCCCAATGGAAGATTGATGGAGTTCATTTACCCTTTCTTAACCATGCATACTTATTTTCATCCTTGCCTACAAGTAGTGTCGTACATTAGGACAAGTTTTAAGATTAGGAATTTTATTTATTGTTTTTAAAATCATCACTCTCTCTAGGAAGAATGTGTTGGCCCTTGACCAAGTTTTGGGATAACCTTGGTCATTGTGACCTATTTTGG
Source organism: Picea engelmannii (assembly GCA_009831015.1). Classification (NCBI taxonomy): domain Eukaryota; kingdom Viridiplantae; phylum Streptophyta; class Pinopsida; order Pinales; family Pinaceae; genus Picea; species Picea engelmannii. The sequence goes on along the minus strand of ML776754.1, from coordinate 1,206,303 downwards.
GACTTCGATAGCTAGTCGAAGAAGGAGCGCCAAGCGAAGCAGAGATCACGGGATCTCGGTCCAATTTTGGGCCCCTTTTAGGGTTTTGGGTAAATGTAATGGGAAAGGGATGTCGGCCCATGGGTTTACCCATGCTTAGGCCCACTTTTGTAATGTATAAATAGATACTTAGGCAATGTAAGGATGGCCGATGGATTAATATTAGTAGTTAGATCTATGTGATCGGATGTGGATTGTAAATGCTCTGTGCATGATTGTAAGATGCTTGCAAAGCTAAGTGCAAGTTGTTGTAAGAGGTTGTAGAAGGCTTTGTGCTGAAGTGCAAGGAAGAAGGATCTAGCGAGCTGTGCAGATCTTCTGTCATGTGCGAAGTAAGGGTTTTGAGTGGCTTTGTGATGTAACCGATTGAAGACACTAATAAAGAAGAGTTGGTGGATGTAGCCCTAGGGTGGGGGTGAACCACGTAAATCTGTGTGTGATGCTTTGTGCTTCGGCTTGACGTGTTTATTTCTTCTTCTGCTAAGTGCCTTGATATATTCAGATATATCTATTAATGCTTTGTGCTTCCTAGATGTATGTCAATAGTGGTATCTTACATGTATGAGAATGCTTAGTGTTGAACTACTAGACCCGATCTGTTTTATTGTGGCTAAGTGCTGAAATTACTTTGAACATTGTGATGCTCTGTGCTATCTGCGAAGCATAATAAGAGTTGAACATTAATGACTGACCAATGCTAAGTGCTTTGTACGCGATATAATCACAGATCTGTGTCCCAGCTAAGGTTACATACACTTGAGTCTTGCAACCACCCCTGCCTCTACCTCAGGTGAGACTTCATTTGCTTCGCAGGTGTTGCCGAAAGGGCCGGTAGTTAGGGCTTTGTTGGTGCGCTATTGTAGTGTTGAACCTCGGGTATGCCCTTGTGCCAACAAATGGTTCCGTTGCCGGGACCTGAAACTGTGATTGCTGGGAACTAGAGAAGAAGAAGCTTTGTGCAAAGAAAGCTCGGTGCGTAGATCTGTTTCCCTAGTGCGCAGTGTTTTACTTGACCTGTGAAGCTTTGTGCCAAGAAAGAAAGGTCAGATCTGAAGAAAAGAGGTCAAATCTACAAGAAAAAAGGTTGATACTAAAGAAAAGAAGTAAGATATGAATGCTTTGTAATCTAAGAAAGGTAAAAGTGGAATTTTCTAATTAAAAGAGGTAAGATCTGTAAGCTCTGTGCTCTAACAAAGGTAAGAATAGTTAAAATTTCTTAGATTTGGAAGCTTTGTGCTCTGTAGAAGTAAGATAAGTGAAATTTTTTATTTCTAGATCATGGATCTAGGTATGTTTGACAGATTTAGTCCTAGCTTAAAACCTAGGGCATTAATAGAAGAAAAAAAGTTTGATATGAATAGATCTGATAAGTATAATGATAGATATGTTATACCTATGCATAGAAAGAATGTTTGGACTAACAAATGGATGCAGGATCCCAGAAAGAATTTGTTGCAGATTGGCCCCTATGATTTTGGTGTGAAGTACAGAAGATGTTGGGGATCAGTTACAATAAAGAGAGGATTAACCCTCTATTGCAGTTGCAGAAAACTGAGACATCTAGCTAAGGAATGCCCTGGTGGAGGACCTAGTTGTTTTTGTTGCAAAGCTCTAGATCATGAAGTATTGGATTGCCCCAGAATGATTGCTAGGCTCAAAGGAATGAATTTGAACCCTAAGGCAGATCCAGAGATAGAAGAACCTTGAAAGAATCAAAGAAAGTATTAATTCAAATGAAAGAAACCCTGAATGAACACCGACATGTCAGATTATCAGAGATATTTAAAGAAAAAGAATGCATCGAAGTAAGGATAGGGGAATTCAACATTGATTGTGTTCTAGATGAGGAAACACTGATGAATATCATGACAGAGAGAACATGGGAAGCTATAGGGAATCTTTCCATGATCCCTTCACTGGGAGGAATAGGACTCTTCAGAGGAAAATTGGTAAACCTATGTGGAAGGCTCACTAAGATATCTATGAATGCTAATGGAACTTCGACTGAAGAATATTTTGAGATTATTAAATTTATTGAGGACAGGGCCCCATTTACTATGTTACTTGGAAAACCTTGGATTGACAGAGATCAAGTTAGACAAAAGGAAGAAGAAGAAGTTTTGGAACAGAAGAAACAAGAATTAAAAGATTTTATGACCAAGAAGATTGCACAGTTGATTGAAGAACAGAAGAACAGATCGAAGCTCCTTGACACTAGAGACCCCAATGTCGAAGCTGAAAGAATGTTAGAAGGCTCGCAGAAGACTGAAGCACCTGTCCCAGAGAAAGAAGAATTATTACCCCGGAGAGAATCTCAACAGCACGCAGTGACTATGCTAAAAGAAGATAGGAATCAGAATGGAAAAAGACAGACCGAGTTGAAGATTACTGGGAAGAAGGCTAGAAAGTTAAGCAAGAAGAGGGTGAATATTGAAAAGTTATAGGAGATTCCAGATGGAACATCGCAGAAAGAAAACTTGCAGAATGGGAGCTTCACCAAGATATCAGAACAACGACCTATGGCACTTCGTCGTGGTGAAGAAATATAGTCGTTGGACCGATATACCCGTTCGACTTCTACCCCGAATGGACATAAAATCATTAAAGGATCACCACCAGACCATTGGACCTCACCATAACGAAAAATCAACATTAATGGAAGCTTCATACCCGTTGCAAGTAGACCGTTGCTGAATTTATTATTTAGCTCATCGCGCCATGCCCAAAGAACACTTTTTCCAACTGAGAATTCGAAGCCCACAAAACTAGTGATTGTATACAGTGGTCATTGTGATATGATTTTTCATCCTAGTGCAGTATCTGAGATCATCGTGACCCCGATTATTTTTCCCGAGTGCTTATGTTCGACGAGCTCACCGCAGTTGAAGAATCCATCACAGAGGTCCTCCTTGATTTAAGGACTGAGAGAGTCATGTCGGAAATAGGAATTTCCATCGGAGTCCAAGCATCATCGACAAGAGGAGTAGTAGTTTCTCCATCCACTGCTCGAGTCGGAGCGTCTCGAGAGGTCGATGAGAAGCGAACGAAGCATAAGGATGATCTTGTGAACGCTAAACTGATTCTGATCATTTTTCCCGCTTACCTACCCCCTCTGCGTGGTGAAATCAACCGTGACAGTGTTCCCCGAGAATTCGAGTATGCTATGGTCACTGTGTACCTACTGAAAGGGGTGCGTGCATTTATTTTCGATCAGGACAAGCTCGCAGCGTTGAATTTTAGCGACTTCAACCTCAACAACAGGAAATCCTACAGTATGCTTGCCCCACACAAGTATCTAACAAAGATGAAGGGAAAGAACTCAAAGATCATCTCGTAGTCTTGGACCCAGAACCTCACGCAGTCAACATTGTTGAATGTCATGAAGATCCCACACTTTGGCAGGCACCAAGAGGTGAATGCATGCATAAATTTGCTTCTATCTTTCTATCACAGAGGATACTTGTGGCTGAACTGTCGTGTCACAGTGAATCTGACCTTGATCAATCAGATCACAAGACTCAACATGCAAGGCCCTGAACCACATGAGTTTTATCCTGGAAATACCACAGACAGAGCGCTAGCAGCGAAGATCAAAGAAACCTATGGCGATGTCGAGAAGGGAATGCGAGGCTACAAGGTAGCCTCTATTCAGAGTAGCGTAGTGCATCTTGCTTGTCAGCTGATTGCAGGAAAGCTAGTTTGCAAGAACCATCCCACCCAAGTGACTGGATTCGTAGTTGATCTCACAGGGAAGTGCGCAGAAGGACTTCAAATGAATTAGGTGAAGTACTTGGTGAATCAGCTCGAACTGGATTGCAGGGAAGCACAAGACCAAGGGTATGATTTCAATTTCAATTAACTTCTCATACTGATCTCCTTCATAGCATGGGAGATTCCAGAGGGTGCCACTTTCCTAGAGACCGAGCCATTTGAACATTTGGTTGCGAGGTTCAGTACCCTGTGGTACTCAACCGATATGAGCAAGAATTGGCAGTCAAATGTCATCTTCCACGTATACTACAACCAACTTAAGACTGCCATCCAATCTATGCCTTGCATTACCCTGAACACACTCCACAGATTTAGACCCTTAATGAAGTTCAGTGTGGATCGCCACTTCATTTATATAACAGCGCGAGTTGATGAACACAAGCAACAGTTGCAGTCTTATTACAAGTTGACCGAGGAATACATCAAAGAGATCACCAAGGATTGCTCAGCAGACCTTCTCATTCCAGCGAACCCTATAGAGTTGTCTGATATTGATAGCCTAGAGACTGTACCGGATACACCGGGACCAAGCAAAACGAAGAAGCCTGAAGAGGTTCACGAAGTAGATAGTGCATATGTAAGGACTACCTCTATCACACCAGACGAAGGAAGTGATGGAAAAGATATAGAAGGCGTAGAAATTGAACAAAAGAAAGGTGAAGTACCACCGCTTAGGGACGAAGAAGACTCGTTGAAGAAAAGGAAGGTCTCACCTCTGAAATCTTCCTCCTGAAAGAAACCTAGAATCCCTGTAACTAAGATGCGAACTACCCTCACGTTGGATGACTTTGATTTCATCGTTGCAGCGGTAAATGATGCTTCAAAGGAGATAGTAGAGAAGCAAGAGGAGAAGCAGGAGAATATGTATAACCGTATAGAGATTGAACTCCAAGGAGTGAAGAAGGCACTCCAGTCTAGCTGCGCAGTCCCCATTGCACCTTTGACAGCAAGGACAATAGAACTAGGAGATGAGCCATCTCAACTTCACCGGATTGCTGATATGATCGAATCTCGCCTTCGACAAGCTCAAGAAGACACAACACAAGACACCCAGGCTTTAACACAGGTACATGGAGTACTTTTCGAGCAACACAGTGCTACTGAATGAGAAAAACTTTCTCTTCAAGTACAGTGGGACAAAGAGAAAGCAGAGCTACAACAAAGCAAGGAACAGTTTCTCACAGAGCAGCTTGAAGTCAAGGAACTAGTCAACAGAGCACTCTGCTCTGTGACTGTTATCTAAGTACAGGCTGAAGAGAGAGTTCCACAGCAGGTGGCACAACTTGAAGAAGTTATACAAAATCTTCAACAACGCATTGCTAATCTAGAACTCTGTGTTGTTCCTGAGACCCCTCAAGAGATAAGAGACTAGCGAGAAGCAACTGCTCGCAGTGCAATTGACCGATTGAAATCTCTTGCCTTGGCGTGCAAGCAGCTCAGTAACCAGAGTTCCCAGACTTATGAGAACCTTACAAAGAATCCAGAGTTACAGGCGCTGGAGTCACAGCTTCAGGAAGAAAAGCAACATGTGGATACATTACAGGCGTAGCTGAAGGCCCTGTTTGCAGTGGATAGAATGAAAAGATCCCATAAAAAATGCATAGCTCAGCAGCAGATACATATGATCCAAAACAAAGTGATGGAAGTCACTCAGCGAATCAAATTGATGCAAGACAAGGCATGCATGTTATTTTTTGAGATCGAAATCCGTGGAGCAGAGCTTGAGTAACTCGTCATCAATGCAGAACAACACCTGGAAGGACCATTAAATGACACAGTGATCTTGGAATTCACCCAGCAGGAGGCCACAACAAAACAAAAGGTCGAAGAAGCTCGATCTAAGCTCGAGGATTTCGAAGTAGAATTGCATAGACTAGAGTGACTCGATATGAGTCACAGGTGAGTGTTGGGGGCATGTAGGCCCTTGACCAAGTTTTGGTATAACCTTGGTCATTTTGACCTATTTTGGGACTTCGATGGCTAGTCGAAGAAGGAGCACCAAGTGAAGTAGATATCATGGGATCTCGGTCCAATTTTGGGCCCCTTTTAGGTTTTTGGGTTAATGTAATGGGAAAGGGATGTTGGCTCGTGGGTTTACCCACGCTTAGGCCCACTTTTGTAATGTATAAATATATACTTAGGCAATGTAAGGATGATCGATGGCTTAGTGCTAGTAGTTAGATCTGTGTGATCAGATGTGGATTGTAAATTCTCTATGCATGATTGTAAGAGGCTTGCAGAGCTAAATGCAAGTTGTTGTAAGAGGTTGTAGAAGGCTTTGTGTTGAAGTGCAAGGAAGAAGGATCTAGCCAGATGCGCAGATCTTCTGTCCTATGCAAAGTAAGGGTTTTGAGTGGCTTTGTGATGTAACCAATTGAAGACACTAATAAATAAGAAGAGTTGGTGGATGCAGCCCTAGGGTGGGGGTGAACCACGTAAATCTGTGTGTGATGCTTTGTGCTTCGGCTTGACGTGTTTATTTCTTCTTCTACTAAGTGCCTTGATATATTTAGATAGATCTATTAATGCTTTGTTCTTCCTAGATGTATGTCAATAGTGGGATCTGACATGTATGAGAATGCTTAGTGTTGAACTACTAGACCTGATCTGTTTTACTGTGGCTAAGTGATGAAATACCTTTGAACGCTGCGATGCTCTATGCTATCTGCGAAGCATAATAAGAGTTGAACATTAATGACTGACCAATGTTGAGTGCTTTGTATGTGATATAATCACATATATGTGTCCCAGCTAAGGTTGCAGACACTTGAGTCTTGCAACCACCCCTGCCTCTAACTTGGGTGAGACTTCATCTGCTTCGCAGGTGTTTCCGAAAGGGCCAGTAGTTAGGGCTTTTTTGGTGCATTGTTGTAGTGTTGAGCCCCAGGTCTGCCCCTGTGCCAACATAATTCCCCACTACCAACAAGCTTGTTCAATACTCTGACAAGTTTACCTAGTCATACCATAGGTCGGTACCTGCTTCTAGTAGACCTGTTCAGTATCTCGACGGGTTAGCCTCTTACACCCTTTTTACAGCGGAGACTGGTCCTTACCATCATCTTTAAGATTTGTATATGAATGTTGATTTTTGTAAGGAGATGGGGGACAACTCTGAAAATATTTTTATGGATTTGGATGGTAATTGAATTGGAGGATGACTCTTCTTTATGCATTCCTTGTAGTTTTTTCTGATGTAAGGGATACTTAAATGGGCATAGCCAATCTGAAGATATTGTATAGTCAAGCATTTTTAATGTGTAGTGGATGGTACCATTGGAAAATAACAGAAATGTATCTATAGTCCCTACTCACTCTCTTCTATTTGAAGTTATATTGATGTTTCCATGGTTAACCACTAGTCGGACCTTCTTGCTACTCTTTTATAAAGATACTTTACTCACCTACTCAGAGCTCTTGGATGGATTGTACTAGTAGCCTCTAGGTTTGATGAGATCAATGAGATCAAGTCACATGCGCATGTATTTCATTGTTCTTTTATTAAAAAGGAAATGTAAAATGAGGTTGAATTAGACTTTAAGCTAAACTAACAACACACAACTTTTATTTATTATCCTACTCTACCTAAAAAGAAAGGAAAATCTTTATTCAAGTGTAAGAAATTTTCCAATGTAACCATGTGTGAAACAAGATAAGAAACATACCCATATCCACATATGAAAAAGTTACTGCAGTGATTACCTGGATATGAAGAACCAACCAACCTACTTGTTTCGACATCAGAAGGTGTTGAAAAAGAGAATAGTATTGTGTCTTGATGACCTTTTGAAACCAAATTTCAATGTAATCTTGATGTTTATAAACAATAATTTCTATGCCCTCCTTCATCATGCCATGCAGATCTTCTTCTTCTGGATGATTGGTTTCTAAAGTATATAAAGGATTTGTTGACAACTCCTCAATTTCAGGTCTTAATGGTCGCTCTCCATCTGATGTAGTCTCCAATTTTTCAGCTCCTTCTATAGTTTGGAAAAGAGAATTTTTTTGTATCTCATGGGACTTTGGTTCTTTTATCATTTCTGAAGGGGTAGATAAGTTATTGACTATTGTCAAGATGTGTTCTTCCTAAAAATAAGAAATCCCAGCTGTTGCTAGGATTTGAGAGAGTTTTTCCAAACTAATGGTCACCTTCGAATGCATTTTTTTGGTTGATGGATCCCGCCTCACACAGGGATTAGTGTCTGGGGTTCTTAAAACACCCAATTTTTTTTATTATTATAGATTTTTTTAAAGATTTTAATCACAACTACCTAAAAAATGAAATACATATTTAAAGAATATTTGCACAAACCAAACACACCAAGCTTGCATAAAATAAATCACACTTGTAGGAAGGAAATCAAAGCATAAAATAAAATATGATTGCAGGAACGCAATCAAACTCACACGTGTATGAAAGTAAACACACTGGAAGGAAAAATAAACACACTTTGCGAAAGGGAAGCACACTTGAAATAAAAGAAAGCACTCTTGTAGTAAAATAAGCACACTGGCAGGAAACTAAATTGCGAGAAAGTAAACACACCTTGCAAGAAAGATAAAACACACTTTTGTATAAAAATAAACACGCTTGCAGGAAAGTAAATTTCAAGAAAGTAAACACACTAAGAAAAACAAACAAACTTGCAGAAAAATTAAACACTCTTGTGGAAAGGGAACAACAGGGCTTTGGAGCAACCCATTAAAATGGATGTGCAAGTTCTTACCTCTCATCTTGAAGTTTCTCCTCCCCCTTGTTGTGTAATTAAAGGCAACCTACCTACCTACGCTCTAATCCCTTTAGCACCTCCTGGACAACGATGCCAAAAATGTCAAGTGAAATATATGCTATCTATTTCGACATTCAATTTTCAACCCAAGGCTCGTAAGCTTCAAGGTGCTAGCATTATATGTACATGTCTAGAGCTCTAGTCTAGCCTAGTCTATCCCGATCTAATCTAATGCCGGAAACACACTCAGATAATAAAGAGATTGAGTAAACTTTGAGTTGTAACACAATATGTGTGAAGATCAAAAGGAAACTAACTGCTTGTACATTCCTATCACTTCATTCTTCAATTAAACCCTAGTACTAGAATGAGGTCTGGAAAGTAGATTGGAATAAGGTTTGGAATATGAGTTGAGCAAATGAAAGAGAAATCTCTTATGAGATTCAACATTAAACGTGCAATTTGACCATTCTGTTTTAAGAAAGACTATAATTGGATTAATTGGGCTCATGTGGGACCTAATTGGGCATATTAGGCACAAAACCCATGCACTGCCATATTTTTCTGATTCAACTTCATACTCCCACAAATTGAGCTCTAATTTAACTGCCTAGAAAAGGGCCAGATGGAGGACTGGATGAAGGATCGGATTGCATTTTTGACTTGTTTCAAACAAACGAAAAGTGTTAATAGATTATACTTACTCAATTAAGGATAAACCATCATAAAGTCATCATAAATAAGAATTACACATACCTTATGATGATCCATAACAAATTGGTGGAGAATACCTTCAAAAAGAGCTAATAAAAACATAAATTGTACAATCTCTATGTGCAAAAAGGGATTTGGACAAAGGGGAAAATGGGCAAAACACAGATTCATCGCTCCACAACCAACAAATTGGATTCAATGATTGGGATCTAGAACACTCAACATTTAATGGAAGGTTCATGGTAAGGACATTTAGAAATAAATGGTTTGGGTTTAATAAACATGGGTAAACTCTCCCCCCTTGGAGCCCTTCCCTCTATTGTGGAAATTGAGCCCCAAAATATCTGTCTGTGTCCATCTACAGATGACGATACATTTTATTCATTAAATTCAATTTACATCGTTTACATATTACATCGCTTGGCCCTCAAATCATACAACAACCTAGATAAACTCAAATGTTTTTCTCAATGATGCACGACAAGAAGATGTCATGATGAAAATGTGCCCAACCAACTACCTTGTTGTGAAGCTACTCTAGGTCGCCTCTACTTGCTCAACTCACCCAAGTGTTTCCACTTGCTACAACCCATAATTTATCCTATTCATGATTACTTCTATGATCACCCTTTGCAATGACTTCTGCAGTTAGATATGCGACAAGTCCTGCATTCATATTCCTTTCCCAAGTGTTCGGTTCACCCAAAAAACTCCGCACTTGGTATTTTCAAGGTGTGCACACCTGTATGACACTTACTTCCATAAAAAATCAAACCAACCAAGTATGTGCCCAGACTGTCTTTGTGAAATGTTAGTACACCTTACTGAACCTTCAACAAGTCTATGCCTAAACTACCCCTGTGATAAACTCTATGACAAGTCATGCGATGAGTTTTTTGACCACCCACTCTGCCCAAGTGCTTCATTTCACCATAAAATATTCTCTCGGTATTGTATGCAAGGTGTGCACCTAGATCAACCTTCCACTGCATCGTCAACTGAAACCTCAGCCATAAGTCTGATGCAAAGTCTCTACAAACATTACCACTAAATTGTCTCCACAACAATATGTCTTCTTGTTGCGCTCTATTACCACTATCACCACCATAGTAGTAGATCATGCTTCAAGCTTTGATACCATCTATCTTTGAGATAGTGGTGAAGATCTTGTTTGCACTGGAAGTAACCCTTGGATTGTGGCAGAGGTAAGCTCAATACCCATCAGTGTTCAGGGTGGATATTGGTTTAAATTTGGATGGTCGATGACCAAAACCCAACAATCGTGAAAGATGTTCGACATAGAACTAGACAGGAAATGCACAAGGAAGTGAGGGCCACATTAACTTTAGTCAGTATATTGAGTTAAAGTGAGAGTAGAGGGAAGAGTTAGGAGAAAGGGTGAAGGATATTGCTCTGGGCATCAGGCCTTCCAACATCTTAAAGAAGAAAACCTAAACTCAAGAGCATTCTTGAGCTCAAATTTTGACACCGAAATATGTCTACAAGGGACATAGTTACAGCTGCAGTATGATCAAACCTCCATCATCCTACAACTACAATAACTCAACTAGATCCTCCATGCCTGAGCCATTCAATGTGAGAAGGAAACAAATACACAGGGAAATGAATAAAATTGACCATGATACCGTGATAATCAAACCTTCATTACAGTAGTATAATGATCCTCGACTGGATCATCCATGCCCGAGTGTTTTAAACAACTTTTACAGACAAAATGGAAAGAGGAAAGATGACTTCTATTAACATGAAAGTCTCAAGTCGATTACATAACCAGAGAACAACTCTGGCAGAACAAAATTACAGATTAGGATCTCTACTCAACCAAAGACCAACCCCTTACAAAATAACAGAACTCCATACAAATACTCAAAATTTTCATAAACAACAATAGAGGCGTGCTTGGGCTTCCATGGTGTGTCGTCTTCTCAGTCAGACTGTGCAGGAATTTCTTTGTTAGACGCAAACTCAAATTAGTATGGGCTTGCAGGAAAAACCATTTGCAAGGGTACCATGGGCTGACAGCTCTATTTTCCATGGTCGACTCCTCCATGATTTTTATTTATGGGGTGAGGCGAGGTTTTAACCACCTCCCCCCCCGCTTTCATTAACTGTTTCATCGGGATCTGAACGAGGCCGAGTCGACTTGGCACCTGGAAAATGCAGCGACCTCTTTTAGCAACCAACACTAGTGTTTCAACCTTTAGCGCAATTCATGTGAAATCGACTCCTTTATCTGCATGCAACCTCGGGCCATAACCCAACGCTTATCCCATATGATATTTCAGGATTTCGTGTTTCGAGGGTTTTCACCTCGCATGAACACAATATCCCGATACCCAATATGAAAAATGTCCCTACCCTGATCAACGGTCAGATCTGCTATGCATCCGATGGCTGAGGCTCCTCGCGATCGGAACTTTCCCCCTGGACCCGCTTTGATATGACCTCGGGCTGCAACTATTTGAGCTCTTCGCGATTTAGCATTTCAGGAGTTCGCGCCTTATTCCATGCTAAAACCTCCTAAACGTGAAATCACGATTTCATGTTTTGGGAGTTCGCGCCCTGCTCCATGCTGAAACCTCTGAAACGTGAAATCACAATTTCGCTAATCTACTACCACGTGCTCCTCTATTCGGATGACCCAGATCATTTCACAAGTTCATTTTTCGCAAGTACTCATAACTCTATCCTCTTACTTTCCTGACTCACAAAATTGTGAAAAGATGATCCAACAATCTAGACTAAAACTTTGTTAGTCCATTGATCTCGAGCCTTTGACCTGGAACTAAACTTTGAGCAACTTTCGGATCTCAAATACCCGCGAACCGACGATCTAATTTTTCTAATGGATCTGACGGCTGATACTGAGCCTGTGATTGATGGATTTCTATTGACCAAGCGTGTGCGCGCCTTTTCACAATCGTGTCCTAACTTTGGATGAAGAACAATGGTGGGTTTTTTAAGCCCACTCCTTTCGCATTTGGTCACCCAATGGCCAACTCCAAAGGAAAACATACCCCTTAAAAAATAGGTGATAACATTAGGCTCCATGGGGGATAGAGTCCTCCCTGTGAGGCTCTAAGATCTCCTTTTGCAATTCTAGTCACCTTCTGTTAGGCTATGGAGTCAAGCTCAAAAACCCTGCTGAGGAAATAAAGCCGATAAGTAAAAACAAAAATAAACACACATGCTCCGAGGAGCTTATTTATGTACAGTCCTAAATTAAATCATTTTTACACAACGCTAGGTGAACACAAACTTCCACCATATCCATTCAAGTAACTTCCTAACTGGAAGCTCCTTCATTTTGTTGATGATTGATGACAGATAATGCAACCGTGATAGTAGAACAATTACATTCTTCATATTTCGTCCTAATGATGAGGTTAGGATGAAACTGTGCGGCTTCAAAACATGAAGAAATACAACTCCATGTATTCCTTCACATGCTCATAGGACCAGGGGCAAACTCCATAAACTTTGTAACAAGCAGCTTGCTCTGTCACACAACTGCTCACACATGGCTAAATATCTCTGGTAGGCACAGGTGGATGAGAAACTGATGCAGGATGATTGATCTCAGGTGATGGCTACTCACTGACGGGCTCTGAATAGGATATAAACTACTCCTTTTGTTGCTTCTCTGGTTCCTCTTCTTGGCTCTCCCAAAGGTAATATTTGTAATCATCATAAACAAGACCCGTAGGAAAGTTATGCTCTTCTTCATGTTGCTCAGGATGGTTGATTTCCTCGTAATATTCTTCATTAGCGAACAAAGGATATGGCTCTGCAGACTTTTCTTGGAGATCCTGGATATCCAGCTCAGAACTTGATTTGCAGTTGTCGTATACAGGCTGGTTTCTCTTCTGGTCAATAAACTATGATGTGGGGCTTTGTTTCTCCTCATCTGAATAATCGTCAAAACTTGGGACAACAGGCACATCATGAGAAGAATGTAAGGCCTCTACTGTGATGAAATCTTCAATGCTATCATCATTAGTAGGGTTGTCAAGAACATCTACTTCAGGGACTGGAAAATCCTCTACGTCTTCTTCAGATTTGGACCTTTCTATCTCAATAGAGAGAGATTTTACCAGCCCCATCAACTCACCCAAAGCATCTCCTTCCTCTTTATGGTCCTCATTAGGCATAGGCATATCTTGATCACTGTCTTCACATTCCTCACAAAAATTATGACAGATTAACTCAGATGGATAATATCTTTCACAATGCCTATTGAAAACTACATGAAATTCTCTCAGGGAGGGAATACTAGTAGGAGGTAAAGGATGATACCACTCATGATCATCTCCTGCTAATGAGAACATGAACATATTCATTAATACATCATCTTCATGATGTATCTCCCACTGATGCATGAGTTCATGAAACTCATGGAGATGTTGAGCAGGGTTGACCTCTTTACGCTCTCTAAATATGGGAAGAAAATCAACCCATTCATCCACAGTAGTGACACCATTAGGAAAACCAGGAAGATCAGAAAAATTAAAAAGAGAAAACCTATGAGCCAAGATTTTGTCCATTTTCAACCAATGGAGTCACCAGTTGATTCCTTAACCATGGTGTCATTGGGTGAAAGATATGCAGTCAGAGTGTGCCTAGTCTTTGTTCACCATCAAAGATCTGATTTGATCGTTGTGTTCTCCTAGGGGGCTATAGCTGTAGCCAAAGGCAGCCACACTTAAACAGTGGAGTCGCCAGGTGCACAGTTGCAATATTCAAAGGTTCTCATTTCTGATGCACCTTCAGAATCATAAGTTCATTGTCGTTCTACCCAGGGAAAATATTCAATTCATCCTCGACAACGACGCCAAAAACGTTAGCACCATAAGTCACCCCTAGATTGCGACAGAGGTAAGCCTGATACCCATCCGTTTGTATGTCACGAAAAATAGATTTAAATGCAGTCTATTGAACGCAGACTCAGGATGGTATCATTCTAACTCAGAAAACTAGATCGAAAAGCACAAGCAGGTGAGGTCTTGGTCTAACTTCGTTCAGTCGTTGTAGTATAGTGGTGAGTAGGGGGGATAACTTAAGGAGAGTGAAGTGGTCTACTATGAACACCAAGTCTTCGAGCAACCTAAGGAGGAAAAGCTCAGAAAACAAAATCCTTTTGGATTCATAGCTTCAGGAAACTGAAAACATTGTGACAACACTGCAATCAAACATCCATCACAACATAGTCACAACAATCCATGTGAATCCTTCAATCATGAACATTCAGTTTCAGATGCATAATAAGATGGAGTAATAAAAGCTGACTTGGATTAAACAAGAAGTCTGAAATATAGATACATAGCCAGAAACCAGAGGCTTTGCTAAAACTTTACAATCCGGGAGCTTAGCTCAACCATCGACCAACTCCTTACAAAATAACAGAAATCCATATGTATACTCAAAATTTTCGTAAACAAAAATAGAGGTTTGTTTGGGCTTCAATGGTGTGTCATCTTCTCAGTCAGATTGTGCAGGAATTTCTTTGTCAGACGCAAACTCAGATCAGTATGGGCTTGCAATAAAAACCATTTGCAAGGGTATCATGGGCTGACAGCTCTATTTTCCATGGCCAGCTCCTCCATCCTTTTTATTTATGGGGTGAGGCGAGGTTTCAACCACCTCCCCCCTACTTTCATTAGCTTCTTCATCATGATACGAACGAGGTCGATTCGACTTGGCGCCTAGAAAATGCAGTGACCCATTTTAGCATCAAACATTGGTATTTCAGCCTTTAGCGCAATTCACATGAACTCGGCTCCTTTACATGCATGTGACCTCGAGCCATGACCCAATGATTATCACATATGATATTTTGGGATTTCACGTTTTAGGGGTTTTCACCTCGCATGACCACAATCTCCCAATACCCGATATGCGAAATAGCCCTGCCCCAATCGATGGTCGGATATGTTATGCATCTAATGTCTGAGGCTCCTCGCGATGGGCGCTTTCCCCCTAGACCCGCTTTGATATGACCTCGGGCTGGGACCATGGGCCCAACTATTTGAGCGCTTCACGATTTCACGTTTTGGGAGTTCGTGCCTTGCTCCATGTTGAAACCTTTGAAATGTGAAATCACGATTTCATGTTTCGGGAGTTCGCGCCCTGCTCCATGATGAAACCTCTGAAACGCAAAATCGTGATTTTGCTAATCTGTTGCCACGTGCTCCTCTATTTGGATGTCCCATATCATTTCGCGAGTTCAGGTTTCGCGAGTCCTCGTAACTCTTTTCTCTTACTTTCCTGACTCACAAAAAGCTGATCCAACGGTCCCAACTAAAACTTTGTTAGTCCATTGATCTCGGGCCTTTTCCCTGGCACTAAACTTTGAGCAACTTTTGGATCCTGAATACCCGCGAAACACCGATCTGATTTGTCTGATGGATCCGACAGACGAGAATAAGCCTGTGCTTGATGGATTTTCGTCAACCAGGAGTGTGCGTGCCTTTGCACAATCATGCCCTAAATTTGGATGAAGAACAATGGTGGGTTTTTTAATCCCACTCCTTTCGCATTTGGTCACCCAATGGCCAACTCCAAAGGAAAATATCCCCCTTCAAAAATAGGTGATAACAGATCTCACCAACCCTTCTTCAAAAAGTATGATGAACAAGCTCTGATACCATTTATCATTGAGATAGTAGTGAAGTTCTCACCAACCCTTATTCAAAATATGTGATGAACAAGCTCTAATACCATTTGTCACTTCCCCACAAGTTTCATGCTAGAATCTTGTGATCGTGCACCTCTTGAGGTCGTGTGTCACCACAATGTTTCTCACTTGGCTTCTTGGAAACACCATGGATACTCCATTCGAACTACTCCTCTTCACCTAGATCATACCCATACTTCATTCTAGGCTACAGGTAAGTCACACTCCTACTCTAGTGAAACTATGTTGTATACTTAGATAATTTGTTAACAATCTTAACACTTATTCATTTAAGCATGCATCCATGAAACAAAGAGAACACTTGCAAAAAAAACAAGAGACACACATATATAATGTGGGCGACATAAGATGTGCCTAACACTCATCTAAGTATTATTATTGCAAAACAATTACAATATGAGCACTACCAGATCGATTTACAACTTGGGCAGAGTCACATGATTCGCATCACCTCACCAAGATAATCACACACATATTTTTCACACCAATACTTGTTTGTCATAACAAATTTCATAAATCCTACGAAGAACCCCAAACGTCCATCCACCACAGACTCATTATCTCTTCTCTATCACAAGACTTCAAACATACCTATGGTTCTATCTCATAACATGCCTCCCTCAAAACTGCAACAAGACTTCCCAACTGAAAATAAGGTCACCCCAACTATGTTCACATAATCACCTTAAGTAAGCACAAGTCCTCCCATGTGAAGCAACTTGGCTCCTTAAGGGAGCTCGCCCCTCTTCATCCAAGTCTTTCTCAAAATCATAGAGCTAATCTTGCTCTTCTTTTTGTTCAAGTATGCCTTCCTTGGTTATGCACCCTTGTTCTCTTATATGGATTCCAAAGGTCACCATCATGAACAGGCATGTTCTTTGGATATGCCCTGCCCCTTCGTGAATATGGTGCACCCAAAAAATCCATGCACTCATCAACCATCGTGTCTCTTGGGACAACCACGCCCCAACCTTGGTGTGATCCTCATGCCGATGCACCCCAATCTCTTTGGTGCACCCCTTCTCTTGGTCGCTTCATGCTTGGAAAATCTCCTTAGTGTGTCTGTGTGCCCAAGGCCACCACTTTCCCAACTGATGGGACTCTTGGGTGTCATAGAAACCCCAAGTTCCATCTCCTTAAGGACTTGGGCGAGGGTCTCTGCGCCCTTCTAGCTGAAGACCTTACAGGTATCTATAATTGGCCAATTATGTTTTTTTTTTCTTCATTTTATAATGTTGGATGAAAATTTAACAACCATTTACAACCACCATATTGAAAATACATTAAATAGTACAAGCATACAATGTGGTTTTGATATATTTTTATTTTCATTTTATTGTTTATTATAGAAATTTATGTTTTATTTTATTAACATATGTTTATGTTAACCTTTGAATTACTAAACATTAATTGAGATATCACAAAGTCGATGATGTTTTCATATAATATAGTAGTAAATGTTTATTTTAAAGTATATTTTATTTTAAAAAATGATGATATTAAAAAATCAAACCTTAAATGTTTTATTGCTTGAAAATTTTAAAATTAAAATAAATTTTTTTTCCTGTGAAATAAAGCAGGAGAAACCCACCGAGTACTTCCCCACATTTTGTGGATGGTAAACAGGATAAAATGGCATCCCTGATTATAGGGTTTCACCCCAGGGGAATCAAGAGAGTCGAACCCATGACCAACAACAAGCTTGAAAAATCACATCTGGCTCTAGACCAATTGAGCTAACCCTAGGGGCTCAAATTAAAATAAATATATACTTACTTCAAGGGAACTTCTAAGGACAATTCCAACAAAATAACTTCTTGCAACATCTATGAGTTTTGGAATCACACTTGTGGTGTTGACATTACCAACTTCGATGGCATTCCCAACCTTAACTAGTGCAACTAGCATGTCCTTCACCTATTCCACTCCATCCTTTAGTTTTCTAAAACATATTTTTTACATTCTCCTTGAAATTAGTGTCAACATAAGAAGGAAATGAAAATTATAAACGAGTCTTTTTCTAGAGCCTGGTCACAATTAAGGAATTTTTTAAGGATCCATACTTATCTAAAAGTACACAAACCTTTGTCAACTTTACTAATTATTAAAATACTAATTATAAAATGTTTGTTGATATTCTTGTAAAAGTATTTCAATTTCTAAGTATTTGTATATATTTTTAGAAAATATTGACAACTTGTAGGCTAAAACAATTTTATACTGGGCGATTCAGTGGAAGCTCTAAGCACAACTGTGAACTCTATCTCGACTCAAGTCTCCCATCATGACCAACTCTGGTGGAGGAGATGTTCCTCCCCCCCTTCCTGATATTCTTTCCTTCCACTCCCTGGTTTCTTCCATTAATAAATCTGTAAAACCGCCTCCTTCAAGATTTGTTAAAAAATTGGACAAAATCCTTAAATTACATGTTCACCCCTATTATTCATACAATCTTGCTCTGTATTTTGTTAAGAATTGTATTATTGGTTAGTTCACTAGGATTTATCCATCTCCACGTGCAATGATTCTTTGGGTGGATAAAAAATGGAAACCCCTCATTTAAGGTCATATTTCTACCTCTTTATGTGGAAGAGAGTTTTTTTCATTTTTGTTTGAGCACAAATATGACAGAGATCTTATCTTTAGGAGAGACCCTTATTTCATGGGGCCTCGAGGGATGTATCTCAACCGATGGACCCATGATTTTTTCCCTAAGAATGATATCCCTTCGACTGTTCCAGTGTGATTTTGTCTCATGTACCTACCTCTTCATTGTTGGAATGATGAAACAATCCATAGTATCGAAAATAACCTAGGTCTCTACATCAATCAAGTCAAACCATGAGATGGAATACAATCATGTTCTCACATTTTTTTGGAGGTAGATCTTGAGAAGGGTCTACCAAAATACATTCATGTTATTTTGGATAATTTCTCCTATATCCAGTAGGTGGATTATGAGAAAATTCCTTTCAAGTACAAGGCCTATCATGAGTATGGTCATTTCGCCAAAATCTTCCCCAAAGCAATGTCGGTCTCGACCCCTGATGGGGATTCAGAGGAATGGAAGATTCCTAAGAAGAAATGAGTGGATGGAAAGCATGGTGATCTGCCCTGAGCAGAGAAATCTCCTGCGCCCCCCCTAGCCCTTGGTCCTTATGATTCCCAACCTGCAACGGGTGCAGGTGGTCATGGTCCTATAAAAAGTAATAATAGGTATGATATTTTGTCTAATATTGAGGATGTCTCTGGTGAAAATCATGAAAAATGTAATGATGAAGAGGTCATTACCCAAATTGAGGTAGAAATTTTGATGTCTTCTCCCAAAGCTTGGTTTCCTTCATCCCCTCACACTCAAATAAACCACTCGACATATATCTATAATTACCATTATTCTTGAGGAAGGCTCCCAAGATGGATCCGAGGATGACTTATATAGAGACCCGATCCTGAATGTTCTTGTCAAAAAGTTGGGCAGAAGGAAAAATTTTAAAAAAAAAAAGAGAAGAGGTAGCAGACAAGGAAAACGATCTAGGCACCCAGACCATGTTGGAAATTTACTTCAATAAAGAATCAAAGGGAACAATAGGACATAATGGATATGTTTCCCCTAGAATGGGTTCCAAAATCCATAGGTAAATAATGAAAATTGTCTCTCGGAACTGCAGAGGCTTAGGGAGAAAATAAAAGATGGAAACAATGAAGCGATTAATCAAATTAGAAAGGCCTTTGTAGTGTCTCTAGGGGAATAATATGAGGTATATAGGGAGGTACCCAAGGGTATTAATAGTATATAGGTATTTCTATGTATGAATATCACTTTTAATAAATAAGGCCTAGTGTAAACACAATAAGTGTAAGAGGGATTACTAGAAGGTTCCACTTCTAGAAGGTTCCCCCTCTAGAATGTTCTTAGGTGGTAGGTAGTACTATATAAAGGGGTATGAGAAATGTAATGAGAATAGTGAAGAATAGTGTTATTGTATCAAGCAAGTATTACTTGGGAGTGCATTCCTTCCATAAGGAATAATATATGGTGTTACCTTACCTCAAAGGTTTTAAATATTTTTTGTTTTGAGTATTTTATGTGAATTCTTGGTTTATTTATGAATTTAAGGGTTTCTCTTATGATATATTACCATATCTACTCATTTACACAACATTTTGTATCACAACTCTTTCTTCGACCAAAGAAAGAAAGAAAATTTTGGTTCTTTTTGCAATTTTTTCAAGGGAAAAAGGGGGTGGAACACTTCAGACTCAATTATAATTTTGTTTTAGCTAAATGTGTATAAAAAAAACTGGATATTTGAATTCCTCTTGGAAAAATACCCAATTTCAAAAAAAAAATCATCCAAAACAAAGTCTGAGAAGTGAAGTTATCAACATTTTAAATTCAACAATTTTTTAGAGTTTTTTCTGAAAAAGCCACATGATTTGCACAATAAGTTATTTTTATAAACCCTAGTTTTTGTGGAAGATTTATTCCAAGAAAGATGTATTTTAATGGAAAATATGTTGGTCCTATTATTCAAGACTTCCTAAAGTCCAACAAGTTAGAATGGAAAGAAAAGTGGAAATTTTTTCTACACCTTTGTTTCAAAGAAGATGTTCACATATGGTGGCAATCATTTGACTTTTGGGAGTGGATGTCACTTTCTGAGGAAGCACTTGAAAAAATAATTTTAGACAAGTGATATCATACAAAGTGTAAGGAAATCACCAAGGGTTTATTTTCATGTGGAAACTCTATATTATAGGTTCATGGTGGTATCCGTAAAGAAAAGGTTATTGTTTCTATTAACCTTAGTTGCCAACAAAATTTTATCAATGTTCAATTGGTTAATATATTGCAAGTTTCTACAAAGAATATTCAAAGCACATAGGTTAAGGGTGAAAATTTTCAATTTTTTAAATATTTGAAGCTTTCCATGGACAAATATGTATTGCATTATGAATGTTGTTCCATTGATATGAATGACGTGGATGTTATTCTTGGATATCCTTATATGGCCACAATTGGTACAATGAATATTAATGTGGAAACTAAGTGTGAAACTTTGGTACAAGAAAAATAAAATTACATTGTAGGATGTGTCTCTTAAGAAATAAGGGCCCACGAGGGAAAGAAAAGAAGTTCTTGCAAAATCTGAAGTTGAATCAACAGCAAAGGCTACATAAGAAATTGTAGAAAAACACCAGAAAGGGCATCAAAACATAGAAGAAGCTAAGGAACCACATGTTGAAAATTCCAAGCAAGCAAAACCAAGATCTAAGGTTGATGTATATCACCATCCACACCACATATAGAAACAACATTCATCCAGGAAGGGGTGTAAGAAACAACACACTGATTATGGACCGGCATGGCACCAGAAAGGAAACCAATCAAGAGGTGCATGGAGAAATACCATCATTGCAGGACGATATTGGGATAGAGAAACAATCCCATGGAACCAAAGACGCAATAAGGATCAAGATCAGGGTGGCACAACAAAATTTGGACGTCACATTCATTTTCCACTCAGATGGATTGATTCATGTACTTGGTACTAGTTGGCTACATTGCTTAACTGATCATATTGTATGGTTTCTTCCCATGTTTCAAGGATGAAACATGAAAAGAAGGATGTAATTTAGTGTAACTAGGGAGGTGATGGGGAGATGAAGGGCCCATAGTGATACTAACGGAGGCCATTCAATACAAAGTGGAAAAGGTCTACTATATTATTAAATAAGGCCCATTATGGTAGTTAGCTATATTAGTGTGAACATAATAAATGTGAGAGAAGACTTTCTCGAAGGTTCCTTCTCTAGAATGTTCTTAGGTAGTATTATATAAGGAAGGGAGCGGAAAAGTAATGGGCATAGTGAAGAATATTTTTATTGTAGCAAGAAAGTATTGATTGGGAGTGAATTTATTCCATAAGGAATAATATATGGTGTTACCCTACCTCAAGGGATTTATCTATTTCTTTTGTTGAGTATTTTATGTGAATTCTTAGTTTATTTTTTAAGTTAAGGGTTTCTCTTATGATATATTACGATATCTACTCAGGTACATAACAAATAATAGCCCCATCCTTTCTAGATCCCATTCACCTTAATGATTATAGATATGATTGATCCCATCCATGGTAGGCGTGAAAATCCTAGATCCGACCGCAAGCAAGCATGAGAGGAGTTTAAACATGGAGTCTGGATAGGAGTTGTTAATGAGAGGTGACAAGAGAAGCGGTGATTTCATTAGGTAGTATTATCAAGTGGTGATTGCGAGGAGAATCCATAAACATGCTAATAAATGAGAGGGGGGAATTAGGGGATAGGCATAAAAACTAAAACCCCATTGATGAGTAATTCCCCCATTTTACCTATTGCGGTGATGTTTGTCTATTGATATGAAAGGGATTTTTTATGGTGGAAGAGATGCAAGAATTCTTCCTTCTCATAGTTTCAGAGAGCATTTTGAATTCTGTGGAATATGGAACACATAATAGCATCCCGAGGGATAATGCCTAGTTGCATGTGCCTAATGGTGTTTTTAGAATCCCCCAAAATGATAATCTTATGGATGTTGTGAGATTTAGCTAATGTGAGCCCTTGGAGCAAGGCATAATCCTTGTCTTGATTATTATTGGCCCAACCAAGGTTCTATGAGTAGGTAATCTCTACATTTCCTTTAGGGCCAAAGAGAACCCTATTTGCTCTTGCCACCTTGTCAAAATGCAACAATATTAACAATATTTGAATCTAAGAATATGAAAAATAATATTTACATAAAAATTAATTCTAACCATCCTTAAGTTGCAATTATATTAATCCAAAAATTAAAAATAAATTATTATAGAATTTAAATACTTTATTTATAACCATTGATATTTTGTATCATTAGGTGTATTTCACCTAATGATACAAAATATCAATGGTTATAAGCTAAAACATGCACATAATTTCTATTATTTACATAAACATACAGTCATACAACCATTACCTGGTGGAGGCCTACTAATAGAGGAAACCAAGTCCCCACCAGGAATTGTTTTCAAAACTTGTACTAGTCTTAGGATTGTTCTTCCTCCTCCTGATATCAAGCACTATTGACTATAAATCTAGTCTATATATATCCATAAAAATTAGGAAAGAGAAAACATAATCATAATCCAACACATCAACTCACGCTTGGGGGAGGTGGAGTTTCCTCTTCGAAGACCAATTCAATATCCTTGTTCTCCTCTCGGGCCAACTACGATTGTTGAGGATCCGTGCCAATATTGATGAGATTCCTTCATGTCCTAGCATAACTAGTAGAGCCACCTTAAATTTTTCCTTTTCTATATTCCTCTAGAGCTTTAGTGACAATGATATTGACCCCAAAGACTTCACTACAAATTGCCTAAAATTTCCCTTCAAAAATTCTATGGGAGTGGAGGATATCCTATTTTTTCTCATTTAACTTTTCAAGTGCTTGTGCCACCAATGTTTTGACGAGCTAATAGACCTTTGCAGTCTTGAAATATTTCATGTCTCTAGTTTACGAGTGAACAATGTCCTTGAACCATCCTCTTTTCTCCTCAATAATCTGGGTGTTCGAGGTATGTTCCCTCTTATCTATCATTGCAACCTCAACCTCCTCAACCTTCTTCTTTTCCTTTGTTAATAAACTCTCCTCGAATTTTCATTCTACTATGTAGGCCTCCTGGTCATAGACCCTTGAGCGTGCAAGGAAGAAGTCGAATTGTTGGACCCCATATCCTTCCTTTCTTCTTACCCTTTCCCCCCTTACCCACTCTGCATGCCATGATTACACACCACTAGTAACCAGGTCCACTTCTCCCCTCTATTTGGGATCCCCCTCTTGCCTTTTGAAAACTAAAGAAACTCACCTTCCTAACTGGAGGTTCCTCCCCTTTTATTCTTTGCGTAACCAATATTTTTGAGAAGGTCTGAGATTATTGAAAATATAGACCTATGCTAACCAATTTACCACCAATCTCATCCAAATAACACCCCCCAACTTTAATAGTCCACCCTCTCCACCAAGATGCATCGACGAGTTCCTACTTGTGCAGATAACCTCTCTATTGGAAGTCTACCATTATTTCATATCACTCTATCTTACTCTCACCATTGAATTACCATCTCCTACATTCAATCCACACCTTAAATATTGAACCTTTTCCATCATCACCTTGTTGGCAAATATTTAACAGACAGCGAATGGAAAATATTTAACAGACAACGAATGCTTGTCATTGATGGAAAGTACAACAGTGAAGATGGCATGAGTACAGGAAGTTTGTGATCGACAGGCAAACAGAATATAAGTTCAGGAAGGTCAAATGATCGAAGGCAACGCAACATTGATCGAGTGATCGAAGACTCGTAAAGTTTGAGAAGAACTACTGATCGATGGATCCCATCCAAAATTCCTGACAGAACGAGGGCTTTTAGATCTAAATTTAGACAAGAAGAGCGCGCTAAAGAGGAGGATAGATCTCAGGGGTTCGATCCAAGCGCGGGATCCGACCATCGTTGGATCAAGGAGAACCTGCACGCCTTTTAAAGTATAACAAGGAGAAAAGGGGCTCACAAAATCCAGAAAGAAGGAGGACCGTCCATCATCAGGAAGGACACGTGGGGAAAGATTGTAAGTTCACTGATTGGAGAGTCAAAGGAACAGGGTTCCTTAACTTCTCGAAATTGCGATGTAATCTGAACCGTCAGATTAAGGTTGAATCTGGACCGTTGATTCCAGTCCATGTCGGGGTTTCGAGCATTGCGTGTTGGAGATGTCAAAGAAACAATGCAACAAGAATGTCGATTTCGTGATATGCGAAATCGTGATTCAATCGCAGCTGTTGAATAAAGCTTAGATCTGGACCGTTGATCTAACTCCATGTCGGAGTTTCGGGGATCGAGAATTGGAGATGTCAAAGTTTATTAACATCAGGAATCGTGATATGAGAAATCGTGATTTAATCAAAGTCGTTGAATAGAGATCATATATGGACCGTTGATCAAACTCCATATTGGAGTTTCGCGAATCGCGACATAGAGAGGCAAAGAACCCAATGCAACAAGAATGTCGAAATCGCGAAATCGTGATTCAATCGTAGCCGTTGAATCAAGATCAGGTCTGGACCATGGAATCACAGGACATGTGGCAAGTGATCAAAATTTCGCTGACTTGGGGTCAAAGGAGCATAGTATCAAAAATCACTAAATGAGAAATCGCGAAAGCACTTTTTGCATAGGCGCTTGGTTATGACCATAGTCATATTGGGGAAGGAGCTAGTGAGAAAATTTTTGTATCGGAACTTATGGGATCGCGAAATGAAGTGTAGAGACACTCATCATAGGATTGCCAAAATGCCGAAACCTAATTTAAAGGCAATGTCAATATAGTTCATCCAACGGTGCAGATAAATTGGAATATGATCGGAAGGTTACTATTCTCTCTCACAGTTAACCCCTCAGTTACGAATCTGTTAGTGAAACGGATTCATGATTGCAAATCTGTTGACGTTTCAGTTGCTCGGACAGTTGTCTTCCTTTTGCCTAAGGAGTTGGGAAGATTGAACCGTCGTGAGGGTGTATAAAATAAAAAGAGAAAGACAGTGTGTGGTTGGTTGTTCTGTATGAGAAAAGAATGAAACTGGAAGAAAATAAAAATAAGAGGATGTGCAGTGTGAGATGAAGAAGATGAACAGTGTGAGAAGAAACTCAATGAAGAGTAAAATATGATGAAGAGAAGTTGAAGCAGAGTATAATGAGAGAATGAGTTGATGCAGAGCATACCTGTTGAACAGACAGAGGAAGAGAAGAGCAGCAGAATAGTGTGTAGAAGACCAGATTTACAGAACAAAGAAAGATTGGTAAGAACTGATTTATCTGTAAAGTTGACTGTTTATTTAGCCATTCATATTATAGGGAGGTTGGGAGGTGCTCGGGAGGACTGTTTTTCTCAGAGGTTCAAGTGGGAGCTTGAACACAGGAAGTTGTAGCTTCCATCTGGTTGCAGCCAGAGAAACCAGGGTGGCAGGGCGGTGCAAGGGAGAACAAGTGTTCTCTATTATACAGGTTGGAGCCTGTGTAACTGGAAGTTGGTGCTTCCATCCAGTTGGTGCTGGAACATATAGGGAGTTGGTGCTTCCTTCTAGTGGGTGCTAGAGAAACCAGGGAGTTGGTGCTTCCTTCTAGTGGGTGCTAGAGAAACCAGAGAGTTGGTGCTCTCAAACAAGTTGCAGCTTGTAAAATAGAGGTAGCAGCCTCACATTGAGTTGGTGCTCAATTAAAGATGATGTACAGAACTTAAAAGACTACCTATCATTTCGAAGAAGAAGAGGTTTTCTTCCTTTATGGGTTTCCTCGTGAAAATATGTCTCTGTGTATACCTTATGTGTGACTGATGCTTTTTAATTTTATTGTCCATATGTTGTATAATGTTGATGATCACTTGAAGAAAGATTAAGAATATTTTAATAGAGTTAATATTGTTTAAGCTCAAATACAACTGATTCACCCCCCCCCCTCTCAGTTGTATTAGTAATTTCAACAATTGGTATCAGAGCGGGTTCCTTTTATTCAAAGGTAGATCTGTATGCTTAAACATGACAAGTCATGAAGGGACTTCAGCCTCTAAGCCCCCTCTGTTTGATGGAACAAATTTTTCCTTCTGGAAGATTAGAATGAGAACATACTTAATGGCCTTGGGTGCTGATGTTTGGGATGTAGTAGAGACTGGA
>ML776754.1:1135606-1174414 GCA_009831015.1 Picea engelmannii | reverse complement strand
GTTTCTTCTTTGACATTGATGTCAAAGGGGGAGAAAAGAGTTCGGGAGAGGAGATCTGAATGCAATGCATGTGGGTGCGTGTGTTGCCATCAATGCCAAAGGGGGAGATTGTTGGAAAATATTTAACAGACAGCGAATGCTTGTCATTGATGGCAAGTACAACAGTGAAGATGGCATGAGTACAGGAAGTTTGTAATTGACAGGCAAACATAAGATAAGTTTAGGAAGGTCAAATGATCAAAGGCGAATGATCGAAGGCAACGCAACATTGATCGAGTGATCAAAGACTCATAAAGTTTGAGAAGAACTATTGATCGATGGATCCCATCCAAAATTCCCGACAGAACGAGGGTCGTCAGATATGAATTTAGACAAGAAGAGCGCGCAGAAGAGGAGGATAGATCTCAGGGGTTCGATCCAAGCGCGGGATCCGACCATCATTGGATCAAGGAGAACCTGCATGCCTTTTAAAGTATAACAAGGAGAAAAGGGGCTCACAAAATCCCAAAAGAAGGAGGATCGTCCATCATCAGGAAGGACATGTGGGGAAAGATTGTAAGTTTCCTGACTGGAGAGTCAAAGGAATAGGGTTCCTTAACTTCTCGAAATCGCGATGTACTCTGAGCCGTCAGATTAAGGTTGAATCTGGACCGTTGATTCCAGTCCATGTCGGGGTTTCGAGGATCGCATGTTGGAGATGTCAAAGAAAAAATGCAACAAGAATGTCAATTTCGTGATATGCGAAATCGCGATTCAATCGCAGTCATTGAATCAAGCTCAGATGACGCAGGCGCACCTTCCCGGGGCACATCTTCTCCCTCAGGACCTTCTTTTCCTTCTGGCCCAAAGAGATGGAATGCTCTTCAAATCCCTTATCGGGATATCTTAATACCCACAACAACTCTCCTCGCGATCCTCCCCTTCTGCACTCAGAGAATCGAAACTTCACGGCTTCGCGAGTTCAAAATTGAATTCTGGGTTCTCGAATCCCCGAGACCCGAGATATCAGTCAACGCTGACTTTCTCTCTCCGTTATCGGGACTTTGCCTTATCGCAACTTCGCGGCTCTCGACACCAAGAACCCGGTACTCCAACTTCCGAGGTCCGAGGCGCCGAACTCCCGATCTCGCTTCCTCGCGACCTCGCCAATCGCGAGTTTAAATAATTGGTCCTTCAACTTCTGAGACACAAGACACCGAGATCCACTATCTTGCTTCTAAAGCTCCGACGACCCGTGCCACCTGTCCTCCACTATTTCTTGTGGCCCCACTGCTGACGTAGTCGCCGGGATATCGCGTCTCGCCACCTCACGACTTTCGTTGCGCAAATCTGGAGTTTCAACTCATGAACTCCCGATAGGCGAGTTTGTGATCTAATCCGATGGTTCTCCTGCTACCAGATCTAACGGTTATCCTTTTTCCTCGCTCCTCGCGTCCTCGTAACTTTGAGGGCTAAATATTTGGCTCTCACCCAGCGAACTTTCGAGTTCACGAGATCTTCCGATCTCTGAAACCTGTCTTCCACTCTCCCTTGCGGTCCCACACGCAGATCAACGGTTGTCGTGATCTCGCTTCTCGCGACCTCACAACTTTTGGGGAAATTTCTTGCTGCTCTAACTTCCGAACTTCCGAGTTCGCGAGATCACCGATCTCTACCACCTGTCCTCTCAGATGGACGGCTCCGATTATCTCTCCACTTCGCTACTCGCGAAGCTGAAGGACTTCCTCTCTGGTCCTCCGATGTCCGAGTCTGCGATATGAGGATCTCCTTACATGCGTCCCCCCCACAACGACGGCTCTGATCTTGTCGATATATCGCGTCCCGTGATATCGCAAGTTTTTGTTCTCTAATTTTGGAGCTTCAACTCCCGAGTCCCCGATACTCGATATCTCGGATAGATATAATGGCCCTCGTGATTTTGATCGACGGCTCTGTCTCCTCCTGAGCTTCGACTATTCGGGCCTTCGCTCCATAACCTCCCTGCAACTCTGCAAGATCTGACGGTCCTCGGAACTTCGTGAAATCTCCTCAGAGATTTCTGACCATCCATTCCTTTCTTGTGTAACCCACGAAAGAACAAAAATAGTCGTAACCTCCTTGCACCTCTGCAAGATCTGACGATCTTCGAAACTTCGTGAGATCTCCTCAGAGAGTCTCAACCGCCCATTCTTCCTTCGATGATTTCTTGAGAATGACTAAGTGTTCCTTGCTCGCCAATCTGTGATGCTTCCCTGTTACGATATCAAGAAGGTGCTATACCTCCTGAGCTTTTCCACTCTAATTCTTCAGAGGAACTTGTGCACACTCCTTGCGCTCAGTATTTAACAACTTCCCAAAGTGTTGAATCTTTCCGACTCTGCGCACTACCTTGCAACAACAGTCTTGGATTTCTCCGCTCAGATTTATAGCTGAGATCTCTTCTTAAGCCTGCGCACTCCCTACACGGCTTTAGAAACCCACTTCACTTCTGAGAGATTTTGAGAACAAGAGTTAACTCCCGAGCCTTCTGTCAACGCACTCCTTGCGGACGACTCCAACTGCACTCCTTGCAGGAATCCTTGCTCAAAGGAGAAACAATTGTAACTCACCTCTCTTCCTCTCAGATTCTGATCTTAACACATGAAATCATACACACAGTATAATGACAAGCATAACAGGAAGTAAATCTCATACGTAGATCATTTCACACACATATACAGAGAATAACACAACAGCCATGAATCTGAATCAATCTCCTTCTATTAATTCAAGATCTGTACATGGGTGTTCTTCTACAACTTCTTTGCTATTCTCCTGTGCTCTCGACTCCTCTTGCTCCTGTTGCTAATTCTAATGCTAATGTTACAATGATACAAATGAGGGTGTCTATATTTGGTTTTCCCTCTTCCTTCGAGAACTATCTAATCTAAGAATTCAATTCTATCTACCTGCAACTACTACTATAAATGCCTCTGTCTATTTCAGACGAGAGCGTATGGCTCGAGTTCTGAGTACATTTTTACCAAGGCGCCTAAATTAAATGATCTCATTTATATTCAGCGCATCAACTTCAAGAGAAAATTTAAAAATTCAAAAACTTGCGTTGGACGTCTTCCAGCTGGCTTCTGCTTCCACGTTGATTTTGCTTGTCGTGAGGGATGCTCCTGCATCATACTCTTTCGCTTGAAAATTTGCATGGGCTCCTATCCATGAGCTCCTGCACGGTATATCCATGCTTCATAATTTCTGCTTCAGTCTCCCAGCTGGCATCTTCAACTGGATGTCCCTTCCACTTAACCAAATATTCAAAATATTATTTCCTCCTGATTTTCTTACCCACTCTTTTATTTAGTATCTTCTCCATCTGTGGCTTCTCTGCAACTGGCATATGCTTTTACCACTGGACCTCTGGTTGATCATCACCTTCTGCTCCTACTTCATCAGCTTTATATGGATATAAATCCAAAATATTAAATATCGGAGATATTCCAATGTCCTCTGGTAACTCGATTTCATAAGCATTCTGCCCCATCTTCTTCAAGACCTTGCATGGCCCAATTTTCTTCATCTTTAGCTTGTTATATGTTCCTCTCGGGAACCTTTCTTTCCTCAAATGTGCCAAAACCAGATCACCAACTTCAAACTGAAGTTGTCTTCTATGCTGATCTGCTCTGTGTGTGTACTCTTGACTTGACTTTAATAGTCGCTCCTTCACCTGGCTGTGAAGTTCCTTCATCGCTTCAGCGAATTCTCCTGCATTAGCACTGCTAGTCGCAGTCTGTTTTGAATCCCTTAATTCAGAAACTCCTCTTGGCTGCATTCCATATACAATTTGAAATGGACTTTTCCCTATGCTCTTGTTCACTGAATCATTGTAAGCAAACTCTGCTTGTGGTAATATGCTATCCCAACTGCTATGGTGTTCCGTCACCAAACTTCTCAACAAGTCTCCCAGACTTTTGTTGACCACCTCTGTCTGTCCATCCATCTAAGGATGATAAGCAGAACTAAACATCAAATTAGTCCCCAGCTTTTTCCATAATGTTCTCCAGAAATTCCCTATGAATTTTGTGTCTCTGTCTGAAACTATGCTTCTCGGCAATCCATGAAGTCTTACAATCTCTTTGAAAAATAGATTTGCGATGTGAGTCGCATCACTGGTCTTCTGGCATGGAATAAAATGTGCCATCTTAGAAAACCTATCAACTACCACAAAGATGGAATCAACACCTCTTTGTGTCCTCGACAATCCCAATACAAAATCCATGCTGATTTCATCCCACGGCCTCTCAGGTATGGGTAATGGCTGATAAAATCCTGCATTTTGCTTCCTTCCTTTTGAATGATGGAAAATCCTGCATCTGTCTACGAACATCTTGACTTCTGACCGCATCCCTGGCCAAAATTATGACTCGCTCATCTTTGCAAATGTCTTATCATGACCAAAATGTCCTGCTAATCCACCACTGTGCTTCTCTTTCAACAAGTTCTCCCTCATGGAGCAATTCGGAATACACAGTTGATTGCCCTTGAACAGAAATCCGTCCTGAATCACATACTCTATCCACTTACCTCTGTCTCTGAGAACTGGATTCTCAGCTGCTTCATAAGCTTCCTTAAAGTCTGCATCATCTGCATACATGTCCTTAAGATCATCAAAGCCTAACGTCCTGACTTTGAACTCCTGCAACAACAAACACTTCCTTCTCAAAGCATCGGCAACTTTGTTAGTAGTACCAGAAATATGCTTTATTACAAAAGTGAAATTCTGCATGTATTCTACCCATTTAACATGCCTCTGATTCAACTTTTCTTGTTGAGTCACAAATTGTAATGCATGGTTATCACTGTATAAAACAAATTCCTTTGGAATCAAATAGTGCCTCCATTTCTTCAATGCATGTATGATGGCATAGAATTCTTTATCATATGTGGAGTACTTTTCTTTTGCCTCATTCAGCTTCTCACTGAAATATGCAATCGGCCTGTCTTCCTGACTCAAGACCGCTCCTATGGCAAACCCGCTTGCATCACATTTCACTTGAAATGTCTTCTGAAAATCTGGCAACACCAAAATTGGTTGCTCTGTAATCTTTTGTTTCAATAAATTGAAACTCTTCTCAGCCTCTTCCATCCAGTGAAAAGATTATGTCTTTTCTTCATTGTATCCATCATTGCTGCGCTAATTCCACTGAAATTCCTGATGAATTTTCGGTAGAAACTAGCCAGACCATGAAAACTCCTCGGTGATGGCCAATTCTTGATTACCTCCACCTTATCTGGGTCCATCCTCAACTCATTAGCCGAAATAAAAAAACCCAAGTAAATGAGCTATGTCTTCATGAATGAGGACTTCTTCATGTTTATCAGCAGCTCCTCCTGCTGTAGCTTCCTCATCACAATGGCCAAATGCTTCAAATGCTCAACCTTTGTCTTGCTGAAAACCAATATGTCATCCAGATACACGATGACAAATTTCCCAATGAAATCATTCAAGACTTCATTCATCAACCTCATAAAAGTACTTGGTGCATTTGTCAAGCCAAACGGCATGACGAGCCATTCATACAAACCTTCGTTTGTCTTGAATGTTGTTTTCCATTCATCACCTTCTCTCATACGAATCTAATGATATCCACTCTTCAAATCTATCTTCGAAAAAAAAAAATCCCCACTTAAGCAATCCATCAGATCATCCATTCTGGGCAATGGGAATCTATACCTGATAGTTATCTTGTTTATCTCCCTTGAATCAGTGCACATCCTCCAGCCTTCGTCTTTCTTCGGACTGAGTACTGTTGGAACGGCACACAGACTTAAACTTTCCCTCACCAATCCCTTGTCCAATAACTCCTAGATCTGCTTCTTGACCTCCTCATTCTCCTGTGGTGTCAACCTGTACGCAGCTTTGTTTGGAAAACTAGCTCCCAGTACAAGGTCTATGTGGTGACTTATGCTCCTCATTGGTGGAAATGAACGAGGTAATTCATCCACCACAATATCAACAAACTCTTCTAGCAGTTCCTGAACTTATTCTGGCAAGTCATCCACTCTTGTGCTAGTCAGAACAATCCTTGGTTTTTTGACCACAAAGAATTGTGGATCCTCCTTCTTCTTAACTTCTGTAAGAAGTTCCTTCCCACTCATGAGAAGTACTCCGTTGCTTACTTCCGGATTCACCTCTTTGTCTTCAATTGGACACAGCATGTGAGTTCTCCCATTCCTCTCCAGGGTATATGTATTTCTCCTCCCATCATGAACTACATTTCTATCATACTGCCATGGTCTACCCAACAATAAATGGCAGACATCCATAGGAATAACATCACATAAAATCTTATCATTATATCCTCCTATCTTGATGTCAACTAAGCACTGTTTAGTGACATTTACCTGATGTCCCTTCTGTAGCCATGAAACTTTGTATGGGCTTGGATGATCAGTTGTCTCCAACTCCATCTTTTCTACCATCTCGGTTGAAACGAGATTATCGGTTCTCCCGCTATCCACGATGACTTTGCATACTCTATCCTTGGTCTTGCAAGCAGTCCTAAAAAGACTGTTCCTCTGTGTTGAATTCTCCATCTCCTTCTCTGGCGTCAAAAGGAATTTTCTCATCACTAGCGATCTTCCGCCTTCAGCGTACTCTGTCTCAACATCTCACCTCTGTGCCTCGGCGATGTGAGTCTCTCCAGTTTCTCTCTTTTTCTCTGGAAATTCAAACGACTTGTGTTCATTCTTTCCACACGTGAAGCATGTGATTACTCCACCTCTTCCTCTTCCTCTACCTCTGGTACAAGGAAACCTATCATTATCAGCATATCCTCCTCTTTGCTCAATTTGTTGTCCTCGCTGCTCAACATATGGTCTTTTCTGTGAGGTTCCACCTCTTTCAACCTTTCCCTGAGGTTTCTTCCAGTCCTCCTTGGGCTTCTGGTATTTATCTTGGGCAACTAATTTACCTTTGGGCTAACTTCTACCTCGGCCTCTCTGGATTTGTTTACGGATCAGCTTCTCCTCAGCTTTCAGAGCTAATTGGTAAGCATCCTCCACAGTTCGAATGGTCGCCAAATTCAGTTCATCCTGAATTTCATACCTCAGGCCATTCATATACCTGGCTACTTTTTCGTCATTGCTTTCGCGATGACCTGCCCTAATATTCAACCTGTAAAATTCCTCAGTGTACTCCTTTACTGTCATCAGCTTCTGTCTCAGGTTCTGCATCCTCCTGAACAGAGAAATTTGATAATCCCTGGGAATGAATTTTGCCTTCATCTTTGCAATCATCCTGTCCCAGCTCTTAATCTTCTGGTTTCCTTGGCAACGCCTGTCAGCTTGTAGTTCATCCCACCACAAGGCTGCATGTCCCTTTAATCTTGTGACGGAATGTCTAACCTTCTTATCTTCTTCGATATCTTCATAATCGAAGTAAGTGTCAAGAGCTATGATCCAGTCTAGCAGCTCTTCTGCATCTAGACTCCCTTCATAAGCTGGAATGTCCATTTTTGTTTTCGAACTCATCCGAGCGATAGCCTTAATTAAACGCTCATTGGCTGCATCTTCTGCTGGAATTTCTTCTTCTTCATGTCTAGTATCACCTTCATCCTCGCATTCACTGATATCTCCTGCATCAATGTTTCACCTTTGCCTTATCTCCATGTCCTCCATTCTGGCACGAAGATTTCATATTCCTCTTTCCACGTCTGGATTCTTTACTTACCTACGTCTATCTCTGGACATTTCCCTCTCCTCCTCTGGATCGGGTGATTGTCTACCTATTCTCCTTGGCGGCATGGTGTATTCTCCTTTTTCTCTGCTACAGAAAACAACGAAACTTTTCTAGGCTTTGATACCACTTTATGTGTGTATCAGAGTGCTCTCTTATCTCCTCCTGCCTCTCTTCCTGCCTGAAATATACAGACAAGAAATAAGCTCTGATACCACTTGACGCAGGTGCACCTTCCCGGGGCACGTCTGCTCCCTCAGGACCTTCTTTTCCTTCTGGCCCGAAGAGCTGGAATTCTCTTCAAATCCCTTATCGGGATCTCTTAATACCCACATCAACTCTCCTCGCAATCCTCCCCTTCTGCACTCGGAGAATCGGAACTTCGCGGCTTCGCGAGTTCAAAATTGAATTCTGGGTTCTCGAATCCCCGAGACCCGAGATATCAGTCAACGCTGACTTTCTCTCTCCATTATCCGGACTTCGCCTTATCGCGACTTCGCGGCTCTCGACACCAAGAACCCGGTTCTCCAACTTCCGAGGTCCGAGGCGCCGAACTCCCGATCTCGCTTCCTCGCGACCTCGCCAATCGCGAGTTTAAATAATTGGTCCTTCAACATCCGAGACACGAGACGCCGAGATCCACTATCTCGCTTCTAAAGCTCCGACGACCCGTGCCACCTGTCCTCCACTATTTCTTGTGGCCCCACTGCTAACGTAGTCACCGGGATATCGCATCTCACCACCTCGCGACTTTCGTTGCGCAAATCTGGAGTTTCAACTCAAGAACTCCCGATAGGCGAGTTCGCGATCTAATCCGACGGTTCTCCTGCTACCAGATCTAACGGTTATCCTTTTTCCTCGCTCCTCGCGTCCTCGTAACTTTGAGCACTAAATATTTGGCTCTCACCCAGCGAACTTCCGAGTTCGTGAGATCTTCCGATCTCTGACACTTGTCTTCCACTCGCCCTTGCGGTCCCACACGCAGATCAACGGTTGTCGTGATCTCGCTTCTCGCGACCTCGCAACTTTTGGGGAAATTTCTTCCAGCTCTAAATTCCGAACTTCCGAGTTCGCGAGATCACCGATCTCTACCACCTGTCCTCTCATATGGACGGCTCTGATTATCTCTCCACTTCGCTACTCGTGAAGCTGAAGGACTTCCTCTCCGGTCCTCCGATGTCCGAGTCTGCGAGATGAGGATCTCCTTACATGCGTCCCCCCCACAACGACGGCTCTGATCTTGTCGAGATATCACGTCCCGCGATATCACAACTTTTGTTGTCTAATTTTGGAGCTTCAACTCCCGAGTCCCCGATACCCGATATCTCAGATAGATCTAACAGCCCTCGTGATTTTGATCGATGGCTCTGTCTCCTCCTGAGCTTCGACTATTCGGGCCTTCGCTCCGTAACCTCCCTGCAACTCTGCAAGATCTGACGGTCCTCGGAACTTCACGAAATCTCCTCAGAGATTTCCGACCATCCGTTCCTTTCTTGTGTAACCCACGAAAGAACAAAAATAGTCGTAACCTCCTTGCACCTATGCAAGATCTGACGGTCTTCGGAACTTCATGAGATCTCCTCAGAGAGTCTCAACCGTCCACTCTTCCTTCGACGATTTCTTGAGAATGACTAAGTGTTCCTTGCTCGCCAACCTGCGACACTTCCCTGTTACGATATCACGAAGGTGCTATACCTCCTGAGCTTTTCCACTCTGATTCTTCAGAGGAACTTGCGCGCACTCCTTGCGCTCAGTATTTAACAACTTCCCAAAGTGTTGAATCTTTCCGACTCTGCGCACTACCTTGCAACAACAGTCTTGGATTTCTCCGCTCAGATTTACAGCTGAGATCTCTTCTTCAGCCTGCGCACTCCCTGCACGGCTTTAGAAACCCACTTCACTTCTGAGAGATTTTGAGAACAAGATTTATCTCCCGAGCCTTCTGTCAACGCACTCCTTGCGGACGAATCCAACTGCACTCCTTGCAGGAATCCTTGCTCAAAGGAGAAACAATTGTAACTCACCTCTCTTCCTCTCAGATTCTGATCTTAACACATGAAATCATACACACAATATAATGACAAGCATAACAGGAAGTAAATCTCATACGTAGAGCATTTCACACACACATACAGAGAATAACACAACAGCCATGAATCTGAATCAATCTCCTTCTATTAATTCAAGATCTGTACATGGGTGTTCTTCTACAACTTCTTTGCTATTCTCATGTGCTCTCGACTCCTCTTGCTCCTGTTGATAATTCTAATTCTAATGTTACAATGATACAAATGAGGGTGTCTATATTCGGTTTTCCCTCTTCCTTCGAGAACTATCTAATCTAAGAATTAAATTCTATCTACCTGCAACTACTACTATAAATGCCTCTGTCTATTTCAGACGAGAGCGTATGGCTCGAGGTCTGAGTACATTTTTACCAAGGTGCCTAAATTAAATGATCTCATTTATATTCAGCGCATCAACTTCAAGAGAAAATTTAAAAATTCAAAAACTTGCGCTGGACGTCTTCCAGCTGGCTTATGCTTCCACGTTGATTTTGCTTGTCGTGAGGGATGCTCCTGCATCATCAGATCTGGACCGTTGATCTAACTCCATGTCGGAGTTTCGTGGATCGAGAGTTGGAGATGTCAAAGTTTATTAACATCAGGAATCCTGATATCGTGATATGTGAAACCGCGATTTAATCGCAGTCGTTGAAAAGATATAAGATCTGGACCGTTGATCAAACTCCATATCAGAGTTTCACGAATCGCGACATAGAGAGG
The DNA here is from genome assembly GCA_009831015.1 of Picea engelmannii. NCBI lineage: Eukaryota > Viridiplantae > Streptophyta > Pinopsida > Pinales > Pinaceae > Picea > Picea engelmannii. Next base: position 1,163,923 of record ML776754.1, on the reverse strand, counting down.
CAAAGAACCCAATGCAACAAGAATGTCGAAATCGCGATTCAATCGTAGTCGTTGAATCAAGATCAGATCTGGACCATGGAATCACAGGACATGTGGCAAGTGATCAAAATTTCCCTGACTTGGGGTCAACAGAGCATAGTATCAAAAATCACTAGATGAGAAATCGCGAAAGCGCTTTTTGCATAGGCGCTTGGTTATGACCATAGTCATATTGGGGAAGGAGCTAGTGTAGAAAAGTTTTGTATCGAAACTTCTGGGATCGCGAAATGAAGTGTAGAGACACTCAGCACAGGATTGCCAAAATCCCGAAACCCAATTTAAAGGCAATGTCAATATAGTTCATCCAACGGTGCAGATAAATTGGAATATGATCGGAAGGTTACTATTCTCTCTCACAGTTAACCCCTCAGTTACGAATCTTTTAGTGAAATGGATTCATGATTGTGAATCTGTTGGTGTTTCAGTTGCTCGGACAGTTGTCTTCCTTTTTCCTAAGGAGTTGGGAAGATTGAAACGTCGTGAGGGTGTATAAAAGAAAAAGAGAAAGACAGCATGTGGTTGGTTGTTCTGTATGAGAAAAGAATGAAACTGGAAGAAAAGAAAAATAAGAGGATGTGCAGTGTGAGATGAAGAAGATGCACAGTGTGAGAAGAAACTCAATTAAGATTAAAAGATGATGAAGAGAAGTTGAAGCAGAGAAGAATGAGAGAACGAGTTGATGCAGAGCATACCTGCTGAACAGACAGAGGAAGAGAAGAGCAGCAGAACAGTGTGTAGAAGACCAGATTTACAGAACAAAGAAAGATTGGTAAGAACTGATTTATCTGTAAAGTTGACTGTTTATTTAGCCATTCATATTATAGGGAGGTTGGGAGGTGCTCGGGAGGACTGTTGTTCTTAGAGGTTCAAGTGGGAGCTTGAACACAGGAAGTTGTAGCTTCTATCTGGTTGCAGCCAGAGAAAGCAGGGTGGCAGGGTGGTGCAAGGGAGAACAAGTGTTCTCTGTTATACAGGTTGGAGCCTGTGTAACTGGAAGTTGGTGCTTCCATCCAGTTGATGCTGGAACATATAGGGATTTGGTGCTTCCTTCTAGTGGGTGCTAGAGAAACCAGGGAGTTGGTGCTTCCTTCTAGTGGGTGCTAGAGAAACCAGAGAGTTGGTGCTCTCAAACAAGTTGCAGCTTGTAAAACAAAGGTAGCAGCCTCACATTGAGTTGGCACTCAATTAAAGATGATGTACAGAACTTAAAAGACTGCCTATCATTTCGAAGAAGAAGAGATTTTCTCCCTTTATGGGTTTCCTCGTGAATATCTGTCTCTGTGTATACCTTATGTGTGACTGATGCTTTTTACTTTTACTGTCCATATGTTGTATAATGTTGATGATCACTTGAAGAAAGATTAAGAATATTTTAATAGAGTTAATATTGTTTAAGCTCAAATACAACTGATTCACCCCCCCCTCTCAGTTGTATTAGTAATTTCAACACACCTAAACCTAATCTTCCCACCAGCTTGAAGCATGATGAAACTTTTCCTCCATTGTACTCCCAAACATAATTTTTGGGTCTACATCATTTAATCCATTCATCTTTCCGCTATACTTTGCATACTCCTAGCTCTTCATCACCATGATTTCAATAAATTGAATATTGAACAACATACCCATTTTCCCATAATATTTTATCTCCTTCCAGTTGATGGAAATACCACCCTTGATAGTCCCTTACCTATATTTATTGCATAGCTAAGTGGAGGGTCCTTGCGACACATATTCATCCACAACCCCGCCTATCTGTACACCATCCGGGTGATGGTTGTCCAACTTGTTCATCCTCTTACACTCGGTCCTGAAAGAGGGAGGAATTGGATCATGCCACTAACATATTTCCTTCATGTTGGATTGTGCCACCACTACATTAGCCAAACAATCTGTGAGAGCATTAGACTTTGTGAGAACATGTGATGGTATGATCACTGGAATCCACTTGATCAATCTCTCAACCTAGTATAAACCTTAGGAGAGACTCCATTTCCTTGAAATTTTGTTAGGATGAATGCTATTCCCCATACTTTTGAAATCATTTATCAACATATATGAACCCCCCTCCATTTTTGTACAAATAATTATGCATCAGTCTATCACATCAATAGATTATACGAGGCCTTGTTATATAGCATTGAGGTTCTCATTACAAGATATACAATATAGATTGTTGGTACAACCATTTCCGTAACTATCTCCACAATATCTCCATGAATATTTGCATAAATCTCTATTTGATCTCCATCCCTAACTTCTCTCGTTTCCCTCGTCTTTGATCATACATATGCTTCTAGAATAAGTCTACTTTCAATAATATAATTTCATCATATCATAAGTATGAATTATTCCATCATATTCCCCATTAATGAATACTTATTATTCAATGTGTATATCTTGAGTTGTATTCATCATCTTTAGTCTTCTTCATCTGCTTCATCTTTCTTCTTCTTCATCTACATCTATTTCTTGAATTTTCATCGTCTTACTGTATCAACATGAGTTGCATCTTCCTTTGATAATTCTAGATCTCGAGTCAATAATTTGAACTATATAATATTCATATCAAGGATTTATTTAGCTTACCCTTGACCTTCCCATGGGTTTTATATGGGTTACCCTTCAACTTTTACATCATACCCCGAGTTTTCTTGGCTCACCCTTAACCATTACAAATTCAAAGTGGTTTCTTCTTAACATGAACCATTCATTACATTAAGTGGTTTTGGATGATCACAAAATCACCTCTATCATTACAAAGTGGTTTTTGTTGTACCATGAACCGGTACAAAAATACTCATGATTCATTTGACTCAAATAAATAACTCAATAAACTGACAAATGTTCCTTACTTTAATGACAAATGACCTTTGGAGGACCGAATAATTCATGAAATTTGTATGGGATATATTGTTGTACATTTGAATACTTGACCTTGTAAAATCCTTTTAACATAAAAACAATATTTTTCCATTCAAGGACATCTATCCAACCACATTGGATCTATAAGTGAGGCTTTGATATTTCTCGATTCCAACACTCGTGATGATCATGATCTGTAAGACCATAAATACTGCAGGGATGTATGTTCCAACATTTTTCCTTTGCATGCCTTATTCTTCCACAATGACTGCAACATTGTTCCTGATTCTACACTTGATTTGTTATTGCAACTTCTACTCCTGGCTCATTGCTTCTGTTGTTACTTGTAGATGATTCACATGTTATCAATGTTTCTACTTTCAAGAATTTAATAGTTTCATTGCTTGTTTGATCTTCATAACCAAGGCTTTCATTTCTTGGTATTACACATACTTGTATGGGCTTCTGAATACCTTGATCATTCTTTCCTAAACCTTTGCCTTCAAAACCCATTGTATTCATAAGTTTTAAACCAATACCTTTTGTGTACTTTTCAAAGAAACCTATTTTGTGATCTTCACTGGGAGATTCATCTTTAGAAATGTCACCAGGATCATCATTTGGATCCTTTGAATAAGAGAGAGACATATGTACATCGACATTATTATCATCAACTGAAAAACAAGTATCACAAGAACTATCAAACTTTTGAATTAGGTCACTTGTATCATAGATTGCATCACACTTTACTTTCTCTTGTTTTAGCTGTTTTACTTCAATTTCGAGTGCTAACAACACATTTTCCTTTGCCAATAACTCTTGCCGCAATGATTCTATCAATTTATCCTTTTGATCTTGAATTTTGAAAATACCTTCCACAAATTGATCTAGTGATTTCAAATTTTCTTCTAATGTGTCGATGCTTTGTGTAGAAAAAATAACAAATTCATGATAAAATTCATTATCTCATGATCTGAATTCTACAACTTGCCAATTATGGAATGATTTTGTTTCTATAATCTGTCTATTTCTTGCAAAGCATTATCAAGATCTTGTTGTAGTAGTTCAATTTCTTGATTAGATGTTTGGAGTCTTTTTCCTCCTTTGCCCAAAAACTCAATATTCCACGCTCCCTTTACAAAGAATGAGCACAATAAACACAATGTGTCATGTATAACTGATCATGCACCCATATTTCAAATAAAAATAATAAAGGTGTCGGATAACACCAAACATGCACCTTTAATTTTGAATTTAACACTTCATCATCAACTTTGAATTGACTCGGAATCAACTTGTCAAACTTTCAATTTCAACTCTTTACATCAATAATTCAACTTTGAATCCTGACATCAAAAACTCTCCAAACTTTTCATGACTTTGGACTCATTTAATATAAATACCCTTTCACTATATGACATTTACAATATCCAAGGATATTTAGATTCAAAGATTATCTTTTACTTTATGACCATTAGAACTTTACTTTAAACCATGGCATTCATTAGTTGGCATATTTTTAATGACCTTTTAACCTCAAGACATACACATACTTAATAATAATAATAATAAATGTTTGACCTTTTTTCTCCTCCACGTACAACATAACATTGACTTGATTAAAAAGCATTAAGTTCAAAAATGCCCTTTGCATTTTCTCATTTGTCAACTAAAAAATTAAATATATAAAGGTTATGTCTTCATTTCTTTTCATATCGCGAGTTTTAGATCTTTGATTTAATACAAAGTTTCCATATTCACCACTGAGCTTGATGCAGAATGTTTTTTTCGATGCTTTACATTAATATCTTGTCATTCGAATTTCTCGCAAGTCGGTTACTAGAAGATCACATTTCTCTAGTTCCCAACAGTGATCAAATTTGAAGGGCAAGGCCTAATTTCATTGGGAATGGTATATATCCATGCTACCCTTCCACGATGAAAAGTTACAAAAAAAGTACATTTCAATTGACAAAAATAAATTAAGTACACATTTCATAAAAAAGAGTGTTAAACAAATTATTACCATTCCAATCAATAATTTAGCTAACCCAGTTGTTAAAATGCATGATTTTGGAGGAAAAATTGTTCTCTAAATTTCTAAATTTAAGTAAAGCATTAGAAACTCAAATTCGTCCATTTTAAATGCACAAACTCCACAGTTAAAATGCATGATTTTGGAGGAAAAATTGTTCTCTAAATTTCTAAATTTCATTGGACCATTAGAAACCCAAAATTAGTCCATTTTAAATGCACAAATTCCAAGCCCAAAAATATCCATGAAAAATGTATATATTTGCGCTGACATTTATTATGAAAAAAATAAAAATAATAGCCTCTATTGAACACAATATGAGAAAAATATCACCATCAAATTTCTTTGATTAAAAAATAAAAATATTTATGGAAAAAAAAACTAGAGATTCAAAAACAATTAAAATGCTTGTACAAATATAGCCCCCGAGGTGTAGGACAGTGGGTGACGGAGTGTGTTGTTAAGGAACTATGTGATGTTAAAGTCACCAGTTCGAAACCTACGGGGACAAAAAATCAATACATGTTAAGGGTTGGTGTGGCTCAGGTCGGGTGTGATCCTCGGGTGATTTTGATGGCTTAGATGCCCCTGAGTCATGGTTTCTCAGCCACAGGCTAGTCTCACAGGTCACAGACAAACTAGCAAAAAAAAAAATGCTTGTACAAATATCACATCAAGTTAAAAGAGAAGGTTTGAAATTTAAGAAAAAAAATTCTCAAAATTTAAACTAAAAACTAAGATATTACACGAATAACATTGTATTTTCATTTATTATGTCTAAACTTCAATATATAGTGAAATTTCAAACCTCAAACAAAAAAATATTACAAATATAGATTCTAGGAACACTAAAATCATGTTAGAGTTCTCAACAAATCACAGTTTCAAACTAATTTAAAAAAATTTAAAGCCATTAAAGAAGATATACAAAAATTACAAAAGTCACAAACCATTAAGAAGAAGATGGACACTAAAATATTATATTGCATATTTAAAGTGCCATTAGAAGAAATTAGAAACAAATACTCCATTTTTATAGAGTCCATCAAAAGCTACAAAAATCCACATAAAAAACCAAGACAATGAAATCCAACTAATTTCAAACCAATTTTTAAATTGACAAAACTTAACAAGGAAAAAACCAAATAAGCTCAAGGACAGTTACAGTATAAAGCCAAATGAGGGAAAATGTATGGACAAATTTCAAATATGAAAATATACTTTCTATTATCCAGACCTCTAAGTGTAAAAAAGAGAATAAATCATGTCTTAGCTTATGCAAAGACATGACAATGATTTTGTGAAAGTGTTATTTATGTTAGAAACATGATAGAAATAATGGTTCAATATACAACCTAGATGCCAAGTCAGAAGTATTCTTTGTCTTCCCTTCACATCAATCTATCCCTAGTTCACTACAGTCAAACACCACTACACTTGTTTGATTTGAATTATGTATTGCATACAAATTGCATGTGTTATGGATGATTGGGAGTAATTTTGTGCGTGGTAGATATATTTTGGAGTGAATAAAAAGATGGAATGTGCATGGCAGTCTGATTCATGGAAGCCACAGAAAAAATATCCTCCCCGCTCCCAGATCCTTGAAGAGTTTGAAAAGAGTAGTGATTAGTTCCGAACAAGATATGATATCAGAGTATAGTCTTTCCTTATAATGAGGATGGTTTTCATGAGAAACATTAATTATTTTTGGACAGTATGTCTATGATAGGCTATGGTTCATGGGAAATATTTATGAACAGTCAACAAACATACTTAACTATATATGGACAATTTGAAGTGAATGATATATGAAAGTAACTTATCACTGGATCTTATGATGAACCATTTTTTTAATGGATATTGAAATAATGATTATTTATGTGCAAATAAACTCTTGATAGTTATTATTTAAAAGAAATAAGGAAAAATAATAATTGAACTGATGAAAGCCAAACTCATATGTGATGACTCTTAGGCATAAATGAAACATAAAGTGACTAAAACTTCTAAGTGGTGGGCAACAAATAACCTGTACTTATTATTGTTTTATTTGCCAAAACGCGCACCTCTTATTTACTATAATTCCATGCCATAACTAAAAGGTACTTGAAGGAGAACTACTTTCTAGTCTCTTATCTCCTCATAAAGGAGAATTGTCGGAGACATGAAAGGGGAGAAGAGAACAAGTATGCCAGAACTTTGTTGAAAATTTGCACACTGCATTCTATTATCCTTCTTAGCAAACTTTAAAAACCTGGCAAACACTATAACCGTTGGATGGATTACAAAAAGGTTCATGTGCTTGAGTAAAACAATCTACGTTGTCCATGGAAGGTATATATTTTCCTCTATTTTATTTTTGGTGTTATTTTTGTAATCGCTAAAATTCTATCCTTTCAACAAAAGATTAACATAGATTACGCAAAGGAATTTCTCAACACTTCAACCAAATATTAACATAGATTACACAAATCACAGTGTATTTTTCCTATTTCAAACTTGAAACAATAAAAAAATGCAAACCTAGATACTGCATGCCCTTGCTTCCAGTTGGACTTGAATGCTCTTTTGGGCATCTTAGATGTTGGTTCCTCTTCAAGAAGTTTTGCACTATCTAATTCATGGCCTTCAAATGGATGATCATATACTTCATTTCCAGATTTGCATGGTTTATTAGAGAATTGAGGAATACCAAATGCATCAACTATTGAACGTTGTTTTTTATCCTTTTTAGGACGACCCAGAGGTGACATTTTTCAATAATTTATACCTATACACAATTAAAAAAAATAGGGAATATAAAAATACAACTTAAATGGGAATAAAATCATTTGTATGTCTATTTACAATGAGTAACATTAATCCAAACCTATTTTTCTTTAACTGTCAAAATTGACCCACCAAAACTCAATACTACAATTGAAACTACATATATCAGATTTTCAACAAACAAAAAATCTGCACAATTCAGATTTTTAGTAACAATGACTCTTGGCTCTTAAATGACACTTCATAAAACAGTCTCTTGGGAGCCATGGACATATATATAGCTATATTTATCTTCTATATTCTATTTTTATTTGACATATGTCTATGTTAATTATGTTATAATTGCCATTTTTTAGTAACAGAATGGCTTATCGGTGTGGATCTGGAAATGTTTATGATGTCAATAAGTAGTCTAGGAGTTCCGTGCAACAAATATCTTGCTACCCCTTTTGTGGAGATCTTGTTGTCCCTTCTTTTGAAGATCGTGTTGTCCCTTTTTGTGGAGATCTTGTTGTCCCTTCTTTTGAAGATCTTGTTGTCCCTTTTTGTGGAGATCTTGTTGTCCCTTGTTTTGAAGATCTTGTTGTCCCTTTTTGTGGAGATCTTCCTGTCCCTTTTGTGGAGATCTTGTTGTCCCTTCTTTTGAAGATCTTGATGTCCCTTTTTGTGGAGATCTTGTTGTTTCTTCTTTTGAAGATCTTGTTGTCCCTTTTTGTGGAGATCTTCTTGTTTCTTCTTTTGAAGATCTTATTGTCCCTTTTTGTGGAGATCTTGTTGTTTCTTGTTTTGAAGATCTTGTTGTCCTTTTTTCTGGAGATCTTGTTGTCCCTTCTTTTGAAGATCTTGTTGTCCCTTTTCGTGGAGATCTTGTTGTCCCTTCTTTTGAATATCTTATTATCCCTTTTTGTGGAGATCTTGTTGTACATTTTTGTGGATATCTTGCTATCCCTTCTTTTGAAGATCTTGTTTTCCCTTTTTGTGGAGATCTTGATGTCCCTTATTTTGAATATCTTGTTGCCCCTTTTTGTGGAGATATTGTTGTCCCTTTTTGTGGAGATCAAGAGAATGATTCCAAAGACAACACGATAGTTGTGGCCAAAGGGAAAGGGTTAGTAAATTTTTCCCATTTTTTCCATCACAAACCACTTATACTAGAGGAATTTTGCATCTATAAGATAGATGCAAGCAAGTAGGACATAAATTTTGACTTTTTTGTTTAATCTGGGGAAGCTCAGGGTTGAAATGTAATTCCAGGCTTATTAGGCACCTACATTCTCTTGGGATGTCTACACCAATCCCTTAAAAATATTTTAGTTATCATGGTCTAGCCACTTATGATTTCACTCATAGCAATCTCGATGCCACAAGGAACTCTCAGCTGAAATACACCTGAAAATATGCAACCAAGCAACTCTAAGGGAAAGGTAGCAATTACCTGATGATGGTAGATTGGAGGTAGGGTGAATTTGTTGTTGAAGGAACATTTAGTTGGAAGTAACAACATAAAAATTTTACTAAGCATATTTTTTGTTACTGTAACAAAGGTTATATAGGTTGTTGTTCATATTACCTCCATAACCCGGGGATGAGATTTGGAGAGGATGAAACTTTGTGGCTCCCCTGGTAGAAGAAAGGAGAGGCCATACTGGGGCAAAGAAGGATAATGTACTGATCAGTTGGTTGTAATATGTAATCAGTCATAGGTTGATTCCTTTCAGTAAAGGTCTATTTTTTTCAGTTCTAGATAGCCTCTAGTTTAGATGAGCATATTCCTAGTAATAACGTTTTTGGCATTGGCAATGCACAAACCTTTTGTTCTGCTATTTCCTATATTAAGAGTCAAAATCCTTTTGAAGTTTTCTTTGAGCACCTAATTCTCAACTATAAAGACTTTGTAAATATGTTTATAATAATTAGTAAGATTTTAACCAGAAAGCAACATGGCATGTTAGCTAAGAGAATGCATATTGAGGATTGCAATAAATGTGTCATTCCTTGATAGTTTTTTAAAATTCTTCGAATTTTTGGGATAGATTTATATGTGAGTATTGTACATGTCCTATTCTTCATATTCATCCTTTTTATCTTACATTCGGTTTTTTTTTAGAAGCACTGCATATTTTAGGGGTTGTTAAATACCCATGTAGATAAAAGGAGAACCCCCCTTTTTGAAGAAACTCTGTAATGGTTGTAACTTTTTGCAACTCTTTTATATCAGTGATTCTATGGCTAGTGTAGCTAAACAAGAAAAGATCATGAAATTTAAATTGTCTAACCTCCAATAAAATTCATTTGTGAATAAAAATTAATGGGACTATAACTGAATAACTATAGACACTAACATATGTGTTTGAACTCTTTTAACAATCCATACTTGGAACTTTTTATTACATCATTTTGTTGGAACCAAAACACATTGGATGTAAAAACATTATTCCTACAGACACAAAAAGAAAAAAATAATATTCTAATAGTGCCTAAGCATAAGCTTTGATTATGATTTACTGAGATAAAATAACATAATTAAGAATTCATACCAAATTTTGTTATTTTCCTTCTTGTTGCTAGAGTTGTAAGGTAGAGTTGTAAGGAAAAATAGACAAACTTAGACATCATTTTTAAAGGTTTTTTTATCTATTCACTGATATGGACCGAATGTTGAAAAGAGCAATTTCAAGCCAGTTTAAGGTAGGTTTCAGGACAACTTAGATCCAACAAAACACATAAGCCAATTAAATGAGATAAAACAACCTTAACTACAAAACTACAATCAACCTTCAATGACAGTCTATCATCTAGGAAATAAATGAGAAATAAACCCTATGTTAATTTCAATATTACAGTGCAATAAAATTAACGGGAAAGAAAGTTGAAACCCTATGTTAATTTCAATAGAAATTTCACAAACAAACTTGAAACCCCAATTGCAAACCTGGAGATACTGCAAATCGGACCTTGGATTTATGGTTTAGTGATGTTGTCCCCTCATTCTAAACTCTAAAATTCATTGTTACTAAAACTTTCAACTTCCAAGCAATGGCGTCTTGGCCCGTGGGTATACTGAATCTAGGAGAAATGGGTGAAAGTAGAAATCTGGAAAAATGGACCAAAGGTTCCACGAAAAACCTAAAAAAAACTTATAACTTTCGAGCAATGGAGTTTTGGCTAGTACCTATAGTGAATCCGGGGTAAATGGTTGCAATTGGAAATTCTGAAACAAGACCAGAGACTCCAGAGAAAACGTAATGGACATTGGAGATTCAAGCACTTCGAAGAGGAAAAATGGTTTTGTATCGTGATTGGAGAGCACATTAATTCTATCACCTAAATCAACAACCATAATTAATTCCCCTCCCTTCTCCATTGGTCCAAGTTCCAACGGTTCGAACAACCTCCAAGTTATGGTAAGGAGATCCATTTCGAAGGGAACTTGTTCAATGTTACTGCAATTCGCACGCATCAAATTGTATCTACCTGTACAGTGTACTCTAGTCACCCAGTGGAGTGTTAACCGGTAACAATGCTGACAAATTTTAGTGACGGGCAATTTAAAATATTACTCTTCCTAGGAAATTTTAGGTTCTTTTTAACATTTCAGGAATAATTTACAAAAAATAAAATAAAATAAAATTTTGACTTGGAATTATTTAATAGCTCTTCTAGGACATGCTAGACCCCCTTTGACGAGTTGTGACGTGTTGAATTTTGATCGTTGGTTCCCAATCTCTCAATTGATGAGAACAATAAATGCAAAATCATTCCATTAATATATCTTCCAACCGACATTAGGTACAATCCTACACTCAATTTCTTTCTTAAAGAAGCTTCTTCTACCTAACTCAATGAAGGATTTATTCAAGAAACATATAGATTTCTCTTAGAGATCATATGCCTCTACTACAATGCACGACATTTATAGAGTTTCATTCTTAGTGATGGACGTGGCTTCTGCTTCATTTTTATTGAAGACGTCATTTCCTTTGCTTCAACATTTTATGATGATGATCTTTTCATGGGCTCTAGATTCGTTCTCTCCCTTTGTGAAAAACAACGAAGGTCACTCTTTAATTATCTTGTTGGGGATTGAATCAAACCAATGGATTTTCTCTGTTGCAATTCCTTTAAAACAATACTTCTTAAAAAATAATTCACACCATATTTCTTTGATAGCTCAACCCTTCTAGGCTACAATCTCCTCGTCCTCACATCCCTGTAGAGCAATAATTAAAACCAACTAATTTTCATCGGAACTGAACCATTGTTGATTCCTTCCTTTAGCTTGTCAAGGACTATTCTTGATCCTTTAGTTGCTCACATAGAACAAACTACACATGAACATCTTGAAATTTCCATTACCGTAATTTGAATGCCATTGCTCTGATACCAAATGTTGTACAAATAATTATACATCACTATATCAAATCAATACATTACATGAGACCTCGTTATATAACATTGAGGTGCTCATAACAAGATGTCCAATATAGGTTATTGGTACAACCATATGCATAACTATCTCCACAATATATCCATGAATATGTTCATAAATCTCTATATGATATCCATCTCAAAATTATCTCATTTTTTTCAGGAAATGAGAGACACTTCAACACTAATCCTAGCAAAAGAGAAGAAGAATTTAATCAAGAACGTAAATGACAAAGAAATCACACAATACACATAGATTCTACCCTCGAAACCCTAAACTGAGAAAACCAACATTCCTTGAGCATTATGCTCTCTTGTTGTCTTACTCAATCTGAATAAAAGGTTACATGTCTAACCTTGGTCCACACCTAAGACACAATCGACATCATACCCTCTTTCCTATGCAAGAACAACCCTGTAGCCAGTCTAAATTACACCTACATGACCAGAAACCTATGATTTAAACATGCATTATCATATTTTGCATTAGCCTTTCTGGCCTTAGAACACTCATCTTTATAGGCTTTACAATAGGCAAAAACCTAAATCGTTGGCACCCAAAAAATGGTTAGAGATCCATGCAAATCATTGGCTACAAATCTCATAAATCTCAGTATTATGTTATGGTCAAATCCAAGTCAGATTACCAGTCGACTATTAGTCATCTTTCATTTGGTCTCTAGTCGGTCTTCTTACGCCCACACTTCAACCTCTTGTTGGTTTACTTGTCATCGATATCTTCGAATTTGACTTTACCTGGTCGACTCACCTCGACCTCCGACTTGTTGTCGACTCACCTCGACCTCCGACTTGTTGTCGATCCACCTCGACCTTGACTGTTGTTGATCCACCTCGACCTTTGACCGTCAGCCAATTGACCTCGTCTCAACTTTCAATGCAAAGAATATAACAAACTAACATTCTCCCACTTGTTTTCTTCTTTGATGAGACAATAGATTCCTGAACTTTCATTCACAGACCTAGGGAAACAATTCCCATTGCCTCTCTACACCAAGAGAACTTCACAACACTCACATACTTGGTCAACGAGTTTGCTATGTTTTCCAATGTGTCTATTTTCTCCAGTAGAACCTTATTACTTTCCACCATGTCTCTTACGAAATGGTACTATACATCAATGTGCTTAGTCTTTGAATGATAAGCATGTTTCTTTGCCAGAAATATTGCGCTTTGACTGTCTCAACTTACCTTCATAGATTTCTTCTCAAACTCGATTCTTGAACACAACCTTTGCATCCATCCCACTTATTTTCTTCCATGAGTGGCTGCCATGTATTCAACTTCTATTGTTGACAAGGATACGATCTTCTGTCGCTTACTCATCCATCTTATTGCTCCACCGAACATACTGAAGAAATATATGTTGGTCAACCTCCGTTAATCCATATCTCCATCCCAGTCGACATCGACAAAACCATGTACATTTAATTTACCATTGTCACCTCCAAGTCTTCCTTGGTAGCATATAACATAATCCTTCGTGCCACAAAAATACATGAATACTCTCTTGACATCTATCTAGTGCTCCTTTCCAAGTTTCGACATGTACCTGCTCAACACTCCCACTGCATGGGAAATGTCTAGTCGAGTGCATACCACCACATACATTAGAATACCAACAACACTTGCATAGGGAACATGTGCCATTTCCTTTATTTCTTCCTGTATCTTTGGACATCGTTTATCAATAAGCCTTACTCCCATAGGAATTGGCACCTTCACTGGTTTGTGATCCTGCATGTTCAATCGTTTCAGAACTATTTCAATATACTTTGTCTAATTCAACCAGAGCTTTCTAGTGACTCTATCTCTCTTAATCTCCATTCCCATAATGAAGTTAGTTGCACCGAGATCCTTCATGTCGAACTTGGAGGATATATGCTTCTTCACCTCCTTTATTGCGTCCATGTTGTTTCCAATCAACAACATTCATCAACATACAAAGATACATCTATGAAATTCCCACCTTCTTCCTTGGAATATATGCAGCGATCAACTTTTCTTCTCACAAATCCCAAACTAAGGATGTATGTGTCAAATTTCTGGTACCACATCCTTGGCAATTTCTTTAGACCATAAAGGTATATTTTCAATTTGCACACCAACTCTTGCTTTCCCTTTACTACAAATCCTTTAGGATGTTTCATGTAGACTTATTCTTCTAGGTCCCCATGTAGGAACATTGTCTTCACATCCATATGTTTTATTTCTAGATCGAATGTTGCATCCAGAGACATTAGTAGTCTAATGGAAATTAGTTTTGCAACAGGGTAAAAAATCTCACCGAAGTCGACTCCCTCGACTTGGGAATAACCTTTCTATACTAGTCGAGCTTTGAACTTCTCGACTTGTCCTGCGCCATTCATCTTCTTCTTGAATACTCATTTTCTATAGACAAACTTTCTTCCACTAGGTAACTTGACTAAATCCCATGTCTCATTCTTATGCAAGGATTCCATCTCTTTGACCATGGCATCCTTCTAGAGTTTACCCTCTTTTGAGTCGACTTCCTCACCAATCAACTTGGGCTCATCGTCGATGGCAGTTAACACGAATTCAGAATGAAATTCAGGTGGACTATACCTTTCGACTAGTTTTGTTATTCTTTCTGACCTCCTTACCACCAAAATCTGTTGTTCCACCTCTTCCTTAGATTCAGTGGACTCATCTGAATCATCTTCTTCATTCCTCAGTTCAAATTGTATCGTCTCAGGATTATTCTCGGTATGAAAAAATTCTTTAGGATCAGACTTACCTTCGACTTCTATGAAGACCACATCTCGATTGTACACTATTCTCCTTGATGAAGGATCCCAAATATTATATCATTTTCATTTGTTCTTTATATGCAATGAAAATACATTTGATTGCCTTATTGTCCAACTTGCTCCTTTTTCCTTGAGAACATGCACAAATGCATCAAATCCAAATACTTTGAGATGTGCAACTGAAGGATTCTTACTTGACCCTACCTCATGTGGAGTCATGTCGACTAGTGTCGACGAAGGATACATATTCACCAGATATCTTGCAGTGTCGACTACCTCCGCCCATAATTCTTGTGCAAGCCCAACACCACTGAGCATGCTCTTTGACTTATCCATAAACGTTCTATTCATTCTCTCGACAACTCCATTTTGTTGTGGGGTATATGGTGTGGTATTTTTTCATGCTATGCAACACTGCTTATAGAATTGATCAAATTATTTTCCATATAATTCACCACCATTGTCAGTCCAAAACACTTTAATCCTTTTCTCTGTTTGGTTTTCCACAAGATATTTGAGCTCCTTAAATCTATTGAAAACCTATGACGTCTTCCTCGGGAAATATATCCATGTCTTCCTGGAAAAATCATCTATGAATGAGACATAATACAAGGATCCACCAAGTGAAGGCACTGTAACCAGGCCAAACACGTCACTATGAACAAATTCTAGAATCCTACTTTCCCTTATCGCTCCAGATGGGAACCTCACCCGACTTTGTTTTCCATATATGCAATTCTCACAAAATTCAACCTCTAAAACACATTTAGGAAACCCTTCAACAATACCTTTGATGTGCATAGCTCGAAGTCACTTTTCTGTAATGTGTCCCATCCTCTCCTGTCATAAACTGATTGGGTCAATTTTATCATCTCTTGTCGACTCAAATTGAATGGACTTAGCTCGAGTCGAGTTGAGTTGAGTCAACGTCTAGTCGATTTGAGTTGTAGTTGAGTCAATTTCAGGAGAAATGGTGTTGTTTCATCCATTCGAGTTGACATTCCCTAACAACTTGTATATGGTACCAATCCAAACTCCTTTCATTAAGACCAGCGCACCTCTAACCATATTGCACAAATCCTTCTGAAACAGAGTATGCACACGTGCGTCACTCATCTTAATGACAAATATCAAGTTTCTTACCAAGCCTGGAACGTGTAGCACACTTTGAAGGGTTCTTTTCCTCCCATCCTGCACTATCAGTCAAACTCTTCCTCGTTTGACAATTTTGGTTGTCGAGTCGTCCCCCAAGAACACATCACCCCCATCATATTGTTCATATTCACAAAACCATTCTTTATGTGGTGGCATATGACAGGATGCTCCTTAGTCGATCAACCAAACATATTGATCTGACTGTGTGCTGGTCGACGCCAGGTACACATCACCTCCCTTATCCGAGGTCATCTTTCTCTCAATCGACTACTTCTCGTTGAACCCAGCATGGACTTATATTTCCTTCGAATTAAAATCATTTTTATAATTCCCAGCTTTACTGCATTTCCAACAACTTCACATCAATTGAACCAGGGATTTAGATCTACCCTTCGACTTGAAATTTCTACTGGAGAATCTTCCTTTATCGTTGTCTACCAGTCGACCTCTCACCACTAAAACATTTTTGGTCAATTTTTCCATGTTCTTCCTTCTCATTTCTTCCAACAACAGAGAAGAAACCACGTCCTCTAGCACTAATGTGGTTGTATTACTCCAAATATACATGACTAAGCGATCCTAGGAGTCCGACAAAGAACATAATAGACTTATACATTTCTCCTCCTCAGTGATATTAATATCCACAGACGATAACTATATTAACACAATGTTAAACACATTTAAATGCTCAGTCATCGAACTTCCATCACTCATTCTCAACAGATACAATTTATTTCTGAGAAACAACTTATTTACTAGATATTTCGACTGGTATAAGCTTCCTAGTTTGTCCCACAATTTATTGGCCGAATCTTCACCTAAGACATTCAACAACACCAAATTTGCAAGACAAATCTGAATCGTACTTCTTGCTCTTCTTTCGAGTTTCTCCCATTCTTCAATCAACATTCCTGTCGATTGGGTACCTGTACAGACCTTTGTCCATTGTTCTCGATCTACAAGAATATCTTCCATTTTAAGATTCCAAAGATCAAAATTATGGCCATTGAATTTTTCTATCTCTATTATTAAATTGCTTGCCATTTTTTACCATGATCTTTAACACAATTTATGACTTACGACTCTTATTTTACCTAGGATTTAGTTCTCATATTCAAGATTGGAAAATCAAGATATAATACACTCATCAAATCATAAAACATCTATGATAACACACTTGTCAGAGAAGACCTAAGCTCTGATACCACATGTCAAGAAATGAGAGACACTTTCACACATATCCTAGAAGAAGAGAAAAATAATTTAATCAAGAACGTAAATGACAAAGCAATCACACAATACACAGAGATTTTACCCTAGAAACCCTAAATTGAAAAAATCAACATTCCTTGAGTGTTCTACTCTCTTGTTGTCTTATTCAATCTGAATAAAAGGTTACATGTATAACATTGGTCCACACCTAAGACACAATCAAAATCATACCCTATTTCTTACGCAAGAACAACCCTGTAGCCAACATGGCTTACACCTACATGACCAACAACCTACGATTTACACATGCATTAACATATTTTGCATTAGACTTTATGGCCTTACAACACACTTATTTATAGGATTTACAATGGGAAAAACCCTAACGACTTGGTGCCCAAAAAATGGTTACAGATCCATCCATATCATTGGCTACAAATATTTCAAATCCTAAGATTTTGTTACATTCGACTCCAAGTCGGATTACCAGTCGACTACTGGTCAACCTTCATTCGGTTTCTAGTCGGTCGTCTCATTGCCGCACTTCGACATCTTGTTGGTTGACTTGATGTCGATATATTTGACTTCGACTTTACCTGGTCGACTCACCTCAACCTCCAACTTGATGTCGATCCACCTCGACCTTGCCTGTTGTCGATCCACCTTGACCTTCGACCGTCAGTCGATTCACCTTGGCTTGACTTTCACAACAAAGAATATAGCAACCCAACAATTTTCCTCATCTTTGATCATACATATAATTCTAGAATAAGTATACTTTCAATAATATCATTTCATCATATCATAAGTATGAATTATTCCTTCATCCACTTCTATATCATTGTAGCCTCATTGTCAAGCTATTCACAATCATGTTGATAGAGAAACTAACTTTGTTCCCATTATTGGAGTTGTGTCATAGTTTCACTGAATAAATTACTTCGATCTCCCCTGCATAGTTATGTAGGACCCCCCCCTCCCCACCCCCACCCAATCGGGATTGGGTTTCCTTTGGATGCCCCATCAAATTTTATCTTGAAGTGAAATATCAGGGGGGGTCCCATTGGTCCATAGATTTGGAAACAACATGTTTGATAGATAGAGATGACTAGCCCTGACACAAGTCCAAATACACAATTTTTAAAAATTATCTCCTTAGACCCTGATATCTCCCAATCCTCCCTTTTCCAACTTGCAAAGGCTATCGATTCTTATATACTAGACTGAATTGGTTTATAGATCACTTATATAGTTTTTTGTTGCTACTTAAAGACCCGTTTATTCCTTTCTTTCTAAATACTCCACAAAACAAACCTAGGGAAGAGGTTCCATACCCTGTTAAGAATTTGATTACCATATGTATTCTACCTCCATCCCTCCAATGTTATATGGTTTTCCTATTTACCTTGTCTGATTATTTAAAAAGAGTCACATCCTCCCACAAGAATGAAGCAACCATGCAACTATTAAATAGATAATCCATCGTTTCCACATCAAATCTGCACATTAGGCATATCAATAGCCCTTCATAGCCTTTCATAATTATTTGATCCCAAGCTAAAGCAATCCTACTAACCATTAACCATAGAAAGGTTGAAATTTTGGGCCAAATTACCAGGTTTTAGATATTTGCCTAGATATCTTGTTTCTCACCATAATTATCCATTGCAAGCACCTTGTAGGCTCCACTCACCCAGAAATTACCATCTCCTCTTCTGCCCCATCTCAACATGTCATCTCCCTCCCTATAATTGATTTTTATCATCTGCAACTTTTACTCTAATTATTTTTTCACCTCTGGTTCCCAATCCATCGACCAATTAGCACATGCCTTACACATCCTTCATGTGGGTCTAACTTTGTCCTATTGATCTTGCCAAAACTAGGAAACATGCTTCCATCATGCCTGCACCATATAATTTTTAACCTGCTAAAATTTTACATCCTCCCTAATGATCAATTCATATTCCTATGCATCATCCTATAACAAGGCTGACTTCCCATCTTGTATTTCCCAGAAATAGTAGTTTTGAAACACCCCTCGATTTCTCCACAAATTATTCCATGTAAATGATCCTAGGTGGTCTCCCTCCATCTGAATCAATTCATCCTGAGGAATGTCTTTGGCATATTTATCTTTCCAAATTGTAGCCCACAATTCTTACTTCCCTTTTATCCATATCTACCAATTTTTTTCCTCCAAGGATTGTCCCATAATGGTGGATTCCTTGATACCCAAACCACCGTACTCCTTGGGATAACAAACCTTATCCCATGCTACTGGATGCCATTTATTTTCCATGGTCTCCCCTCCCCACAAAAATGTTCGCTACAAGTTTTGGATTTTATCAATTATATTAGTTGGGGTGAAAAGTACCGAAAAGTGATATAAGGGAATCGAGAGGAGCACCGACTTAATCAAAGCAATCCTACCCGATATATTTATGAATCTATTGGTCTATCCCATCAACATTATTTCCATATTTATTAAGAGCTCTTCCTAGGAGACATTCTGGATAATTTTTTCCATCATATGTGCTCCCAAATACTTTGAGGGAAGGGTCACCCTTTGAAATCCCAACAATTTGGAGATATTTATTTGAATCGATGGAGGGGTATTAAACAAGAAAACATGGGATTTCAACTGATTAATCAAAGCTCCCAAATCCATCATAAGAAGATCTACATTTTTTTTGAAAGCTAAGGCTTCTTTAACTATAAGAATCCCCATTAAGAGAGTATCATCAACAAATTGCAGGTGCAAGAGTGGATCAAATTGGGAATCCAAGGATATACCCATAAGGTATCCACTCGCTTTGGCCCTCTTTATCACCCTCCCCAATCCTTTATCCACCAGAATATAAATAAAATGGGAAACATGAATTCCTTGTTGGATTCCTCTAGACAAATTGAAGGTCATAGATGGAGAGCCATTAATAAGGATAGAAAAGAAGGCCAACATCACAATATTTCGAACGCAATAAATCTAGTCATTGAAAAACCCAAAAGCAACCAACATGCACTGGAGGAAGTTATAGTTCAAGTGATCATATGCCTTTGAAATATCAAGTTTAATTATTGTTACATGCTTCTTATTTATCCTCAAGGAATGTATTGTCTCACGGGATACAATAATACCATCTAAGATATGTCTCTCCTCTACAAACCCACCTTTCTCATGAGAGAATTATATTCATTATAGAATTTAGTTTTTTAGTTATAATTTTGGTTACAATTTTATAGAACATATTACATAAGAATATGGGACATAACTTATCTACAATATTCACTCGTTTTTCCTTGGGGATTAGTGTTATGAAAGTCGTGTTGAATTCTTGCAACATCATTCCTGACAATTGAGATTCCTCCACTACCTCCCAAATATTGTGACCCATGATTTACCAACATACTTGAAAGAAGTATGTTGTAAAGCCATATGGCCCTAGGGATTTCCCAAATACCAATTCTTTCACAGTCTACTCAACCTCCTCCATAGTTATGCGGAACATAAGGTTTTGTTTTGTCTCCCAAGTCACTAATTTCATAATGGCACTGATAATGGCATTGGTGGAAACCTCCCTATCAACCTCTGGTTCCTTAAGGATATCCCTGAAATGTGTGACCAATTTCTTCTCAATGTCCTTCTTCTTCTCCACATTCTCTCCTTACATTGACTTCAACAAAGAAATTTTTTTTTTGTTCTTTCTTTGTAGTCGATAGTTGTGGAAGAATTTTGTATTCCCATCCCCTTCCCTCAGCCAACGAATCCTTGATTTTTGTTTCGAGAGGATCTCCTCCTGTCTATCCCTGATATCGATTTCCTTTTTTAGTTCCTTCTCCTTTATATCCCTCTCCTCGGGCCTACCCTTCTCGTTGATGTCCCTTTGGTTTCCTTCCATCTCTTGTTCAATGAATTGCTTCTCTTCAAAAATATTCCTGAAAACTTCCTTATTCCACTTCCTTATATGAGATTTAATATGATTCATTTTTTTTTGCACCTGATACAATGTAATCCTATATAAATATGATCTTTACTTTCACCATATTTCCATATTTGAAAGGAATTATGAATGTTCCATCCAAAAAATCTCAAATATGAATGGTTTGGGGCGAGTTTGCAATCTCCCTTCCCATGAGAGAGATATCGACCAATGGTCAGAACCATTAAACGAGAGGATGTCAACTGATATTTCCAATTGGAGATGATATATATTTTTTGAGACCAAGAACCTATCCAAGAGGAATACGACCTGATGATCCCATCCCCTCCTTTTATTCCAAGTATACAAACCACTACAAGATGGAACATCCATGAGTCAAAGCCATCCGATCATAGTTTTCAAGGCCTCATTCTTTATGTCCATCTACCTCACTCCTCCCTTTTTATCATGCAGTGAGGTGATCATATTAAAATCATCCCCAATTATCCATGGATGATCTTTGAGAATAGACCCCAAAAAATTAATGGAATCTAAGAACTCCTTTTTCATTGTTGGAGCCAGAGGGCCATAAGCATTGGAAATATAACTTTCCTCCGTTGATCCAACAAGATGATATCTACCCGTGAGAATTTGGGTCAAGCTTGAATGGATGGCTAGAGTTAAAAATTTTGGATCCCACAAAATAACTAGACCCACTGATGTGCCTTCCACTTCCACCACTTTGATTTCACACCTTCCCCAAATATTTTAAGTTATCTTGATCATGGAATTTTTATCACACTTTGTCTCTTAGAGCATCAAAGTCCTAGGATTTTCCTCATTAATTATTTTATGAAGCATTATATGTTTAGAGGGAGCATTTAAACCTCACACATTCCAAGAGATAATCTTCATCTCAAACCTTAGGTTGTGGAAGGAAGTAATTCTCTAAGAGTCATATGGATTGACCCGAGTCCACCAAGAGGGCCCTTGTCTCCTCCAATATCGGTTTATCGTATTTACGATCTCATTTTTTCTCATCACATCTCGATCTCTTCTAAGGCTTGAGGGAGCTTGTTTTAATGCCTAAGTTCCCTGAAGAGGTCCCACTCTATCCCCGATTCCCCATTTTACTCTTTCCTTTCATAAGATCTATTTTCATTTTTTGAAGTTTTCCTTCTAGCATATTATTTAATTTTTGTTTTGTATGATTTGAAATCAGGTCCTTCATGTTTATTTCCTGATCATCATGTTCCATATATTGATTTACCAACTCCCCTTTTGAATCTTCCTGAGACTCCTTCATTCCCTCATTCTCTTGCATTTCTAATTCGAGCTCTTGCCTCTGATTACTTGTTGTCTCTTACTCTTTTTTTGGACATTTTTGGCGCTCAATTTCCACAAGAATCTCTATTATGTTATCTTATTTCTCCATTGACTTCCATCTCTGCTTCATATCTTCCTTTTCTTCCTTGACCAACACTCGAAATCTATTTTTGTTTTTCACTGGAGCATGCGAACTTGTTTGTGATCTCCTCCCCATCTTCCTTTTACTTGGTACCTTTGTGAAACATTCCTCAAGTGTTGGTCCTTTGGCTTGTTCATTGTGTTATTTCTATTCAAGGGGAAATACAGTTCAAAATGTGAACAGAAGGATACTGCAATCACTACAGCCTCGACCCAAGCACCTTCTATCCAACAAAAGAAGGTCGACAAGATTGCAACAAAGAACAAATATTCCTTTTGCACATAGTCATCTCATGTAGCTCGACTAGTTAAAAAGGTCCAACCCTTCCAGCTACAGGTTTCTGACAGCCTTCAACAAGCTAAGCAACGCAAATTCTCCAACAAGGCAAACAACTCACCAAGATTCAAATTCAATAAATGCTTCCCTCTCTCCCCCGAGAACCCAACGCAATTGAAACCATTTCTTGCTAAGGAGGGAGGATTGATCCAGGTGGATATCGGTGGCCACCAACCTATTCCATGGGCTCAAAAAATAGTTTTCCATCTTGGCAGTTGTTCGAGTTCCAAACTTTCGGGGCCGTTTTGAGGCCCTAAACGATGTTTTTGGGGGATTTGGGGCCGAGGTGACTATTAAAGGCACTTATCCAGGCTAGTCAAAAATTGTTCTTCTCGATTAGACCTTTCCAACGGTGTATCGATCTTCCCAAACGGATATCGTATTCAAAATTTATGCCCCCAGGAAGTTGATGTATCAACTACCCCCATCGAGGCCAACAAACCTTTTGGATTTTCATCTTCCGGGGTTAGGGTTTTAGATTTTCCTTATGTTAAAAATTCCTTTAGAGCCTCATTGTAACAATCATATTATTTTGAATGCAAGTAGCCGTCACATCTCTTCTCAGAGATAAGTTGCCACCATTATAGCGAGTCTTTCACACTGTATTTTTACAGTCTTTGTACATTTTCGCTCATTAATAGAAATTGTGTATTACTGTATATCTGTGTCTCTTGTTATATCTCCAATATATCTTTGTTATATTATTGTCTCTCTTTCAATATCTCTGTATTTTCCTTTGTTATATCTTTGCTCTCATTTCGTGCTAAAAATAATCTGGATCACCCATGTTCATGAAACTTCTGACAGTTGAAGGGGATATGTTCATAATCTAGCGTCTACTCCCATTCTTCATCCTAGAAGGAGATGGTGATTGAGTCCATCAATTTCCTTGCCACATTCATGTACACATAAATGCATGCATAAGAAATATATCTACCTACTTTTGTGACCTATGAAACCTTTATAAAGGAGCCTAAGGTGTTTCCTAATCCATCGAGGATCTCTTTATCCCAAAACTCTTGCGGTAGCTAATACATGTGAATCCATACTAGGGAAGCATAATCCTTCTCTGGAGAAAATTTTTATATCCATAACCTAAGGTGTCGGCCCGTTGAGTTGAAGAAGTATGCCCCCCCTTCGAAGATCCAATCCTCATCCTTAAAGCCTCACCATAAAGAATCCTTTTGATCCCAACTTCATATCCATTTCAGCCTTTACTTTCCAATGAGGATGCACCCAACCATTAATTATTTTTATGATTTCCACATAGCCATAAGCTTCTCGATCACTGCATGATCCTTCATGTATTGGATACAATCCCTTATTTTTCTTGAAGTTACCTCATATAAAGGGTTTGATTACGTTTTCGACAAGCACCCATTTTGTAATTTGTGGCCAGAATGTCTTAACTCATTCTTCGAGCTAACCAAGCTACTCCCCCCTAGTTGATCCTTACATGCCCCCCCATTTCATTCTCCAATAGGGCATTCTGCTCACCCCTATCATCACCTCTTTGAATAATTTTGCTCGCTTAGCCTCCTACGTTGCCTTAGTTTCCATCTGGTCCTGTTTTTCTACCATTACTGCAATGCCTGATGCTCTACAGAACTCTAACTCATACATACCGTACCCATGCTAAGAACCTATGAACATCCCCTCTCCCAAGGTTGAAACCCTAACCTACGTATCTTTCCATCCTACTAGTGATCCCATGTTCGAATATTTATTTTATAGATATTGTATTCATTATAAATATTATAATTCATTGACATATTGGTTGAATATATATATTGTTTAATTTAAATTTAAATTATAAATAGAAACCAATGTTGTTTAATTTAAATTTAAATTATAAATACCAACCAATGTTTAAATTTAAATTTAAATTATAATTGTAAACTATGTAATTTTATTTAGCTATATTTTTAAAAATTATATTAAGTTTTTAAATATTATGTATATTTTATAATTGATTTTGTGTTAATTTGTATTTATATTAAAAAAGATTTCTTCTTGAAAATATCCATGCAAGAAGGAGGATTTAACATCCATCTAATGGACCTCCCATTTATGTGAGGCAACAAGGGAAAGAACAAGGTGGATGGAATTCATTTTGGCTACAGGTCCAAAGATTTCATTATAGTCAATTCCTTCAACTTGGGAAAATCATTTGGCAACTAACTGAGCCTTGTGTCTTTCAACACTTCCATCTGATGCATACTTAGTTCTGTAGACCCATTTACATCTAACAATTTTTATTCCTTTTGGAAGAGGTACAGTATCCCAAGTATCGTTTTCCATTAAAAAACGATACTCTTCATTCATTGTTGTATCCCAATCTGGATGACCTGAAGCTTCTGTAAATGTCTCTAGATCATGAGTCTCTGAAACTTGAGCCAAAATAGAAGAGGCTTGCTGGAACTGTAAATGTTCTCAACGTTGATCTGAAGGATCACTGATAGGACCACCAGTTGCTTCTCATGTTGAATGGACCCATCTAGGAAGCGGTGGAACTGGTGCTCATCTAGGTTCAAAGGACTTAGCTGGAGGAAGGTGAGCAGGCGGAGGTGTATTTTCATCCTCACTGTCATCATCTAAAGAAGAAACCATAGTAGGAACAGAAGAAGGAACAAACGTCGAAGATGGATCACAGGTCGAAGAAGGCACAATTGTCGAATTAGGCTCGCAAGCCAAGAGATTTTCATCAAATTTAACATCTCTTCTAATAATAATTTCATTACAATGTGGTTGAAGAAGTCTATAACCTTTGACATCTTCAAAATAACCAACAAATATACACTTCTCACTTTTAGGCTACAATTCTTTCCTTTTCTCATCAGGAATATGAGCCCATGCTATACTCCCAAATACACAGAAGTGACTTACATCTAGTTTAATTTTAGTCCAAGCTTCTTCTGGTGTGATATTTTTAAGAGCCTTTGTGGGAGTGTGATTGACTATTTAATTTTCAAAGTTGATTGCTTTTTATTTTCACATTTGATTGCTTCGGCCCAATACTTTAGACTTAATCCCTTAGATTGGATCATACAATTAGCCATTTCTTTTAATGTACAGTTCTTTCTCTCAGCAACACCATTTTGTTGTGGTGTATATGGAATAGTGTGTTGCATTTGGATGCCCTGTGTAGTGCAATAACTTGTAAAATTATTGTTCACATATTCACCTCCATTATTTTTTCTTAACTTTTGAATTTGATGTCCATATTTCTTTTCTACAAGGGCCTTGTAGGCCAAAAACTTGTCAAAAACTTTGCTCTTAAGTTTTAAGAAGTAAACCCAAGTACATCTGGAAAAATTATCAATGAAAGTTAAGAAATACTCACACCCAGAAAAAGAAGGAGAAGAAAGTGGACCACACAAATCACTATGAACAAGATGCAAAGGGCCCGAGGCATGCCAAGAGGCACGTTTTTTCAAAACTGTCTCGATGATGTTTGTCGAGAAAAAAACCGGCACAAACACCATCTCTCTTTGCATGAAACAAGAGGAAGATCAGTCACCATCTGTTGATTACATAGTTGTTGCAATGAGTGATAATTTAGATGACCAAACCGTTCATGCCAAAGTTTTCTCAAGTCATCTCTATGAGCAACAAAAACTGATGAAAAATATGATGACCCAAAGTTGTCAAACTTGTACAACCTGCTAATATCATCAACAATTCCAGTTGCAAGAACATGCTTAGGATGTTTTAGATCCTTGATTACAACTTGGTGAGGTGAAAACTCTACGGTTTTACCTTCACCTGAATGAGTGATTTGATATACTAATAGAAGGTTTCAAGAAAGACTTGGAACACATAAGACATCATTGAAATGACCATTATCTACTTGAACTGTTCCATATCCTACAACACTAAGAGATCTATCATCACCAACAAATATTTTCTTGGTGTTACATTCATTTAGAGAAGAAAATATGTCTTCATCCTTAGCCATGTGATAAGATGCTCTTGAATCAATAAGCCACTCATCAGAAGAAGAAGTAGAAATTGCTTGAAGGAGAAACCAGAAGCGAAAAGTGCATGTCCATGAGAAGAAGAAGAAGAAGTAGAATCGATATTGATGTTGTGTTCATTCATCGTTGCTTCTAAAGATTCCATCTTCTTGAAACATTTGGACTCATCATGACCATCTTTATCAAAAAAGTTGCAATGTTTGTCAGTCTTCTTATTTTTATATTCTGTTCCTTTGTCACCATTAGGAGCTGAAGTTGTCTGAGTGGGTTTGGGACCCTTATGTTTCTTGTTGTTGTAGTGAGGATGTTGCTTCTTGGGATACTTGGGTTTATCTTTCTGTTGGGAAACTAAGGCTTTGTTGGAGGTACCTGCAGTGTTGATCACTCCATGTTGTATAAGCTTATCTTCCTCTCTAATCAAAACATCATAAAAGGACTTAAGAGTGGGTTTTTTATAAGATTTCCCTACAGCCTCTCTCATGGAATAAAATGTAGATACAAATACATAATATGCACTACCTAGATTAGAAAGAATAAGATAGATGTAACACTCTTCCTCCATTTCTATCTCACATTCTTCACATAACATTATAAGTGTTTTAAACTTAGATAGATAGTCTCCAAGGCAAGAAAAATCACTTAGACTTAAGGTCAGTACTTGATTTTCTAACTGTTGTGCTCGAATAATATTGAGTTTACCAAACACAGATTCAATCTTTTCCCAAGCTTCATGGGGGTCATCAATTTCTTTAAGGTGGAACCTTAAATAAGGAGAGATGGACATTCTGATTAGTCCACATCCTTCGTCACTCCTATTAGCCCATTTGACTTTCTTATCATCATCAGTGGGTTATTTTTCCTTTCCCAAGGTAATCCGGTACAAGCCTTCACTTCTTAATAAATCTTCCATATGAGATTTCCATTGGAAGTAGTTGGTGCTAGTAAGAAAGAGATTACTTGTAGAATCCATATTAAATATCCAGATATTATGGATTTAAAAAATGAAACCGATGATCTGGATGGAAAGATCTCGAAAATGTATGCGGTTTTAAGACAAACGACACTGAAAACGGACTTCGGGTGTGAGAGTTATGCCCTTTAAAAAAAATGCATAAACAGTAACCAAATGACCACGTGATAGTGTAAGTTACTTTATGAAGTGACCCACCTTTATAAAAAGAAGTGGGGATCACTTTTACAATGAAGTTATTTTATAAAAGAAAAGTTGCATGCAAAATAAATAACTCTAAAATAAAATATTAAAGCTACTTATAGTGATTCACTTTTATACTTGAAGTGAAATACACTTTACAATTTGAGC
>ML776754.1:1112751-1126835 GCA_009831015.1 Picea engelmannii | reverse complement strand
TATAGCTTCCTCATGTGACCTGGAGAAAGGTCAACAAAACAACAAGCAAGAATAATATCCTTCTTGATAATATAAAGCAATAGCACGAACAATCATCACAGTAGCTCTTTTAGAGCTATCACTTATAATTTATCTGAAGCAGAGATTAAAGGTAAGGAATACAATATGAAATGAGGTCAACATTCTCATAGTGTTGTGACCAAGCATTCTTCCATGGCAACCTGGAACTAACACATGAGGTTTCTCCTAGAGGAGGTGTTAGTTGTATTAGGCAAATTATATACCTCTATATGCTCACATGCTATTAGGTATAATACTTTACAAAGACTGATATCTCAACTATAGTCATCAACTTGTCATGTGTACCTTTGAATCTTATCAACTTGATTTAATCATACCTGGAGCCTTGTCTTCAGGAATGAGTGCTTGTTTTTCTTCCAAGTCTCCTTCACTCAAGATGACGAGTGCTTTCTTCAACCTGTCTTCTGTACTGAGACAATACTCTATCTTGACAGAAGGTTAGGTTAGAGGATAAGCTCTATGATCAACTTTTAATCCTTCTAATAATTTGTTCATAGCTTCAACATGCAACACTGATTAAGATAATGTCATGACAAATAGATGTATATCAAAATAATCACACCTGGGTTGCATCATTCATTTGAATGTGTTGGATCTTGAGATCCTTCTGGATCTATGGCAAGAGATCCCTTCTCCTGTAAATACTCTTTAGGGTTTAACCATTAAACATATGTGAGTACATACCTCTGATATCATTTGCAGGTGGTGGCACCATCTGGCAGCAGCAGTAATCATTACCAACTCTTTAAAAACTTCAAAGGTGACTGCAACTGGTAGTACGGCTGCAACTGCAAATGGTACTGCAACTGCAACTGCAACTTAGGGTTTTATGAGGAAACCCTAATTTTTCAAACTTCAAATTTTAAAATTCCAATCCAGGGAATAGATGCGTTGAGCTGAGGCGAGTATGTTGGTGTACTCAGAATTTCGAAAATACAACTTTTACCCCCTCAAACTTGATCTACGGATTTCTGGACTGGTGCTTTTGGTTTTCTGGTACTTCTGGTACTCTGGTACTTCGGGTACTTCTGGTACTCTGGTTTTCTGGTTTTTTGGTACTTTGTGAAACTATGGTTTCACTTTACGAAAGATATAGCCACTGAAAACGTGCACTGATGATGCCAAATTGATCCTTAGGGGAGGGCACAACTTTCTAGATAGTTTTAGGGATGAAAAGATTCACTTTTGAAAAACCCTAATTTGCAGGTACTGCAACAGTGACATTTTTCCTCTTGCGAAATATGCTTCCTTCAGCTTAGCTCTGATACCATGTTAATGTTTATGCCATTATTATAGTTCTTTTCATTTCAATAGATAACAACAACATAAGAACAAGATCACTGAGAAATACACATTCACAAGAGACACAACATTTATCTTGGGAAACCCTCTAGGGGAAGAAAACCCAGTAAAATTTTTGTATTATAGATTGCCAATACAATGTCAAGAGATAACTCAAACCAATACAGAAAGTCCTCTCCAAAATATGTGCCACCCTTCTCTCTCTCTCCAACTGGTAAATCGAAACTTGCCTCTCAGAATGAGCAAGTGAGTTGTGTATCAAAGTGAGGCACTAGCCTCTCTATATATACAAGTCTGGCACATGCGAAGTGTCTTTACTAGCAGGGTCAACTTCCCACTCTGGGTGGGTAAACCCACCTTTATTATATTTCTGGGTCTCAATAATAACTATCGGGGCCGACATCTTATTCTGCCTATTACAATTGTCTGTTGACCAATCCCCAAAAGGGGATTTGGTCCTAATACAATAACCGACATGATCAATCCACAATGGGGATTGATCGCATGAATAATATAACAATAATAAGAAGAATACTCTTTGCAGTTACATTATTTCAACACATCCTTTATGGCCAAGGTCACGAAATGATCATGGTCATCTGATCCAATCGAGACACATGGTGCCTGATCAGGCTCAGTCACGATTTTGGCTACCAGGACTTCGAAATACAAGGGCCGACTCCCTTCCATCCCCGATACATGAAATGCGAAGGCGCCTTTGGGTGCGGGCCCACGATCATAGCCCAGGGTCATATGGAAAGGTGGGTCCTAAAGAAGGCGGACAGGTGGCAGCTAGTCGGCATTTCAGGGATTTTGGAGGAAGAGGAATCAGATCTCCCGGTGGGATAATCCCCGAAATGATCGACATCGTTTGTCAAGGAAATATCTCAACCGTCCATTAGGAAAGACACACAGTGCAAGATCTGAGCCACAAATGGGGTCTTTTGGGATAGTCAAAATGAAAGCGCCGAAGTAATATGAACCGTCCATCCAAGGGACACGTGGCACGTGATTAAACACCATCTTGGTTTCGACTACCGGGATTTTGAAGGTCGGGGTCACTCCTCCATTGCAGTTGGAATTGCCGAAACGCGAAATGTGAAAGCCCCCAGGGGTTGGGCCCATGGTCATAGCGCCCGGTCACATCAAGCGGGGCTGAAAAGTGGGGGCCAGTTGGATTTATGCGCTCGTTGAGAGGTGAGCGATCAGGGTCATTCGATGAGAATAGATCTAGGTCGTTGAGCTTTAATAGATCTGGGTCATCGATCCTTGGGAGACAGGTGGCAATATTTTGAGCACTTCGCAGGATCCAGTGTCGGGGATTTAGAGAGCAAAGGAATGAGAACTCCTGATGGGAGAATCCTTGAAATACATTGAGGGTCGGGCCCATGGTCATGGCCCCTAGGGAATATGGAAGATAGGGCTGGCAACCTGGGCCTTCAAGGGATCATCGTAGCTGTCGATTTAAGAGCCAGATCTGACCACCGATATGGAGGTTCGTTTCGCAGTTTTAGTCACCGGGGATCCTGGAGGTTAGTGTGGTGGAATTTCCTGAAAGGAGAAGTGTCGAAACCGCCTTTGAAGATAGGCGCAGGGTCACGGCCCGTGGTCGCTTGGGGTGATAGAAAGAGTTGTGCAAAGGGTCAAAGCGCCACGTTTAGCTGCAGGAGGGGTCGTCGCATTCTCCAAGTGCCAATTCAACTTGACCTCCATCATGATCCCTGCAAGAAGTAAATGAAAGTGGGAGGAGGTGGTTGAAACCCCGCCTTACTCCTTAAATGTAAAGCATGGAGGTTCTGGCAGGTAGTCTGCCCAAGGTTGCCCTGTCGAGAGATTTCCTGAGAACCATGCTAATTCGATGTCCTCGTCTGATCAAATGAGCCTGTACACACTAGTTTGGAATTTAATGGCTCAGCTACCCTCCTGCTACCAAGGTGGTGAATTGCTCTGAGTATATATACTCAGTTTTTGTATTTTTGTGAGTGTGGATGGTTGAGCTAGGCTCCCATTTGTAAAGTTTTGATGAAGCACTGGTTTTTCTAGGGTTATGTATTTACATTTGAGACTTCTTGTTTAATGAAAGTCAGCTTCTTTCCATCTTTGTAAACTCTATGTTAAAACACTCGGAATTGGAGGATCCAGTCAAGGGTTGGGATGTTGTAGGATGATGTAGGTTTGATCATTGCAATTTTTCCACCAGTTTTAATCAGTTTTCATGTGTTACCTTCGATCTCTCACACTGAATAGCTTGGAATTGGAGGATCCAGTCGAGTTGTTACAATAGCTTGGTGATGATCGGAATTGGAGGATCTAGTCGAGCTATCACTACTGCTATTGTAACTGTGTCATTTGGGCACATTTTAGTGTCTTGTTTTTCCTCTCCGAGCTGCTGGAAGGTCGGATTCCCATAGCAGTATCGCTCACTATTCTCATCAAGTCTTCCCTCTGCTCATCTTAAACTCAACTTACTGATGGAAGTTATATCAAGACCTCACTTGTTCGCACATGGCCTGGTTCAGGATTCTGAGTTAAAATGATATTCTTCTGGGTCTGTGCCCATTCGACCACCATAATTTATTCACCTGTGACATTAAAAACTGATGGGTATTCGGGCTTACCTCTGCCGCAATCCAGAGGTGACTTCTGGTGCTAAAAGTTGGTACGATGATCATTATGTAAATTCTCATTTTCTAGTACTAATGATGCACTTATTTATTGTTAATGATTGCAACTTCATGAGACATTCTCCAGGTCGTTATCCTCTGGACTGAGTTGAGATGATCTGTGAGAGAGCCCATGTGATGGGTGTGTCATACTCCTTTGGATTGATTTGAGATTACGTGTGGTCTCTTTTCATGCTCCTCTGGACTGAGTTGAGATGACTTGAGATGGTCTCATGTCAGACTCCTATGGACTTAGTTGAGTCGACTTGAGATGGCTCTCCAGATGGTACTCCTATGGACTTAGTTGAGTTGATATTTTGAGAGTGACGTCCCTATGGCTGAGCATAGGTGGACGTGTCCCTAGTGGTTGAGAACAAGAGGATGTGAGAGATCCTTTATATATTGTCTAAGAGTAAGATTTATTGTGTAACCCTAATTGTGTAAAGGGTACAAGTCGGCCCCACCATGTGAAGATAATTAATATTTGTGTAAAGATTAATTATATCATTGAGTTATAGAAGTCAACCATATTGTTCCAATAAACACACCTATTGTTGTGTTAGGTGTTGTATAAATAAGAGAGTAGATCTCCATTTTGGATTACTCACTCAAAGTTCATTGTAACATCTTCTAAAGCTACTTGTACGACTGAAGTGCACACTTCTCTTAGGCACAAGTTTCAAGGTCATAGAAGCACCCTATTGTGTGCTCTAGGGTTTATGGTGTGGGGGATCTTCTCTTGACTCTATAGAAAAGGATTGTTGGGTTTTTTCCTTGATTGAGAAGGGTTTTCCCAGGATAACTTCTTGTGTTCTTGTGCATGGTTATTCTTCTTGTGATCTTGGTTACTACAACTATTGTATATTGTATTGTTGCATTGTTTATGGTTCAAGTTCATGCTAAATTGAAATAAACTACATGTGCTTGAGCTAAGCATTAAAATTTAACATTTACAAGATGAAATTGATCTCTTCTAGGAGATGTTCTTGGTTTTTTTCTCTGTACCAGGCATGTTATCTTCTAAATTCCATGGAGGTTACCATGAAGATGTTCATGTTTTTTTCCAGAAATGTTACCTTGTAAATTCCATGGAGGTTACCATGGAGATGTTCTCGTTTTGTTCTGGGAAGGTTATCATGGAGGAATAATTGGTCACAACACTAGAAAAATGTTCTTTGTGCTTCTTATTCTTGTTTTAGGCATGTCACAGGTGATATCTTTGAGAAAGAGATATAGTGATGGTTGTACTTGTTCCTATTCTTGTTCTTGTTCTAGGCAGTTCATAGGTGATAGCCCTGAGAGGGAGCTATAGTGGCAGTTGCAGGAGGAAACAAATTAGATGATCTCTAGTTTGAGACATGGAGAAGACTATCTAGACAAGAAGTTGTATACATGATAGTATACATCCATGTACTGAATCAAAAGAGAACAAAGTTAGAACCTTCTAGAAAGAATGATACTTTTATGGGATACATAGTGTCTCTTATGGATACTGATTATGAGGAGATGAAGGCTCCAAGGGATTACTATACAGTTCCATCTAGTCCATTTGTTCATCCTTCAGACTATCAGGAGGAGTCAGTAGAGATAATAGGGCCAATGGATCTACCTAGAGATGTTGCAGTGACCAGGAGGAGGCCAACATGGATTCGTGACACTTTACAAGATGCAATGAGGCATGCAGCTCTCCGTGATACTTTCAGGGAGAGAAAATGACCTAAGATATTCTCAAGTTATATGGAATTGATGAGCCACATCATGAGGAGGACCATATGGCTCCACTAGTGGTGAGGTAGGTGGCCCCACCAAGTACCAACTCAGAAGGAGATAGATTTCAAAGGGAGTCATCCCTCAAGATCTAGTAAGGAGGAGCAGCCCCCTAGGACAATTCATAGGAGATCATAATTGAGAGGAAGTCATCATATGCAGAGGGAGAAGATGGCTCCGAAGATTGTATAGACTCAAAGAGAGTCAAGATTCAGAGGGAGCATGTGAACTCACAGTGACCCTGATATCAGAAAGAGTCATTTGACTCAAAGGAAGAGTCGATCATTCAGAAGGAATTCACCCTCATATTCAGGTGGGACATAGACATCTTCCAAAACTGACAGACATGTGTCATGAGTTGAGGAGGCCTCTAGGAGATGTGAGATATCCTGGGAGGATACACTTGTTTTAGTAAACTTTTCTACAGTGACAAAGGATGCATCCAGTTAGGAGGACTGAGATATGTATTTTTTCACAGTCATAGAGGGAGAAATTAGTGAGGAAGACTGGACAATATGACTTACTCCAGTGAGAGAGGGAGTTGGCCTCAGAGTTTGAGGTGGAGGATCTTGACCAGATGTACTATTTCTTGGGATTAGAGGTGTGAAAAATATCATATGAGATCTTCCTAAGACATGGGATATTGATGAGGTTCGATATGATGGATTGCAATTCCATGGCTACACATATGGAGACAAATCTAAATAATTTGAGTGATTCTGCTTCATATTCATATTTGGTGGATCCCACGATGTATAGGTAGTTTATTGGATCCTTGATGTATCTGGTTAACACTAGGCCGAATACTTTCTTTACAGTGAGCACCTTGAGCCAGTTTATGGTAGATCTGAGACACTACCATTGGGTTGCAACAAAGCATGTGTTGAGGTACCTGCATGGTACAATTGGATATGGCCTAAGATATGTATCAGGTGGTGAAGTGAGGTTGCGGGGATATACAGATCTCAATTGCGAAGGGAGTGCAATAAACATATTGAGCACCTTGGGTTGTTGCTTCAACTTGGGATCAATTACGATTTCAGAAAAGCATTTTTTTGTAGCACTCAATATAATGGAGACAGTGTATATCGCAAGTTGTAAAGAAATGTGGCTTCAAAATCTTCTTGCGGGACTTCATCCAAGACATGATGAAAAAGGGAGCAGTGAATCTCCAATACATATCCACATATGATCAGATTGTATATCATTCTAGACATGATACAGAAGGGAGAAGTGAAGCTCTAGTATCTAGAGATGAACTTGGCATGATGCAGAATGTCTCCCTCATTGAGAGGGAGTGTTGACGATTTGAAACATCATGCAGATATTCACAGGGGTGTACCTTTGGCCTAGGCATAGTATTTGAAGGACAAAAGACGCAAGGTGATGTTGTTTCTCCATGAGGAAGCATCGAACATCATTATCCCAGAATTGGTGGTTTAACCAGTGGAGAATGACAGATTCACTTACAGGGGTTTATTTTTAAGTGACACTCACTCACATGGGTGTACTTGTGGAGGTGAGTAGCCTAGGCATAGTCTTCAATATAGAATAATCGAGGTGTTTGTATTCCTCCAATGTGTGGTTGCATCAGGCATCATTATCCCATGATTGGTGGTTTAACCCGTGGAGAATGAAATATTCACTTACAGAGGTTTACCTGTAAGTGACACTCACTCACAAGGGTTTACTTGTGGTGGTGAGTGGCCCTAGCAAGCATCAGGAGAACCTTCTCCTAGATTGGGATACAAACCAATGAAGATATGGTACCTTTATCACAAGGGTGTACTTGTGGTAAATGGGCCTAGGCGTAGTCCTTAATTATAGGGGTTTACCTATGGAATCGAGGTGCTTCCGCATGTCAGATAGCATCAGACGTCATTCTCCAAGGATTGGTGGTTCAACCAGCGAAGAATGGCATATTCACTCACATGGGTTTACCTATGATGGCATTCACTCACAAGGGTGTACTTGTGGAGGTGAATGGTCCAGGTGTGGTCTTCTTTGAGACCCGAGGTGATAAACATAGTTGTGTGGAGATGGATCATCAACATGGCTCATGAAGAAACTTTTCTATGATAAAATAAATCCAAGTATGGAGAATGTCTCCCTCGTTGAGAGAGAGTGTTGAATTTTTGCAAATTAGGTCATTCATTATCCATAATAAACCATTATAGAAGACCCTAGAATGCACTAGAAAGAAATAGAAGACAAGAAGATCAAGTTAACTCCATTGAAGCATTGAAGAAAAACTTGTAAAAACAACAAAATAAATAAAATAAAGTTAAAAGACAATAATGACAAGTCCATCCTACCAATGAATTACGGTGACTTGACTAGTATAAATAAAGGTAGATTCATTTCATTATTACACATCTTATCAGCTCTCCTCTTCTAGTGCGCATTAGTCAGTTGCAGTTGACAGTTGCGAGTTATGCCAGTTTTTGTGGTGCACTATCTTGTTCTAGTGATGTACCATACTTGAGGGATCTTCCTCACACTAGGGCACAACTTTATATGTGCTTGGAACTCTTCATTTGTCTAGTAATGTATTCATGGACTTGGATTGAATTTCTTCTAGAGAAAATGTTTGCTGGGTTTTTCTCCATAGTTTGCGTTTTCCTAGGACAAATCTTGTGTTTATTTTGCATGGCTATTTCTATGTGATTTTGTTATTTCCACTGCAATTTTATTTTAGTTATAATTTTCAGTGTGTAATTAATCTATGATAATAGTGGCATTAAACTCTGTTTGAAATCATAAAGTAATAATTATCAGATATGGAAATTTAAAAAATCAACAATTAATGGGAACTGCATTTCACGGTTGTGCGGAATGTATTTCCTTGATCCCATAGAATGTAGTTGTGCCCACTGTATTGCCCTCAGATCCCAACAAATAGATTTTGGGAGAAAGAGCCCTCATATCCCAACAAATAGATTTTGGGAGAAAGAATAAAGGAATTTGTGTCCAACTACGATGTTTCTGCACAAAAGCAAGCAACTCTAAGGAAGGGACATTTATGTCTACAATGAAGTGCAATCGAGCCGTCTGGGTCATCAGCCCCCCCTACCTAGTGTGTGAGAAATGCCATTTAAACTCGCCATGGACCTCCTACTACCACGGTTGGTAGTCTATGTCTTCATTTTTCTATTTTTCTTTTTCAAATATCAATGTTTTTTGCAATGTAAATGGTTATGAATGATTTATTGTTTACATTTTTTTTTTTTTAGCATTTTTATGATTTCTTAGCTACAAAGTGTGTATTTTTATATATCTCCAATTTCCATAGAGGAATCAAATACAAACCGTTGATCAAATGAAAATGTGGCCATACCAATTGTGCCATCCCTTGAATTTTGTCAGTTTGAGTTTGACATATAGAACACTTTGTTCGTCCGCCCCTTAAATGAATTGAATAATTGGCTTTGACATCCTTGAATGAATTGAATAACTAGCTTTATTATCTTAACAGTTTATCATAGATAATGGTGCCCAATTTCTTTTCCTTAAATGAATTGAATAATTGGCTTTGACATCCTTGAATGAATTGAATAACTAGCTTTATTATCTTAACAGTTTATCATAGATAATGGTGCCCAATTTCTTTTGACAATGGTCAATTTCTCTTCAATATAATGTCCAAGTTCGACACTTAAGCTCAAAAACCAGTGTGACAAGTATAAGATTTAATATACTCTCAAAGTTTTTATAATTTTAAATTATATAACACCGTTAATAAATGTTTTTATTTTTATAGATTCTTTCATGTTATTATTTTATAAATGTTCCTATATTTCCACTTAAGACAAGCTACCACAATGCAGATATACATCTTTGTGGATCTATTGAACTTAATTGCATCATCCACGATATTCATATTTATAACATGCATTCTATTGTTGTGGTTTATGTCACTAAAAGTTCTCTTTTGAAATTTAATATTTTTTATAATTGAAATTCATATATAATAATAGTAAATGAAAATTAAAATATTTATCAATTAAAAAATAATTTTGAAATACAAGTTTTGAAACAAAGGACATA
This sequence comes from Picea engelmannii, assembly GCA_009831015.1. Lineage (NCBI taxonomy): Eukaryota > Viridiplantae > Streptophyta > Pinopsida > Pinales > Pinaceae > Picea > Picea engelmannii. The sequence continues at coordinate 1,116,975 of ML776754.1, read as the reverse complement.
AGACTAGAGGTGATGTTGTTTTTCCATGAGGAAACATATTATTTGATAATATATTATCAAATAATATATAATATATATTATTTGATAATATATTATCAAATAATATATAATATATATTATTTGATAAAATTAAAATTAAAATATTTATAAAATATTAAATTTTTATATAAAAGTAATATTTTTTTATTAAAAAAAAATTATTTTATTTTTAATATCAAAATGATTAATATAAAAATAAAATAATTTATTAAATATTAAAATTTTACTTTTTCAAATTCAAAAATATTAATTTTCAAAAAAAAAATATTTTTATATAATAACAATAACTGTACTCTATTTTAATATCAAATATTAATATTTTAAATGCATTTAAATTAAATTTTAATATTATGTATATTATTAAAATTAATATATAATAGTAAATTTAAAAAATAATAACACATAACATAATAATGATAAAATTAAAATTAAAATATTTATAAAACATTAAATTTATTTTAATTTTGTATTTATTTATCAAGCATAGGAATTAAATTTGGTGTTTTTTAGTACATCTAACCTTAGTTTTAGTTTTATACATGAGACCATATATTGTGATTGTAGTTTAACCTCTTACCCAATTCAACATGTTCTCACTCATTTGCTCTATATAGCTTATGTGATATTGACACTATGGTGGTAATCACTTCTTTTTAAATAAAATACAAACAAATCCATTGTATTTCCATGAGGAGATTTACTTAAAAATACTTTTATCATTTTTTAATTTGTTTGGGGTCCAGTTCTATATGTACAAAATTGAATCCATCTATGGGTTGCTATTATAAGTTATCCATCTCATATATTTTTTTGAAGCACAATAAATTCATGAGCATAAATGATATGGATGTCATGCCACCATCTTGTATAGGTTAACTTAAGTACTTGTATCATTTGGTGCAATCTTTTGACTATACAACCTTGTTAAATGGTGACAACCTATGAGAAACACCTTATTAATCATACATATGGTCAAGAATGAAGTAAACCAAATGCCTCTTGGTAACCAAATGTCACCTTGGTATTTAGGTATTTCTCTCATGTCTCCATATAGTACTTAAGCATAAATTGAAATCATCTCATATAAACATTAGATACATTAATTACTTTAAACACGATTTAGTAGGAAAAACCTTGTTTTTATTTCTTCTACTTATAGAATACAAAAAACTAATATCTTATATACTCTAAAGAAAATTTTGAACTTTTTGTTCACTTGATTTCTATTTTGTTGTCCCATATAAATCTAGATCAAATCTTCATATATTCTTAATTATTTATCTTATGATAGATAATCTATCCCAATGTTAACTAATTTCTAACATATCTCATTCATACCCCTTCTACATATGTAGAATTTGGAGACATTTGAAATATTTTTCCAAATTAATTATGAAAAATTTAACAATGTATTAATGTTGTATAATAATTTTATTTATTTATATTGTAATTAGAATTTAGAGTAAATTTAATATTTAAAATAAATTAATAATTTATTTTCTTTTCTTTTCTTTTTTTTTAACAGAAACTGTTATGATTGTATTAATAAAAGATCAACGGCCTTGCCTGAAAAAAGTACATAGAAAAAAAGATCCCAAGTCTAGTTTCTGATTTATCTTGCCCGATTTCAAGTTCGCTTTCCTATGTTTCCAGTTATCCAAAAAAACTACATTCCATGATTCCTTACATGAATAAATTTGAACAAATTGACAGTCTAATAGTTGACAAAAGCAACACATGATTATTTTTTCTTTCGGGATCGACTTCTGGTCATCATTGGTTGTATTTCTGGTGATGTCTTTTTCCTCTTCTCAACTATTGTCCAACCTTCTTTGGCAGGTAGTGATGTTGTTGTTGATTCAATTATCCCCATATTTTCCTGATCTGGGGGACTTGTTTTCTTTGGGGATGTCAATGTTGCTTCATCTTTATCGTCTTTATCGACCTCATCTGCCCAACTTGAAGGAGGTGGAGAGTTGAAGAGAACCTTGCTTTCTATTCTCGTATCAGGAGTGTCTGAAGCCTTAATACTTTCTATTCCCGGATCAAGAGAAGTTGAAGCTTTACTCTTCGATTGGGGGACGTTCTTGGAATGATTCGGAGGTGTCTCTTGAGTAGACATGCCTTTGGAATCATGGCTCAGAGAGTCTGGTTCTAGAGAAGATTTTCGGTTGTTTGTAATAATTAGTTGATGATCTTCATTGGAGCCTTCCCACCAGGTTGATTTGCGTTGTTGCTTTCCTGCCTTCCTATTTCCCTTAGTGCATTGAGTTGCTATGTGCCCGGTTTCCAAACAAGCCCTGCAACGCAGTGAGATTCTTTCATAGTCTAGCTTTTGGGTCTAGGAGTAGTTTTTGCAACCCAAAATAATTTATGCTGGAAACCCTTTGCTAAAATCCATTTCCACGCAGATTCTGGCATATGAGGTGGTGCTATGAATTCTAGTTTCGTTGCTTGCAAAATGAAACTTTCCTAATGTTGATCCAATATCTCGAAGAGAAGTTTCACCCCAAAAATGCAAGGGAAGATTCGGAAGTCTGACCCAAACTGGAGCAGAAGAAAGAACAGCAGTCAGAGGATTGAAGAAAGGAGTCCAAACCATCATGCACAAACTTGAGTTTCCCCAAAACCAAGGGCAAGAGGCTAGGATCAGATCCCAATCTGCTGCAAGATCAAACTCTGCAATGAAGAAACCCTTCGATCAGGGGTGAATGAAAAAATCTTCCTTGATGAGAGGCTTCCAGTGGGCTGAGATCCAACCATTGAGATCCACAAGCCGCGGCCAAAGTCCATTGAACCGACAGATTAAAGCATTTTCCCGGAAGTAAACTTCCTCATCTTCAGCTTCCTGGCCCATGAGAAGAGAGATCGTTGGAGTTTCTTTAACCGAGCACGAGACAAATGGTAAGGAACGAACTGAGATTTGTGATTTAACAGCCTCACTGTAGGATGTTGGGATGCTACCCGAAAGGCCGGGGACGGGAGGAACCACGCATGGTTGATCAGCAAAACCATGTTGGGTAAAACCATTGCGTCCTGATCCACTATGAGATGAAGCCGCCATTGAAGAGAGAGCAGCTGCGGCCAAGAGGCCGAGCTGCAGAAAGGAAGGCGGCTAGGGTTTAACCCTAGCCGCGGAGACGCCGTGAAGCACCCGGAGCGTCATTTTTTCACTCGAATTGAAATATGTTCAATTTTATTTTATTTTTATTTTTTTTAATTTACTACCATTTATTTTATAAAAATGATAGTTACATTTAATATATTTTATTGATTAATTTTCCCCTTTTACATATGTAGATGTAGAATTTGGAGACACTTGGAATATTTTTTTCCAATTAATTATGAAAAAATTAACAATGTATTATTGTTGTATAATAATTTTATTTATTTTTATTGTAATTAAAATTTAAGTAAATTTAATATTTAAAATAAATTAATATTTTTTACTTTTTAATTTATTACAATTTATTTTATAATTGAACAATGTAATGTATTATTGTTGTATAATAATTTTATTTATTTTTATTGTAATTAAAATTTAAGTAAATTTAATATTTAAAATAAATTAATATTTTTTTCCTTTTTAATTTATTACAATTTATTTTATAATTGAACAATGTATTATTGTTATTGTTGTATAATAATTTTATTTATTTTAATTGTAATTAAAATTTAGAGTAAATTTGATATTTAAAATAAATTAATATTTTTTTTTAAGTTTATTACAATTTATTTATAAAAATTATAGTTATATTTAATGTATTTTATTAATTAATTTTTTAATTAAATAAAAATTATTTTTTTTAATTTATTACAAAACAAATTTTTTTCAATAAATGTATTGTAACCAATTTAAAAATAAATAAATAAATCATGTATTCATGTAAAACTTTATCTGATTTTAAAAAATAAATTATGTCATATTTGTAATAACTATGTTCTACTATATTATAACAAATCCGAATTCGAATTTTCAGAGCAGGAAGCCTGGGCGGTGGGGATCTGAATAATGGCGGCCGTGGCTATCAGCTCCAGCTCTGCGACTGTCCGCATTGGTTGCAAGAAGTCTGCTTTCGTCTCCAACGCATCGACGTCGGTTCGATCTGAGTTTGCTGGATTGCGGCGCATGGATTCCATGTTTGACATGGTCTCAAGTCATTGCTTATTTGCTCAAATGCAGAG
>ML776754.1:1092967-1111261 GCA_009831015.1 Picea engelmannii | reverse complement strand
CGACCTCATGAATCAGACAACTCAGACAGCGACAAAGAAGCACCACGGAATTCAGCAGCTCAAGATTTTGGCACTTCCTCAGACCATTTGGCTTTGGTGGTAAAGGCCGCTGAGCCTACCAGCTCCTCCGGTTGGATTGATGTACGCAAAAAAAAAGGTAGAAAGGATCCTCATTGGCAAACACAATGATCCGGTCCTTCTCCTTCTATTGTATTGTTTCATCTGGATCTCCTTTAGCATAGGCTAGTTTCAAATGATCCCCTGTTCTCTTTCTGGGGGGTCTTTTCCCATCCGCAAATCAATGTATTACTTTGTACTCTTTTCCATGGATTGAATAGAAGGATTCTCCCCTCTCTTATTTACAAAAAAAAAAAATAACTATGTTCTACTAAGAAAAAAATACAAATATAAAATATAAAATTTGTATGAAATTTTAAAAATTAAACAATTTTGGATTCATTGGCTCTTGGCATAGATGGAACTATTTTTTTGGGTGAACATTCTTTTGCTTATTTAGAAATTTTAAATCTAAAATTTTATCGGGCATGTTTTACAATCTCAGTGATAGATAATTATCAATTTAAAAAGTATTAAAATATAAAAAAAAAAATATAAAAACATATATAAGGTTGGTTAGAAATTTTAAATCTAAAATTTTATCGGGCATGTTTTACAATCTCAGTGATAGATAATTATCAATTTAAAAAGTATTAAAATATAAAAAAAATATAAAAACATATATAAGGTTGGAAGTCATGGATTAATTGTTTTATGGTTTTAAATTAATTTTATGTCATCATTTTTATGTATATAACTTTAAAGTAACATTAAAATTAAAAAATAATATCAATAATAATAATAATAATAAAACAAGTATATTTTTAATTTTTTAATTTTTTAATCCATGATTGCAAATATTATTATTAAATTTTTTATTCATCAAATAAAAGATGAGACCAAAATCTATTATTTTTAAATTTCATCATCATTAATTTCTTCATTATAATCTTTATAGTGAAAATCATACTTTAAAGATAATAATAATAATAATAACAATAATAATCTATTTTTAAGATCACGGTCAAGCCACACCAAATTGGTGTATGAGACCCCCTTGTTTGTGGGACAAGGGACCCCCTCCGTCTAGCGATTTGACTAGTAAAGTCTACAGAAGTATACATACCCTACCCCCTGTGGATTTGAACTTGTGACCTTTTAGAGAAATTAACCTAGAATATATAAGAGTTTTTGAGTCTATTAGGATTTACATTCTCTCTTTTAAAAAGGTACAATTTTTTCACCAACTTGAGAATTGAGAGTTGTTGTAAGTGGTTCCCATCAAAATAATGAATTAACTTCAAATAACATCATTTTACTTGCATTATATGTATAATTTCCATTAACAACATTAGTATCAAAACTTCATACAAAAGTATTTGGGCATTCTCATTATGAACTATTTTTTTACAAAACCTATTACTTTTTAATCCCATCATCATTGATTTCTTCATTATAATCTTTAAAGTGAAAATCATATCTTAAAAATAATACATGTAATTATAGAAATTAACCTAGAATATATAAAAGTTATTGAGTCTCACAAGATTTACATTCTCTTTTTTCAAAAGGTACAATTTTTTCACCAACTTGAGAGTTGAGAGTTGTTGTAAGTGGTCCTCATCAAAATAATGAACTAACTTTAAATAACATAATTTTATTTGCATTATCTGTATGATTCTCATTAACAACATTAGTATGAAAACTTCAGACAAAATTATTTGGGCATTCTCATTATGAACTAACTTCAAATAACATCATTTTACTAGCATTATTTGTATGATTTTCATTAACAAATTAACTTCAAATAACATTATTTTACTTGCATTATTTGTATGATTTCCATTAACAACATTAGTATGAAAAATTCATACAAAATTACTTGGGCATTCTTATTGGCTAGAATAATGAACTAACTTCAAATAACATCATTTTACTTGCATTATCTGGCATCCTCCTTAAGGGTATGATAGTTAATAATAATAATAATCTATTTTTAAGGTCACAGCCAAGCCAGTGTATGAGACTCCCTTCGTCCATTACCTATTTAAACATATAATTTCTTAGAAGGAAAAACATGTTCTTAACCATTAAATCCACTATATCATGAGCAAGATGAATCTCTATCCATTTAATTATTTAATTACAGTTAATTGTTATATTGTGAGGAGGTGGGATATGAAGCTGGCGAGACGCACCCGTGCATGGTGTACTTATGCGGGAGAGAGAAGGCCGCCGCCATTGCCGATGCGTCATCCTGCAGACCAATCTGTCTCTCTCAGCGTTAACTTAGTTAGGTGATCGTTCGGTAGGTATAGGGTTGGATCAAACAAGCGAAGCAACCAATGACAGTTAACAGCCACGATAATGATCAGTCAGAATTCACTCCTCCTCCCTGCAAAAAGTTGAAAACTGTAAATACAGGAACGTCAATTCTCCCTTCATACACGAACTTGTTTGTTAAGCCTTTTTCTAGTCCGTTCCTGCCACCCAGGGTGGTGGGAGCTCGTCCACCTGAAAGGAATTATATGAATATTCCTCGTATTGGTAGTACCAACGCTTCAAATATTCTCGCATCCCTGGTGTCGCAGGGTATTGTCCCACATCTGCCGAATGGTAATAATTTCAATTACGATATTGGAACTGAATTTAATCATGAAGATCTGAAAAAGAGGAATGAATCTGCCATAAACGCACTGTATATCGATTTCCCTCGACAGTGCAGTGTTTGTGGGCTGAGATTCAAGTCTCAGCCGCAGCACAGCAAGCACATGGATTGGCACTGGCATGCCTCCAAAAATAAATCCAAGTCTAAAATTAATATCAGCTGCAAGAGAACCACTGGGTTTCGAAAATGGTTTTCAAATGCGAATGAGTGGATTAAGAATAATAGGGAGATCGAGGAACTGAATAGTAAGGAGATGGACAATCCATCTGAATTATCGATCCATACAGCAGCTGGTAATTCTGTTATTAGTAATTCTCAAGGAGTAGAAGCAAAGGCAAGTACTCCTCTTCCCTGCGTTCCTGCCGACGAAAACCAGCCTTGCTGTGCGCTGTGTGGGGAAGCGTTCGAAGATTTCTTCCACCAGGAATTAGACGAGTGGATGTATAAAGGGGCAGTTTCCCTGAAGAGCCATAGTAATCCTCGTCCCCAGGATTCCCAGGGGAATATCTCCACCAATCCAACACTTGTCCATGCTAAGTGCATATCACAGAAGACTGAATAAATTTTCATTCCGTTTATGGATCATGGCGAGGCAGAATGGAAGGGTAATAATAGTTTTTATATTTAGTTTGTAGGTCTGTAAATTTAGTTTGATGTTTTTTTTTACAAACAAAAAATTTTTCGTGATGAATATATAAATTTAATTTTGATTAATTTATAATATTCTATTATCAATATTATTATTAAAAATTCATTAAAAAAACCAATATAAAATTCATACATAAAAACATAAATCATAATATTTTATAAATGTTGAATTATTTTTAATTAATCATCCTATTTTATAAATTTATAAATTCCTTTTAAGCAAAAAAAATTTAAATTTTTATCTTTTAATTAAAATATATTTTATTTATTTTAAATTAAAGTAATTTTTTTTATTTTTAATAAAATAACTTATTATGTTTGATTAATTTAAATTAATTTAATATTAATTATATATTTAATTATTTAAAATATTTTTTTTGATTTAGGATATTTAAATTCAAGTGGAGAAAGTGCAAGCACAAATTCCCCACACATCATATAAAATTGGAACTATACAAAAAAGATTACTATAAAATTGGAAATATACAGAAAAAATTAGAATGGCCCTTGAGCAAGGATAAACCATCTAAATTTAATCCAAATTTTTAATTATTTAAAGTTTTTAACAAATATAATCTTTAATGCTTTAAGTGTTAACCTCAATGCTAAGAAGAGAAATGTGATATTTTAGAACCATCCCCTCATTCATTATCAATGTTAAGAAGAGAAATGTGATAATTTAGAACCATCCCCTCATTCATTAGCCAGGAGAACATTTGTCAAGGATACATTCATGTCTTGTCATCATTAAAGGACATTTTTCAACTTGAAAAAGGCTTTTCTCAAATGAGTTACCATAGAATATGAAATCATTCATGTAAACTTATATCCACAATCATGAACCAAATTTTAACAAGTGGAGTTGTGGAGCAACAAGTCCTTGCGAAGAATGGAGATAGCAGGAAGAACTGTGATTCAATCCAATGACGCTATAAAGAAAAAAACATGTTTGTAGCTCTAGTTTGCAAGATTTGGTGCATGAGGCTAATCCAAATCGATCAGGTCAAATAGGACCGTTGGAAGGAACCCATTGTTGATTACATTGAATTACAGTTACCACACGCAAGCACGGCAAGCTTTGTTTTTTACAAGCATACCCTTCCAGTTCACAAGGTTGAGCCTACAGTATGACCCATTCGTCTTGACAGCCAAGTTGGACTACAATCAGAGAGTTGAAGGGGCACGAAAATGAAAAATTGTCGAAAGGCCCTTTCATATACCAATCCCTTCATGCTTGAAACCAGAAGTTCGGAACTAAAAGGAAATTGATCTTCAGAGACAAACTTATGAAACTCTGGTGTGTGATCTCAACTTGTTAAATGTACCATAATGTCATTGTAAAACCCCTGTATACATTACTTAGAATCTCTTCGCACCACATTACTTTGAATGCTTGCATCTTCTTGTTTATTACAATTACCATACCACTTGCGTCTTTACAGTGTAGCTTCACTCACTTCGCACTTTGCACATTCTTGCACCTTGCCTCTTATGATCATATTAAACAAACACTAATTTCAATCTATAAGCCACAATAAATAACCATACAATGCAAGCAAGCGCAAAAAGAATGAAATAATTCTCATGCAAGAAGCCAACGGGCTGAAAAGAAATTCATGATTTCACTTGACACAAAGCATTAAACAACCTAGATCAAAAGCATACAAGGAGTAAGCAATCCATCAAATAAATAATGAACATTCCAGCATCCTTCAACTCATAAAGACAATCGTAAATTCATAATCATCCGAAAACAAAACCAAAATTCGCCAAAAGAGAATGACTCTAAAATGAAAATATTTATCATTTGTACAAAACTATATTTATTGCTTAAAAAAAACCATGATTTATTGCTTGGTATTTTTTGTAGCTAGTGTATGCCATGATATCATTTAAACCAGTCGATAAAATAGATGTTAGTGATAGTGCGAGATAAATAGATGTCAGTGACACTTGCAATTACTTTATATAACGTGATGTATTTAATTCCTGCCGCGTGCATTCCATTACATGGAGTGGTCTCCACTTGGTTTCCATGCTCGCATGTAGTTTGCATGGATTCTATGTGTGCATCCATCATGATCGAGTTTCAATCCCAGGCGGACCAAAGGATATGGTTTTGTAGTGGATCGATTCAATTGCCATTGTAGTTTACTTCGAGGAAAAAATTTGGATTTGAGCAGTTGTAAGGCATAAGGTCGGGACCCAAACATACAACATAGACTGCGTTTGTCCTTCCCTATCTAACTAAGCCACCTAACCCAAGTAGTTGTCGGTTGTTTTGTTCTATCATTCCATGCATGGAATGTTCCTTCCCTCCTATCTCACCAGTCGAGTGAGGAAGGGGAAGAAGCAGTGTTCGCTAGTCTTCAATTATCTTCAAATTATCATTGTGGCACTCCACCACTATGTTTGACTTCAAGCGGGAATAACTCGTCCAAATGCGTCCTCTCCTGTAAAACGTACGATAGTAAGAGGACTAGGTGGAATGTTAGTGTTCTTGTACCAACTGGCCTATTGGAATCTCCATTAGTGGCTTATTAGTCTTTCGGCAATGTGAATGAAGTACAGTGAACTACCCATTGAAGCGAAGGGGGAGAACGTGATAGCCAAATCAGGCCTTGAAGCCTTAGCCTTGTTTCCAGGGAGAGAGAACAGGGCCCACTACAAGACACGATATTTTTTGGATGGAAATCCAAGGAGGCAATCCGACGAAGTCCCCTCACCTATCAACAAGAGAAGATTTTATGTCCACAGGATTTTTACAGAATCATGTTTCGATGTGAGACTCGTCTCCCTTCGGTCTCGGGTTGATGAGGTATTCATCCCGCGAACTTGCGAACTTACGAAATGTTTGTTGGTTGGAAGTCTGGGGTTGAATCGACTGCAAGATTTTGTCTATTTGACATTTCTTGTTGTACTATTCGTCGCTAGCTCAGTCCCGAACAATCCCTCCTAGCCCTCTTACACCTTATGGGTTTGAGAAGGTTGGGTATTCGAAGGTTTCGATCGGTTAGGAACTAGTTAGGTGCTTTAGGATAATAATGCATGTGTTTCACTGATCTGGAAGTTAGCTAAGTCATCGGTCGGATCAAGGTGTCCTTCTAGTGGTGTTTGTCCTTAAATTTGGAAGAGACATATTTGGATGGAGCGAGACACCAATTAATTTTTCACTTACAACTCCAGACGTACAAGCGATTGAAAGGAGTCGGCTATTAGCGTCAAACCCACAGTCAAGAAACTTTAGATATGAATAAGTTGATTATTACGATGACCATGAATGGATGCAATTGGTTGTAGGAAAGTTCAAAGTGAGAGGAGATGGGAAGAAGTGGATTTCGGGTGCTTTCCTTACCATCGACGAGCTCCACGACCCTCTTTCCCAGCTTCGCGTCGCCAAAGTTTGAATAAGATATTTGCACGACACGAGCAAACCTAGAACTACAACAATTATATGAACACGAGACTGAGATTTCTCCAGAAGCTAGATTTAAGAGCTCTTCATAAGAAAAATCAGGTAGTTAAGATATTTGAGTAGCGAACAGACGGATTTAAGATGAAGGGATTTGTTGTGGTGGTAGTGTTGACACGGTATATGTGTTGCTTTGACAGTGCAAGGTAAGGGAGATTTATACACACTACTTTGACAGTGCGGGGAAAGGGAGATTTCTGACGAGAGTCGATCATGGGTTGAGTCTGGCATCCAGCTTGGTTTCTTCTCTGGGATTTATCTTCAAGCCCAGCATTGCGGGACAGAAAAAGCTTATTTTCAACGCTTGCAATGCACAGTAAGTATATGCAATTTCAATTCATTTTGGCAATTTCATTTCATTTTGGTTGTGTATAAAATAAAAAATCACCTCGCTTGATTCTATGGACCTGGACCTGGAGCAGCGACAGACCTGGACCTAGAGCAGTGACAGACCTGGACCTCGAGCAGCGATAGACCTAGAGCCAGAGCTAACAACCCGACATGTTCTCCAACTCGTTGGCGCCATCAATAGGCCTGTAAGGAGGTATATAACATCAACATGTCTGTAAGGAGGTATATAAGGTAAGGTCATCGTAGTTTATTTGACAGTAGGGGTTTATATTGTAGTTTATTTGACAGCAGGGTTTATTTGACAGCAGGGTTTGCATGGCCGAGTAGGTGGAAGCTCAAAAACCTCGAGCTTAGGGAGTTGACAGTGAGTTGTTGACAGTAAGAAGGTGGCAGCTAAGGAAATTCCAATAGGTGGCAGCTAAGGGAATTCCAATAAACATTGGAGAAAGCTCTACGATTTAACATTTAATGCCAAGAAGTAATGCTAGAAGTAGTTCTAGCATTACTTGAATCTGCAATATTACTCATAGAATATGCACTTGAAAGTGATTTTAAGCCAATATATCTCGAGGGTGTGCCTCGGGAAGAGGCCAAATAAGGCCTCAAACTTCGAACTTAGGACTAAAAACCAAATGCAGGATGGAAATTTGAATGAAACTCTTAAAACTTTGGTTAAAGTGTTTGGTTTCTGTGTTGTATTAATGCAACACTGAAAAACTGATTATTATTAGTCCCTACATCCAAAGGGCAAGGACTAAAAATATGTTAACAATAACTTGTTGAATTGTATCATGTGCATTGCATAATCCAAAGTTAGAAATGTATAAGGGAAATGTACCCCTAAGGCATAGGAATGTAGTCTTGCTTTGGAATTTTAGGGTAAATTATATTTTGTTATAGCCATTCAAGCCATCGGAAAAGGAGAAATACTTATTTCTTAGTAGAGCATATAAGATTTGGTCAAGAAATGACTAATGGGGAAATCCATTCACTATCTTAGATATAGGTTCAATAGTTTATGCAACTCTATTTTTAGAATGTCTTTAAAAGTGGCCACGATTGACTTGGAGTGAAGGACACAATTTCCTAGCAATTGTCTTTCTCTTCTTTTGATACATTATACTTTGAGGGGGGTTTCCCATGAGGTTTTCCCTCTTTCCTCACTTTATTTCGTCAGTTTTCAATAATTGTTCGTGGGTACCTAACATGGCCCTTGTTGTCGATACCCATTCTTCATTACCCCATAGTAATGTTCAGGGGGGGTGTTGGAGACATTACACACACCTAGGATATTTTTCCTTATTTTTCTATGTTTATTAATCATTATTGAGGGTATCCTATTTTTTAGGAACCTCTCCTACATTCTAGGAGAATATTCTCTTCGATTTAGAGTCAGTTACACTTAGTTATACTAATAGAAGTCATTCATGCATGGAAACCTCGGTTTTATCACTAACAGTTGCATGTGTTTCTCTCACTTCCACACGTGTGACTCGGTTAATTGAAGACGACATGAATAGTTAACTAGGACTAGGTAGAAGTTAACTCTGGTAATTGTCTGTGTGTGTACATATCTCTCTATACCACCACCATGGAGCATTGGTTTATCTTCTAGTGTACATTAGTTAAACTATACAGAGTATATCATGTGTAAATTATCATTCATTCATTCATTCTTTTCTCTCCATTTTTTCTCTCATCTTCGAGTCTATTTTGCAAGTTGTGTTCATTCTTTTGTTGGCTAGATCTCTTGTGCAGGTACTCACCACATTCTACATAACCGATATTCAGAGATTCTTAGGCCTTGCCCACTTCTATTGCATATTCATATTGGGGTTATCCCATATCGCATGGGATCTTATCCAAGTTACCAAGGGTGGTTGCAAATCCAAATTTGTGTGGGACAAATCACAGCAGAAAGCCTTTGATGATCTGAAACATCGCTTATTCTCAGCCTCAGTGCTCACCTTACTTGATCTACAACAACCATTTGACATTTAGACATATGCTTATGATTATGTTGTTGGTGTCGTTCTCACTCAACATGGTCATCTGGTGGCCTATCATAGTGAGACACTCTTAGATGTCATCCGTAAGTACCCCACCTATGACAAAGAAATGTATTCCATTATACAATCTTGCCACCAATGGAAGCATTACATTATATGGAAGGAAACATTCATCCGTACGGATCACAAGCCTCTGCAATTCATGCAAACACAAGGAAAAGTATAGAATGACCACCATCAAAAGTGGTCCACATACTTACAGCGGTTTCACCTCAACATTAAGTATAAGAAAGGGAGCACCAATCATGTTGTTGACTGCCTCATTCGACATCCAATTGTAGCACTAACCACGGTGCTCGACTCTTGCGGGCATGAGACCTCCGGGTGGTCCCAACACTATAATAGTGATCCTGACTTTGCTATGACCTACCATATGTTGGGAACATGCATGACCGTTGTCGACTTTCATCTTCAGGATGGACTGTTATGCCATCTAGGTCATCTTTGTGTTCCTTCAAGCAAGCATGCGAAACTAATTTTTGAATCCCACTACATTCGAGTGGTAGGACACTTTGGCATGGAGAAGATAGTGGCAGTGCTACAGAAGTATTTCTATTGGTCGAAGATTTGATAGGATGTTAGTAAGTATATTAGATCCTGCATTGCTTTTTCCATTGCCAAGTCAGCCATTAAAAATCCAGGATTGTACACCCCTTCTCCTACTCCCGATGGGCCCTCGGAATCCATCTCGATGGAATACATGTTAGGTTTTTCCTCAAACAAGCATGGCAATGAATTTGTATTTGTGATGGTCGATTGATTCTCTAAGATGGCCATTCTGACCACCTAGAAGAAGAGTATCACAACCAAGGCCACTGCCAAGCTCTTCATCAAGCATGTATGGGTACATTTCAGACTACCACAAACCATTGTATCATATCAAGACATTTTATTCTTGAGCACATTCTGGTCAAGCCTCTGGTTGTTATTGGACACCAAGCTCACCAAATCTGCTACCTTCCACCCCTGTATTGATGGATAGACAGAGGTAATAAATAGGATGATCGTGCATATCTTTTGCATGTACAACTCCAAGCATCCATGCACATGGGATGAGAGTCTTCCTTATGTCCAACACAGCTACAACAGATCCCTCCATAGCTCAACCGGCCACAGCCCTTTTCAGGTGGTCCTGGGATTTCAACCATTGGGCCCCATTGATGTAGAATTACCGCTTACATCCACACATGAAAATTCTTCCCATGTTCAATTTGAGGCCAACAAAGCCACCAAATTAATTGAAATAATTTTGCATATCATCCAAAAGGTACATGATATTTTGCATAAATCCAATGCTAAATACAAGGAGCATCGTGATTAACACCATGTTCCCCACAAGTTTCAGGTGGGAGACAAGGTTTGGTTGCATTTGTAGAAAGAGTGACTTACAAGACTCCATTGGAAAGTGAATCCACTTTTTATGGACCTTACACCATCACCAAGGCCATGGGAGATAATGTTTTTGAGTTAAGTATTCCCCTCTTCCTTGGCTTGTACCCAGTATTCAATGTGGACCTCCTTTGGCCATATTTTCCACCACTACTAGATACATCAGAAGTGGCAGAGAAACTCACACCTACAAAGTTCAACCATGAATACATGGAACAATCAACCATTGATTAGATCATGGACACACAGGTTAAGGCCACCTGCCAACAGAATATCCAACTCTATCAAGTTGTCAAAGTAGGGCAGTTATTGCACCAAGGAAAGTGGCTCACCAAGTGTCAAGTTCAACAGAAGTTTCCCCATTTGATAGGGGCACTCAACGCAATGGATACCATTTCTTCCTAAAGGGAGAGGACTTGTCCAGGTGTACATTGATGGCCTCCCACCTAGTCCACTGGCTTAAAATATAGTTTCCATCTTGGCAATTTTTCTATGGTTTTTTGAGTCCCAAACTTTTTGGGTTGTTTTGAGGCCCTAAATGATGTTTTTTTGGCTCGGTAGCACCTAGCATGTAATGAAGGACAGATGTTAGGCCTAATAGAATATGTACTAATTATATAGACATTTTTGACAAGGTATTGAGCTCCCAAAACGGAGATCATATGCAAAAGTTACACCCTTGGGAATTTGACGTATCAACTACCCCCATTGGGGCCCACAAACCTTTTGGTGTTTCATCTCCCAAGGTTAGGGTTTTGGATGTTTAGGATTTTCTCATTTATGTTTTATGTTAGAAAGGCCTTTGGAGCCTCATTGTAATCATCTTCTTGTCAATGCGCGTAGCTGTCACATCTCTTCTCAAATATAAGCTACCACCATTCTAGCAAGCTCATTTCACTCTGCATTTTCTTTTACATTCTCTGCATATTTCATTCTTTAATAGAAATTGAGTATTATTGTATCTCTTTGTTTATATCATATTTTTGTGTTTCATTTTGTTCCCTCATAAACCCGGATCAATGTTCCATTTAATTGTTGGAGAAAAAATTTCCTCATAATCAATCCCTTCCTATTGAGCAAAACCCTTAGCCACGAGTCTTGCTTTGTACTTGTCAATTTTACCATTAGGCTTGTACTTGATTTGATAAACCCATTTGCATCCTATGGGTTTAACATCATGTGGACAATCAACTAAGCTCCAATTCCTATTTACAAGTGTTGAATCATACTCATTAATCATTGCTTCCTACCATTCTTTATGTGCAATTACTTCAACAAAAGTAGCAGGTTCAGTTGAAGCATGAGAAAAATTAGCTTTTGATCTTGAAGAACCCCTAGTTCCTGTTTTTTTCATTTCATTTGAATGAACATCTTTGAGAATTTCTTCAACCCACTTTGGCCTCTAATGTTGAGGGGATTGTGGATCTAAATCATCATTATTATTATTAAAAAGAGGATTTTCAAAAATCGAGACTCTCATGTCCTTTGAAGTATCTAAAGTTGTAGAATATTCTTTTAAGTTTTAGTATCGGAAGAGTCCTTTGCAATTTCATTATCAAAAGAATCAAAATAATTTTTTGATGAAGAAATTTCTTCTAAAGAAACAAAGTCTTATTCAAACCAAAATGTTTGCCTTGACTTGTTCAACTTACCTTTACCCTTAGTTTTTTTCTTCTCTAAATGACTAAGGAGATGATTAATATCATCACAACTTTTACTTTCAGTTTCATCAAAAATTATGTCTCTACTAATAATGAATTTACCATTTGAAAGCAACCTATACCCTTTCTTTTCATCAAAGTATCCAATGGAGAAACACTTCATACTTCATTTTTCTAATTTAGTCCTTTTTTTCCTTAGGGACTAAAGCATAAATATTGAGTAAAAAACCCTAAGATGATTTACCTTGGGTTTGAAACCATACCAATATTCATAAGGAGTTTGTCCATTTAAAGTTGATGTAGGTGATCAATTTTTGAGATAAACTATGATATGAACTGCTTCAACCCAATATTTTGTACTCAACCCTTTGAACTACAACATAGACCTTGTCGTGCCCATGAGAGTTTTATTCATCCTTTTAGTAACTCCATTTTTTTGTGGAGTATAGGAATTTGTTAGTTGTATTTTAATTATCTTGTCTCGACAATAATCATTGAATTCAGTTGAAGTATATTCTCCTCCATTATCTGTTCTCAAAGTTGCAACATTTTCTTTAGTTGCATTTTCAACCATGTGTTGAAAATTTGTAAACTTTTCAAAAGCTTCACACTTTGCCTTTAAAAAGTACACCCAACTCATTCTAGTGTAGTATTCATTGAAAAGTACAAAACACTGACATCCACCTAAAGAAGTTTCCATTGGACTACATATATCACTGTGAATCAACTACAAATATTGTGTTGCTCGTCATGTGTTGGTTGGGAAGCTTCTCTCTTTTGTTTGCCAAAAATACAAGCTTCACACTTAGAATTTTCTCTCTTGAAAGTTGGAAAACATTTTATCGAATCTTGGAGACTTACGTTTCAAGAGACTTTCAAAGTTTAACTGACCAAATCGTAAATGCCATAATTTGGATGAAGAAATTTCTGAATTGACTAATGTTGCAAAATCATGCTTTATTGGGATAACTTTGCCCTTCATTCTTAGTAATTTCCCATCTTCGTATCCTATCATTATTGTTTTCAAGTTGTCCTTCTCTGATTTAATCTTGACCAAACCATCTTGCATGATGATTTGATGTCCAACTTGTCGAAATGAGACTAAGGATAACAATTTTTTCTTAAAAGTTGGTACATACCAAACATTCGAAATCCATTTTTCACCAATTCAAGGAGAAATGTTTTGACTGAACCTTTTCCTTAAGGTATATGAGTTGTATCATCATCCAAATAGATGATATTTAGTTGATCATCTTGATAATTCCAAAATTAATCTTTGTGATAAGTCATGTGTTGAGTGCCTCTTGTGTCAATTATCCCATCATTTTCAAATGAATCACTTCGAAGATTATGAGAAATGACTGATGCTATCGAATCAACCTGTTGAATTGCTGTAAAAACATAATCATACTGATCATTTTGATAATATTGATCCTCTGCATATCAATTTGATGGTTGAGACAATGAATTTGATGCCTGCTTAAACTTTGGCAACTGGTCATTACTAGTTAGGAAATTTGATGCATAATGTCCCATCCTTAAACATCTCTTACATTTTACTTGATTGGAATTCCTTACTCTTCGTGACTATGCATTATAATTGGGAGGATTACTTTGAAAATTGTGTTGATTAAAACTTCTATGACCTTTACCTTGACCACGACCTCTGCTACGGCCTCGATTAGAACACTGATTCTGATGATTTCCAAAATTGTGTTTACCTCTTCCTCGAGAACTTTTAGCTTTAGTAAAAAAAAAGATCTTCTCCCAATAATTTTTGTTTTCCAAATGATTTACCTAGTTGATCCAGTATTTCACTAAGTGAATCAAAAGTTACAGTCGATAACTTATCAATGATTTGCAAAGTCTCAAGAAAATGTCGATAAGATTGAGGCAGGCCATTTATCAGAATAGAGACCAAAAAATTGTCTTGAAGTTTAGGAAAACCACCCTTGATGATTTCCTAATAACAATAACTTATCAATAATGTGCAAAGTCTCAAGAAAATGTTTATAAGATTGAGTCAAGCCATTTATCATAATAGAGATCAAAAAATTGTCTTTTTAGGAAAACCACCCTTAATTATTTCCTTATGAATGTTCTTTATCCTTGAAATGTATTCTCAATATGAATAAACATGTGTTCGAGCAAAGTAAAGCAAGTGTTTTTTCATCTCTTAATTATCATTTTTCCAAGGGAGCAGCATCAATTGGCTTAGTTGGATCAATAGCACCATCACAAATAACATCAAAAGAGAAGTTGAAATAGTTTTGCAATGGACTCCTCTCAACTTCTTGATTTCAAGATTACAAATTTGAATCAACTTAAGAAAGTCATGTTTTCAAACATTTGACAATCTTACATACAACCCCGCTCCCCCACCTTGAAAGTGGATCATGGAGGGCCAAAGAGAAATCTTTATTGAGTGCAGATTGTCGAGGAGACTGATGAGGAATTCATCGAGTAAATTGGTTGAGATGTTTTTGAGGAAACCGCTGAAACTTATCGTTGAGACTGTTGAAGTGGTCATTTCCTATCAATGAGCAGGTGGTTGAGGTAAATCATTGTTGAGTCAAGTTTTGTAGATGAGTCTATGAGCAAAGGAAGGCGCAGATCTGCTGAGCGTTGGACTGAAATAGAACAAGCGCTGGTCGAATCTTTGGCTGTAGATTGAGGGAACTGGTTAGGGTAAATCGTTGAGCAAATTCGTAGGAAATCCAAAAAATACTAACTAGGGTTTCAAGCGCCCTAATAGCTGGAGTTTTGCAGGGTTTTGATGGTTCCACCGGGGAGAAGACAAAGAGTCGGATTTCTTGTCAATTTAAGGAGCCCTTACCTCTGAATGGAGTGCAAAGCAAACCCCGCCTTCTCAAACATGTAACCCCTGGCAACTGACAAAGAATAGATCCACGAAGAAAGTGACAAGATAGAGAGCTCCTGATCGGTGCAATGTCTGTAGAGCGCCTGAGAGAAGAGACAGCAATACACATGAAAGTGCAGATCTGAGGGTTTGTATAAATGTCCTTCAATAATTCCAGATATCAGTCTTCTTGAATTCATCTTTCAATTGGAGATGAATGAGCCAGGATACAAAATCAACTTTGGGAGAGTCGTAATGTAGGTTGCTGGAGAATCTGTGAAACTCAAAGAAAGATGCAAATCGCATTCCGCTATAGCTGCATGTGTAGTTTCTCAAACCAAAATAGATCTTTGAATATATAGTGCGGGTCCAATCGAGGAAATTCAACGAGAGCTTTTCAAATTTCTTTGCTTCCAGATTTTGAACAGAAAAATGATAGTTGGAACTTAATAAAAAAAATCAAAATCTACAACTCTAAACATCAAATTTTCCGGATTTACAGAGAGTTCTGGAATAATTTTACAAAATGAATCCTCTTAATTAATTGAAAACAGCACTAAATCTTAAGATCATAAAAAAATGCAGATTTATAATGGATCTGCTATGATGTTGAGATTTACAAGCCTAACTGTTTATTTACATACAATAAATTGTAGATGTAGAACTATAAATATTAAAAATAGCTCTAGAAATCTAATCAACAATAAAATGAGGATTGGATCTAAAATAAAATCAACAAATTGATTTTTGAAATGTTATGCAATTGAAAAACTACATTTTCCTCACTTAAATAGCAAGATGCAGTGGAGTCTTCCTTGCTTCCTCAATCCAGCATCAATTCTCTTCCATCTCAATTTCACCATGGATCAGATACCATGTTGACGAAGTGTCCTCGCACACTTAATTTTATTAATAAGAAAAATAGAATTACAAAGAAAAGTGAGGACTCAAAACCTACTTAACCTCACTTGAAGAAAGAGCTAGTTTGTATAGTTTATATAGCTCAACTCTAAATTAAATTTTAAGAGAACAACCAATCACATGAGTATGATAAGTGTCATTTATATAGAAGCTACTTGTCCTTCTCATAACATATTATAATAAAATAATTTCTAAAAACATTTAAACTAGAAAAATACTTAAACTGTAGAACTTTAGGATTATGAGTCTAACATAAATGAAGTTGAAGTCACCACCTAGTATCCAAAATTGATTCTATGTGAGTTCCAGAATGAATTGAAGAGCTTCCAAGAACTCGTAATTTTCATTTAGATGCTACAATCCGTAGACATTAGTGATAAAATCCAGTCGTGTCAAAGTCGATTGGCCTGAATCTGGTTGTGGGGCTTTGCTTTGTGGCAAATAAATTGTTCAAGTGAATTGTCACAGGGTTCCAGATGACAAGAAAACCTTTGGCTATACCTCTACTAGATTCAAGGGCTATAGCCAGGCCCAATTTCCAAATTTTGGGCAAAATGTTGTTGAGGATGTGATCAGCAAACTTTGTTTCTTGCAGAAGGAAGATATCTTGAGATTCTATATTGATCTTGTTTCGTAAGAGCCATTGTTTACTCTTATTGTTGATGCCTCTTATATTGCATGAGATCACTTTCATTGCAAACTTGGAGAGGGGGAAGGTTGATACAAATATGTGATCAACACGTTTTTCCCTGGGTTGACCAAGATGTCTTTGATTTCCTGCAAAAGTTGTTGATTTGATTTATGCCCTCTATGTTTGTCTTCCTTAGGATTCTTTTTAGGATTTAATTTGTTTTTTTGGATGCCAAGAGTCGGATTAGATCGAAGGCTAGGATGGATCCTAGAGACACCTTTATGTCCTTATGGAGACCTTATGGACTCGTTGAATGTGTTCTAGTGGGATGGATTTTATGTCTTTTCATTGAACAACATTGACAATGTCCTGTAGATCTATACCTTCCAATTCTATGTCATGTAGTGTAGGGTCTGATCTATATTCCCCTTCAAGGATCATCGGCACATCCTCATGGGATGGCATATCCATGGGGGAGACTAAGGTTTTTGGCTTCTTGGGGATTTTAGGGTTGGAGGTATGGTCAGGATATTCTCGATGTTTGGGATTTCTCGGGGAAGGATCGGATTGAGAAACTAGGGGAGGTTCTTGGGGGATCAAACTGAGAAATTCAAAAAAAATCTTGGTTTTAGGAGCTTTGGAGGATCTAGAGGGGTTAATTTTCCTCCCAAGTCTTCATTTGTTGACAATTTTAGTGAAACCCTATTCATCAATTTCAGGTTCTTGCTTAGAATATTTGGGGGGTTGGAGTAAAGGGAAAACTCTATATAGGTGGTCCTGCTTGTCAAAGCACCTATAGTGGAAGGGAACGAATTTGTAATCTAGGGTTTGAAGTCAATCTAAGTCTTGGTGACTGAGATAGATGGATTCAGGGATAGGCATCGAGACATTCATATAAATGCAAATGCGAGCATAAGCAGTTTATCGCCTCTATTTGGTATCTTCTAAGGATTTAACATACATACCTAGTGTTTTTTCGATTCATAATAAGATCTCCTCATCCCGATATTCTTGTGAGAGAGACTAGAGTCGGACCCATACTAGAGCATAGGAGAAATCTTCTTTGTCTTGATTGAATTTCTCAATCCAATATCAAAGTTATAATCTCGTTGAATGAAATAAATAGGGACCATTATTGAAGACTCGTACCCTATATTCCTCGTCTTGAAAAATCATCATGAAGAACCCCTTTGACCTGAGCTTGATCTCATACGGATGTGAGGACCACTAGCGGGAATTGATCCAACCAACCAAATCACGCTCTATTGGCCAAATACCAAGAATTTCCCAATGATGGTGTGGTCTCTCATAAACTAGACATATCTTCTGACCCTGGTTGAGAGGATTTCATATTTAGGTATCATTGTTTCTTTGGGGATACATTTCTCCCTCTTCCATTTTTGTTGATCACTGTGAGGGTTCCGAGCATCTACCATATAGTCATCGAGAGGAGGGTTTGTTGCCATCTCAGTTCCTTGAGAAGAAGAGGTAGAGGTGGGTTAACCATGGGAAGAAATAATGTTCTTGATGCCATTTGATAGTTGAGAGAAGGGAAGCGGACTAGACC
>ML776754.1:1082397-1092818 GCA_009831015.1 Picea engelmannii | reverse complement strand
ATATATATATATATATATATATATATATATATATATATATTAAATGAATTCTAAAACAGTAAAACTTGGAATCAACAAGATAGCCATAGATATTAAGAACATGTTCAAATATATGATTCATTACATGGTGTAGAAACCATAACACACATGCATAGTTTGGCTTGATTCCTTGCTATGAAAAATGAATAATCATTGGTTGTGAATTCTCTCCATGTTGTTCTTCAGTTTCAAATTCTTCCTCATTAGGGATAGAGTCCATTCGCTCTTCACCAACATCTTCATCATTAAGATGCAAAGCCCTTTGTTGATCATCATCATATGCATCTCCAATTTTCAAACATTTATCTCTTTTTTCATATGTTTTCTTTGTTCTTTTCATTATGTATAGCATCATTTTGATTGTGATTATACTTTTCTCATGAGTTTTTTAATTCCTCGTGCTTATTCAAACTTCAAACCTCTAAACAACACTATTTTATTTGAACAAAAATCCAAAATGTTTTTTTTTTTTGTTTTATGACGTGTCTTTGACTTGTGAGACTAGACTTTGGCTAAGAAACCGCTTCCTAGGGGAATCTAATCCGTTAAAATCACCCAGGGATTGCACCTGGCCTACACCAAACCAACCCTTAGCTCACTAGATTTTTTAGTTGTCTCCTCCCAACTACAATGGGTTTCAAACCTCGATCACCCTTTCAATGAAACCCTTCGAAACCAATCATGATAGTGGGAATCATAAAAAAAACCAAAATATTTCCTCCCAAAATTACCACAATTCCACGTCTGTAGTGATTGCTCAGGTGCCAAAGCATAGGATGGTTTATGGATTACCATTCATGGCACAGAAGTGCAAATGGTGTTCTTTGAATGCCTGTAAATGGTTCTGCATTTAGGAACATTGAAGAAAGGTGGTCGATTTTTAAAGAATAACCTTGTAATGTTAGGATTTCATTGGTAGTTGACGATGTCAATCCATTTGGTGAGCTCAAGTCTATTTACTCAGTGTGGCCTATTTTTTTTATAAACAATAACCTTCCTCCTTGGATTTCAATAAAGAGGGAGTGCACAATGTTGGCAATGATTGTTCAGAGTATTTGTTTACAATATTCGTTTAAATGTAACATTTTCTTTGTCTTATTCATTGCATAATTTCTTAAATCTATACAAGGTAGTAATTATGTGTATTTTCAACCAATTAGGTAAGTACCAAGTGAAATAAATGAATGTATATATTGAGCCTCTTGTCGATGAGATACTAAATTTATGGGTTGGCATCACTATGTATGACATCTCTAAACCAATAAGGAAAAAGCAATTTCAATTCCATGGAATACTTACATGGACAATTCATGATGCCCCAAGGCTAACACATTTTTGTGGTATGTAACATACTACTGCACTTTAATAGTATATAATTTTTTGAAAATATCATGCATGTTTCTTAAATAATTCCTTGCTATATAACTAATACTGGCATTAATCCATATCTTCCAGGTCTTCAAAAAAAGGGTAAATTCGCATGTCCATTTTGTGTACCTAGGATGAAATCTCATTGTTCAAAAAGTTTAGAAATTGAGGTGTTTGATGAGTATAGTCACTTCCTCCCTAAGAACCATAGGTATCAAACTACTAAAAAATGTATTTTCAATGGGAAAGAAGAGACTGCAATAAAACCATGAAGAATGGCACCTCACCTATGGAAGTTGGAATATGATATAAACCATCAAGGTAAGAAATTCAACTAGTATGTATCATACGAAATGTTTTATAATTTTTATTTGTATTGAATTTTTTTTACGGTATCTAACATTTTTTGTTGTAATTTAATTTATGTTTCATAAAGGTCATCAAGGCATTGATGGGTTGTTGAGGAAGAAGGTGGAACATGACATGAAACAAAGAACATGGCACTGGAAATAATCGAATAATGGAAAACTTTCGAAGAACAAAGGTGGTTCTAAAGACACCATTGCATCACTTAAGCCTAGCGTACTATGATCAAAACATCACAGTGCATATTGCACATCTTGATCTACATGATTGGTTGTGCAACACGCTTCACATTCACCATGGGTCTTCTTTTATGGTCTCAAGATCTAACAGACTCCCATAGAATATGGATGATCTTGTCCGCATATAATTGTCGGCAGTTAGAGTTGAGTCCACAAAATCCACTCTGTCAAGTTGGCTCGACAAGACTCGACCCAACCATATATTTGTCCAATTCGTAGTCGATTAATGGGTTGTTCGATCCACTACCCGACTATCTTCGACTGTTGCTTGACTATCCGATTAACAGGACCATAGACTACCCGACTAATTGGTATGGTGTGTTGGTCGATCACCTGACCGACTGTATCCAAATGAGGGTGGACCTCTCAACCGAATGAAACCAGGAGATGTGTGATGAGCCATCAATGCTTGATGTCCCAACACCCCCCCATCAACATAGCTCTGGAGTTTCAGGAGGTAAAATTACATCACTCGAACACCCCCCCATAATTCAAGATTCCTCAAGACCAAGAAAAGTGTGGAGCTTGATAAATATGACTTCAGCTAAAGTTTTAGTGAAGATATCAACAACTTGATCTTTGGTGCAGCAATATCCAAGAGAAACAACGTGTTCATGAACCAATTGTCTCAACTAGTGAGCATGGAGCTCAACATGATTCATCTTACTGTGGGAAACAAGATTGTCGGCAACCTTTACTATAGCACTATGGTTATCATAATAGATAGTAGTTGAGTTTTGAATAGGGAGGCCAACTTCACCGAAAATTTGGTGAATCCAAACCGCTTTGGTACATGCCTGAACAGCGCCACGATATTCTACCTATGTAGTCGACAAGGAGACTACATTTTTTTCTTGCACAACCACACCAAAGGTCCAATGCAATAGTGAAACACATACCTAGAAGTGGACTTCTAATCATCATCGTTGCCAGCCCAGTCGAATTTGATGAAGCCGACTAGCTAATCTAAGCTACAACAATATTTGATACCAAAATGAGTGGAACCCTTTAGATAATGAACAATTTGTTTGACTTCCTTCCAGTGGTTTTCTCTGGGATCCTACATGAATCGAGAAACCACACTAAAAACAAAGGATAGATCATGTTGACTATGAGTAAGATAAATAAGATTGTTGACTAATTGTCGATAAAGTTTAGCATCGACAGTGGGTGTTTGAAAGGTTTTAGTAAGCTTCACTCCAAACTAAAAGGGAGTGGCACAAGGCTTGCAATCAACCATCTTAAAACATGTCAATAGATCCATTACATATTTAGACTAAGAAATGAAAAAACCATCACATAGTGGTAATACTTGAAGACACAAAAAATAATGCAGAGTGTTGAGATTTGTCATTTCAAAGGAGTCAACAAGTTGTTTCTTCAATCTACAGAGAACAACATTATGATTTTCGGTAATAAGAAAGTCATCAACATATACAGCAACAATCAAAGTGTCTCCATTGGAGTGGATAACATACACGCTGTGATCATATTCACATCGTTTGAAACCAAGTCGAAGAAAGAAATTGTCGATCTCCGCATACCAGGCCCAGCGAGCCTGCTTCGAACCATAAAGAGATTTCTTGAGACAACATACCAAATTGGAATCCATCATAAAACCAAGTGGTTGTTCCATGTAAATTTCTTCATATAGTCTTCGTGAAGGAAATAACTCTTCACATCCATATGAATAATCTTCCATCCAAAAAACATAGTGAGGGAAAGAATCGAGTGAACAAAGTTCATCTTTGCAACGAGAGAAAAGGATTTAATGTCCCGTGGGAAATTTAATTTTCCAAATGACCTCTTTTACAACATGATTCGGATTTAGGAGCAGAACAAACTGATTAACAAACTGAATGCAATAAACACAAAGACATATATCCATTGAACATTATCTTCTATTGAATAAATGAAATAGGCTAAAACTGTAAAACTACAAAACTGAAAGACTTGCTCGAATGGTGGTAGCTATCTTTGAGAAGAGTTGTGGTTGCTATGCGCATCCATTTTTAAAAAATGATTACAATGAGGCTTTAGAGTCTTTTTTTATATTACACATGAATGAAAAAACCCTAGACATCAAAAACCTAACCCTAGGAGGTGAAACGCCAAAAGTCATGTGGGCCCCTATGGGTAAGTTGGTACCTCAACTTCCCGGGGTAGTAACTTTTGCATGCGACCTCCGTTTTAGGCGTGTGATAGCCCATTGGAAAGGTATTTCAGAGAGCTACACATTACTCCATCAAAATATGACTTTATCTAGAGTTTGAAATTAAATCCTCTTTTACAAAACTGAGTGACCAGGGGGTGACACATGTCACTCAATTTTGGTGTTTTTAGGATGAGTTGGACCAATACGGAATTAACATGTGGAAGTGTACGAATGACATGTGGTAGTCTATATGTGACTTGGCCCAATGACAGGATGACACGTGGAAGTATGGATGACAAGTGGCTATACGAATGTTGACGTGGCAGGGTGACTAGGTTGTACAGAAGCTGACATGGCAAGGTGACTGGGTTGTACAAATGTCCTTCAATAATTCCAGATATCAGTCTTCTTAAATTCATCTTTCAATTGGAGATGAATCATCCAGGTTACAAAATCAACTATGGGAGAGTCGTAATGTAGGTTGTTGGAGAATCTATGAAACTCAAAGAAAGATGCAAATTGCATTCTGCTATAGTTGCATGTGTAGTTTCCCAAACTAAAATAGATCTTTGAATATATAGTGTGGGTCCAATTGAGGAAATTCAACTAGAGATTTTTAAATTTCTTTGCTTTCAGATTTTGAACATAAAAATGATAGTTGGAACTTAATAAAAAATCAAAATCTACAACTCTAAACATCAAATTTTCCAGATTTATAGACAGTTCTGGAATAATTTTACAAATTGAATCCTCTTAATTAATTGAAAACAGCACTAAATCTTAAGATCATAAAAAAAATGCAGATTTATAATGGATCTGCTATGATCTTGAGATTTGCAAGCCTAACTGCTTATTTACATACAATAAATTGTAGATCTAGAACTATAAACAACTGAAATAGCTCTAGAAATCTAATCAACTATAAAATGAGGATTGGATCTAAAATAAAATCAACAAATTGATTTTTGAAATGTTATGCAATTAAAAAACTAAATTTTCCTCACTTAAATAGCAAGATGCAGTGGAGTCTTCATTGCTTCCTCAATCAATCACCAATTCTCTTCCATCTCAATTTCACCATGGATTTGATACCATGTTGACGAAATGTCCTCATACACTTAATTTTATTAATAAGAAAAATAGAATTACAAAGAGAAGTGAGGACTCAAAACCTACTTAGCCTCACTTGAAGAAAGAGCTAGTTTATATAGCTCAACTCTAAATTAAATTCTAAGAGAAAAATCAATCACATAATCACATGAGTATGATAGGTGTCCTTTACATAGAAGCTAGATGTCATTCTCATAACATACTATAATAAAATAATTTCTAAAAACATTTAAACTAGAAAAATACTTAAACCCTAGAACTTTAGAATTATGAGGCTAACATAAATGAAGTTGAAGTCACCACCTTGTATCCAAAATTGATTCAATGTGAGTTCCAGAATGAATTGAAGAGCTTCCAACAACTCATAATTTTCATTTAAATGCTACAGTCTGTAGACATTAGTGATAAATCCAGTCGTGTCAGATCTGATTGGCCTGAATCTAGTTGTGAGACTTCGCTTTGTGGCAAATAAATTGTCCAGGTGAACTGTCACAGGGTTCCATATGACAGAAAAACCTTTGGCTATACATCTACTAGATTCAAGGGCTATAGCCAGGCCCGATTTCCAAATTTTGGGCAAAATTTTTTTGAGGATGTGATCAGCAAACTTTGTTTCTTATAGAAGATATTTTGAGATTCTATATTGATATTGTTTCGTAAGAGCCATCGTTTACTCTTATTATTGATGCCTCTTATATTGCATGAGATCACTTTCATTGCAAACTTGGAGAGGGGGGAGGTTGATACAAACCTTTGATCAACACATTTTTCCCTGAGTTGACCAAGATGTCTTTGATTTCCTGCAGACGTTGTTGATTTGATTTCTACCCTCTGTCCTTGTCTTCCTTAGGGGTATTTTTAGGCTTTATTTTTCTTGTTTGGATGCCAAGAGTCGAATTATATCGAAGGCTAGAATGTATCCTAGAGACACCTTATGAACTCGTTGAATGTGTTCAGGTGGGATGGATTTTATGCCTTTCCATTCAACAGCAATGACAATGTCTTCTATATTTATACCTTCCAATTCCATGTCATCTAGTGCAGGGTCTGATCTATATTCCCCTTCAAGGATCATGGGCACATCCTCATGGGAGGGCATATCCATGGGGGAGACTAAGGTTTTTGGATTCTTGGGGATTTTAGGGTTGGGGGTATGGTCGGGATATTCTAGATGTTTGGGATTTCTTGGGGAAGGATCGGATTGAGAAACTAGGGGAGGTTCTTTGGGGATCGAGCTAAGAACTTCAAAAGTTTTCTTGGTTTTAGGATTTTGGAGGATCAAGAGGGGTTAATTTCCCTCCCAGGTCTTCATCTGTTGACAATTTTAGTGAAACTCTATTCATCAATTTCAGGTTCTTGCTTAAAATATTTGGGGGGTTGGAGTAAAGGGAAATATCTATATAGGTGGTCTTGCTCATGGAAGCACCTACAGTGGAAGGGAATGAATTTGTAATCTAGGGTTTGAAGCCAATCTAAGTCTTGGTAATTGAGATACATGGATTCAAGTATAGGCATCTAGACATTCATATAAATGCAAATGTGAGCATAAGCAGTGCATCGCCCCTATTTGGTAGCTTCTAAGGATTTAACATACGTACCTAGTGTTTTGTCGATTGCTAATAATATCTCCTCATCCTTATATTCTTGTGAGAGCAAGTAGAGTCAAACCCATCCTAGAGCATAGGAGAAATATTCCTTGTCTTGATTAAATTCATCAATCCAATATCAAAGTTATAATCTCGTTGAACAACATAAATAAGGACCATTATTGAAGACTTGTACCCTATCTTCCTCATCTTGAAAAATAATTGTGAAGAACCCCTTTGACCTAAGCTTGATCTCATAGGGATGTGAGGACCACTAGAGGGAATTGATCCAACCAACCAAATCACGCTCTATTGGCCAAATACCAAGAAATATCCCAATGATGGTGTGGTCTCTCATAAACTAGACGTAGCTTCCGACCCTAGTTGAGAGGATTTCATATTTAGGTATCATTGTTTCTTTGGGGATACATTTCTCTCGCTTCCATTTTTGTTGATCATTGTGAGGGTTTTGAGCGTCTACCATATAGTCATCGAGAGGAGGGTTTGTCGCCATCTCAGTTCATTGAGAAGAAGAGGTAGAGGTGGGTTAACCATAGGAAGAAATAATTTTCATGATGCCATTTGATAGTTGAGAGAAGAGAAGGGGACTACCCCCCCCCCAACAGGCACCATGTGAAAGAGGTCAAGCACAAGAAACTACAAATAAATTAAACCCTATCCAACGAGAAAAATCCTAAAATGAATTTATGGGAATTAGCATTATTAGCCTGGACTCTTGTTGATTAGACAGTGACCCTACAAATTTACAAGTGAAACAAATTTACACATGTATATACATATATACATTAAATATTAAATGAATCCTAAAACAATAAAACTTGGAATTATCAAAGTAGCCATAGATATTAAGAACGTGTTCAAATATCTAATTTATTACATGGTTAGAAACCATAACACACATATCGTGGCCAACAAGCAAAATCTTAATATAAATTTACCATAATTAATATTATTAGCCTCCTCTTGTTGTTTAGATGGTGACCCTGCAAATTTACAAGTGAAACAAATTTAGACATGTATATACATATATACATAAAATATTAAATGAATTCTAAAACAGTAAAACTTGGAATCAACAAGGTAGCCACAGATATTAAGAACATGTTCAAATATATGATTCATTACATGGTGTAGAAACCATAACACGCATGCATAGTTTGGTTTGATTCCTTCTTGTGAAACATGACTAATATTTGGTTGTGAAGACTCTCCAATTTGTTCTTCAATTTCAAATCATTCCTCATTAGAGATAGAGACCATTCACTCTTCACCAACATATTCATCATTAAGATGCAAAACCCTTTGTTGATCATCATCATATGTGTCTCCTATTTTCAAACATTTATCTCTATTTTCATATGTTTTCTTTATTCTTTTCATTATGTATAGCATCATTTTGATTGTGATTATATTTTTCTCATGAGTTTTTTAATTCCCCATGCTTATTCAAACTCCAAACCTCTAAACAACACTATTATATTCTATAGGATTTTATTTGAATGCAAATGGTGTGCAAATGGTGTTCTTTGAATGCCTGCAAATGGTTCTGCATTTAGGAACATTGAAGAAAGGTCGTCATTTTTTAAAGAATAACCTTGTAATGTTAGGATTTCATTGGTAGCTAAAAATGTCAATCCATTTGGTGAGCTCATGTCTATTTACTCAATGTGGCCTATTTTTGTTATAAACAATAACCTTCCTCCTTGGATTTCAATAAAGAGGGAGTGCACAATGTTGGCAACGATTGTTCAACGTATTTGTTTACAATATTTGTTTGAACGTAACATTTTGTTTTTCTTATTCATTGCATAATTTCTTAAATCTATACAAGGTAGTAATTATGTGTATTTTCAACCAATTAGGTAAATACCAAGTGAAATATATGAATGTATATATTGAGCCTCTTGTCGATGAGCTACTAAAGTTATGGGTTGGCATCACTATGTATGGCATCTCTAGACCAATAAGGAAAAAGCAATTTCAATTCCATGGAATACTTACATGGACAATTCATGATGCCCCAAGGCTAACACATTTTTGTGGTATGTGACATAATACTGCACTTTAATAGTATACAATTTTTTTAAAATATCATGCATGTTTCTTAAATAATTCCTTTTTATATAACTAATACTAGCATTAATACATATCTTGCAGGTCTTCAAACAAAGGGTAAATTTGCATGTTTATTTTGTGGTCCTAGGATAAAATCTCATTGTTCAAAAAGTTTAGAAAAGGAGGTGTTTGATGAGTATAGTCACTTCCTCCCTGAGAACCATAAGTATCAAACTACTGAAAAATGTATTTTCAGTGGGAAAGAAGAGACTGCAATAAAACCATGAAGAATGACACCTCACCTGTGGAAGTTGGAATATGATATAAATTATCAAGGTAAGCAATTCAAATAGTATGTATCATACGAAATGTTTTATATTTTTTATTTGTATTGAATTTTGTTTATGGTATCTAACAACTTTTGTTGTAATTTAATTTATGTTTCATAAAGGTCATCAAGGCATTTATGGGTTGTTGAGTAATAAGGTGGAACATGGCACTGGAAATAATCGAAGAAGGGAAAACTTTCAAAGAAAAAAGGTGGTGTCTAAAGATATCGTTGCAGCAC
This sequence comes from Picea engelmannii, assembly GCA_009831015.1. Lineage (NCBI taxonomy): Eukaryota > Viridiplantae > Streptophyta > Pinopsida > Pinales > Pinaceae > Picea > Picea engelmannii. Next base: position 1,083,311 of record ML776754.1, on the reverse strand, counting down.
TTAATCCCATCGTACTATGATCAAAACATCACAGTGCATATTTCACATCTTGATTTGCATGATTGGTTGTGCAACATGCTTCACATTCACCATGGGTATTCTTTTATAGTCTCAATATCTAATAGACTCCCATAGAATATGGAGGATCTTTTCCTCGTATAATCGTCAGTAGTTAGAGTTGGGTCCACAAAATCCACTCTGTCAAGTTGGCACGACAGGACTCGACCCGACCAACTATTTGTCCAACTCATAGTTGATTAATGGGTCGGTCGATCCACTACCCGACTATCTTCGATTGTTGGTCGATTGTTCGATCGACGAGAACATAGACTACCCGAATGATTGGTATGGTCTGTTGGTCGATCACCTGACCAACTGTATCCAAATGAGGGTCGATATCTCGACCGAATGAACCCAGGAGATGTGTGATGAGACATCAATGCTTGATGTCCCAACACCACCCATCAACACACAACTATGGAGTTTTAGGAGGTGAAATTACATCACTGGAACACCCCCCCATAATTCCAGATTCCTCAAGCCCAATAAAAGTGTGGAGCTTGATAAATATGGCTTCGGCTAAAGTTTTAGTGAAGATATCAACAACTTGATCTTTGGTGCAGCAATATCCAAGAGAAACAATGTGTTCATGAACCAATTGTCTCAAGTAGTGAGCATGGATCTCAACATGATTCATATGACTGTGGGAAACAGGATTATCGGCAACATGTATATCACTATGGTTATCACAGTAGATAGTAGTTGACTTCTTAACAAGGAGGCCAAGTTCACCCAAAAGTTGGTGAATCCAAACTGCTTCAATTCCTGCTTGAATGGCACCACGATATTCTACCTTTGTAGTCGACAAGGAGACTACATTTTGTTTCTTTCACGACCACACCAAAGGTCCAATG
>ML776754.1:1038109-1081405 GCA_009831015.1 Picea engelmannii | reverse complement strand
GATTTAATGTATTCATTGCCTTCATGTTGATAAAATACATTCCCAACAAGGGGAGATTTATGTCTCTCAACAATGCCTTCAGAAGTAAATTTGGTCATGTAAACCCATCGACATTTTATAATGTTCTTTCCATGCGATCAGGGAACCAAGTCCTAGGTTTGATTCTTCGAAAAAGAATCAATTTCAATCTTCATGGCATGCTCCTATTTAGGTCAGACTCTTACATCTAATTAGGTAATAGGGTTGGAGGTTTCAAGGACACGAGTTATCAAGGAAATGTTGGCATGTTGTGTCTGACTTTGATTATGTCATCATGAGTAGCATATTCGACATCAACTCTAGTGGATTCAAATGTCTTGATATCCCATGGGGGAATATAATAAAAAGTTGAAATATGGTTCAATTCATTAGGTTGATCATAAGTCAGAGGATCTTCAGCTGGCAGACCAATAGAAGCAAAAGACGTTGGACTAGGCAACTCAAAGGTTGACGGTCTATTTGAAATAGGAAGAAAGTTAAACAGACCAGTCTAAGGAATGAAGACAGGAGAAGGAGAACCAGTTTCCAAGATAGAGGGATCATCATGTAGCAATCCAGAGGAGGCATTCAAAAACTTAACTACGGAAGACTTCTCATCAAACTGAATATTACGTTGAACAATATTTTGTCGTTTGACAGGATCAAATAGTCAATAGGATTTCGATCTTCAGAGTATCCCATCATGATGCAAGCATGAACTTTTTGCATCCAAATTATTTCTACAATCATTAGGAAGTAAGACCAAGCAACACATCCAAACACAAGGAGGTGGCTAACAGAAGGATTCTTCCCATACCATCTTTCAATTGGAGTCATGGAAGGAACAACTCTAATCGAGATGAAATTGAGCAAATAATTGTCACAATACATTGCTTCATCCCAGAAGCGAGGAGGCTAGTCTTTAGCTTGGATAATAGATCTATCCATTTTGACTAGTGTCTGATTCTTTCATTATGCAACTCCATTATGTTTAGGTGTGTGAGGTACCTTCCTCTTCCAGTCAATACCAAATCAAAGTAGGTATTCTTCAAAGTTTAGATTGACATACTCACCACCATTGTCTAATCTCAAACACTTGATGCGTCGACCACATTGCTTTTCAGCAAAGGCCATGAATGTTTTGAAGTTCTCAAAGACAAAATTTTATTCTTCGGGAAAAAGACCCATGTGAAATGAGAGAAATCATCAATGTATGTCAAAATGTACCTTGCACCTGTCAGTGAAGGTAAGTTTATATAACAGACATCATTGTGAACCATTTTCAATAGGTTATGTGCTCGCCATGCTTCTCCAAATTCGAATGGTTCATGATGATCCTTCCTAAGTATGCAACCCTTACATACACCTACGGGGGGAAACACCCTTGGAAAACCAACAACCATATTTTGAGTTGCTAGTGCGTGTAGACTTCGAAAATTCAAATTTTTGAGTTGTTCATGCCAAAATTGACTCTTCTCATCAACGTGAGAAATAAGTGTAGTCGGTTCAGATTCAGGTCGAGTCGCATCATGGAACTTGTATAAATTGTTTGTCGATTCAAGAATCTCTTCAATGATAATCTACTTACCTTTCTATAAATCCCAAACATAGAATTGATCCGGACAAAATTCCACAATCTTACTGATCTAAGTAAATTAAGCAACAGACAACAGATTGGCAGTAATATTTGGCACATGATATACGTCAACATTTTTTCCATGTCGACAAGATACATCACCCTGACCAGCAACATCCAAAGAAAAATCATCAGCAACATAGATTCTACTCGCCTCAGCTTTATTCAGTCTTGTGAATAAAGTGGCATCTTTGGACATATGATGAGTGCACCAAGAGTCGACAACCCATTCATTCTACACAGTATGAGACATCAAGGCCTAAGAGGTCTCGACTTGGAAGGAGAAAATTAGCAGTGGGTCGATGTAAAATCAACATGTCTCCTTCAAGTCTCTTAACCTTGTCCTCTAAATCGTATCACTTCTTAAAGCATTTCCTCTCAACATGTCCAATCTTTCCACAGTACCAACACAGTTTCTTCTCCTAATTTTTTTGTGGTTGTCTCCAGGTTCTAGGATCATGATATGCAGGTTTTTGTGCAGAAGCATCATACTAAATTTTATTCCCAGAATCTATATTGCCCTTACCCTTGAGAAATTGGGCCTGATGTTTACTACCAATATTTACCTCTTCAAGAAATATATGTTGATAAAAAATCAAAAGTACATAGAAAACTTCAAAGGAGCAGTCCTTACCATATTCCTTGTGTTCTTTCCAGTTGGTGCGGAAGGTCGACACAAACACGTCAAATGTTGTTCTCAAATTCGTTGGGACCATCTCAATGAGTTGTCCATCCATATTCTTGTAGTTATCTCCACATTCACCTAGTTTCAACTGAATTTCCTTGACACTCGCCAAATAGTCCTCCATTATCTCAAAGGAATGAGGATCGAGAGATATCAACTCTTTCTCCAACTTCATGATGTGGCTCTTGTCAAATCAGTCGAACAAGGTTTTCAGCTTCTTCCATAACAAATGAGGACGTTTGATTCCACTGAGGTGAAATTGGATTTCCCGTGAGATGTAGGTGGTGATGACCCCTACAGCCTCATCATATTTCCCATCAAGTGAAAATTCCACTGAAGCATATGTTGGATCTGGAATTGCAATCTTGGTGTACTACCATAGTCCTTTACTCTTCAATAAGGTTTCCATATATGGAGCCCATACTATGTAATTTGATATGTTTATAAAAATAGGATCAATATTCGAAGTCATCTTCTATATCTAGACAGATAGGTCTGTTTCAATAAGTTCCAATCGACAAACCATCAGCCCAAAGTCGATCATGCAATGGATCGGACTCATCAAGGTTTGTAAATAATAGATCGAGGTTTAAACCATTGGATTTGATACCATGTTGGGTAATAAAGTGGAACATGGCGTGAAACAAAGAACATGGCACTACAGATAATCAAATAAGGGAACATTTTCGAATAACATAGGTGGCGTCTAAAGACACTGTTACATCACTTAATTCTAGTGTACTGCGATCAAAACATCACATTGCATATTCCACATCTTGATCTGCATGATCGGTTGTGCAACACACTTCACATTAACCACATCGATAGTGACCCAAACGGTCCTCTTTTATAGTCTCAATATCTAACCGACTCCCAAAGAATCTAGAGTATCTTGTCCACATATAACCATCGGTGGTTAGAGTTGACCCCACAGAATCTTCTCTGTCAAGTCGGCTCGACAAGACTCGACTTGACCGACTATCCATCCAACTCATAATCAATTTTTGGGTTGGTTGTTCCACTACCTGATTATCTTCGATTGTTGGTCGACTATCCGACCGACAGACACATCAACTACCCAACCGACTGGTATAGTGTGTTGGTCGATCACCTGATCGGCTGTATCCAGATGAGGGTTGACCTCTCGACCAACTGAACCTGGGATATGTGTGATGAGCCATCACTGATTGATATCCCAACATAAGATTCTATGAGGAATGAAAAATTACCCCATACAATTCAGTAGGTTTCCCTACTATGAGAACCTACAAATAGTTCATTTGTTTGATACAATGCATATCGGGAAGAATGTAATAGAAACATTGTGGATAATCTTAGATGGAAGGAGTGACAAAGAAAAAATTGTCAAAATTTGTAGTGACATTGAGGAAGCCAATCATGCAATGAAAAAATTGATTGATTCATAGCAATAGAAACTGAAATAGTCTTCCACGGTTATTTATGGAGAAGGAAAGAAATGTTGTGATCCAGGCAGATATTGGTGGCCACCCACCTATTCCAATTGGCTCCTCTTGTTCATTTTTAGTTCATCACGTTCTTATGTACTTCTTTGTAATTGTGGGTTCTACACTTTTGGGGATGTTTTAAGCCCTACACATCTTCCAGGTGGATACTGGTGGCCTCTCACCTAATCCAACTGGATTATTTTGTATGTTTTCATGCCAGCACATCTTGGTGTACTTCCAGAGCTGTTTTGGAGCCCTAAACAGTGTTTTTCTCACCATAGTCAAACTGTATACAAAGTCAAAGTTTGGTGGTGTAATTTGTAGTTCTCCTAAATACCTTTCCAACGGGTTATCATGCGCCTAAAACGGAGGTCGTATGCAAAAGTTACGACTCCGAGAAGTTGAGGTACCAACTTACCCATAGGAACCCACATAATTTTTGGTGTTTCACCTCCTAGGGTTAGGTTTTTGGATGTCTAGGGTTTTGGAATTCATGAGTAATATCAAAAAGGAATATGGAGCCTCATTGTAATCATTATGCTCATATAGATGCGTGTAGCAGCCACATCTCTTCTCAAAGATAGCTACCACCATTCGAGCAAGTCTTTCAGTTCTGCAATTTTAAAGTTTCAACCTATTTCATTTATTCAATAGAAGATATTGTTCACTGGATATCTGTGTTGTTCTTCATATCTCTGTGTTTATTGTATTCAGTCTGTTAACAGTTCGTTCCACTCATAAATCTGTATCAATGGTATCAGAGCGGTCTACTCTTCATTTATTTTTCTTCATGCATGTCCCCGACAAGATTTGGGTACAAGAAGTTGGGACTCGAACCAATCGACTCGTTGAAAGATCGATCACACCAAGTCCAACAACAACCCATGGGAGATGAAAATAAAGATGATGGATTAGGATATCCTTTTAAAATGTTGCTCTAGGAATCCCTTACATGCTAAAGGAACGAAATGATGGACAACTTTGCACATATCCTTCGACAGCTTCCCACAAGAGAAGCATATTCATCAAGCGGCCATGCAACCCCCTTCAAGGTACAGGTAAATTTTGATATTTAATTATTTGAAGGACTGATAGATGCGTATATTGTAGATAAATGGTTGAATCTTCTTGAAGGGTATTTTTCGATCCACAATTTTTTCGATGGGGAAAAGATTACTTTTGCACTCCTCGAGGCCATCCCTCATGTTAAGGACTGGTGGGACACTTACTCTGAGCAAAGGGCCATAGAGGAATCTGAAATATTTGCGGTTTCCCCTACATGGGATTCCTTTTGGGGTGGCATTAAAGAACAGTACTACCATGTGGGAAGCTACAAGGACCATTACACCAGATGGACCACCCTGCATCAAGAAAGGGACCAGACAGTACCAAATTTCACAAATATTTTCCATACCCTGCGCACCAAATTGGGTATCAAAGACTATAAGCGAAATCTGGTTCTAAAATACCACAGTTTTTTGCATAGATACATTCAAATGGAAATGTATTTTTTGGACATCACCTCATTGGGTATGGCTTATAGATACGTTGTCAAGATCGAGCAAAAATTTAAGAAGAAGAGGCGAGAGTTCGGATCTACAAACTCCTCATAGAAAAAGCAGGGAAAAGGTGGCCCTAACCCACACAAAAAGGGACAGAGCAAAGATGGCCACTGTCAGGACAACCAGTCCAAGCCGCAACACAAGAAGGGAAATCAGAAGAGGAATAAGGACACTGGAAAATTTTGTGAGTACCATAAAATCCCTTGGCACAAAAATGAAGAATGTCGTTCCAAGCAGTCACTCGTGGTCGAGCTGAAGACTTCCAAGTCAGAGGTCGATTTTGATTCTAAGTCAAATCCTGAAGGACGGAATCGGATTATCGATGTTGAACCCAATTCCACTGTCTCTACCACAAAATTCTGGCTAAGCGAACCAGAAGAACTAGAAGAAGGGGAATGCCTCTTTCACTCACAGATGTGGGTAAAGGGGGATCCTCTTCATTTCATTGTCGATAGTGGCAGTCAGAAGAACCTGATTTCAGTAGAGGTTGTCAAGTGGTTAGACCTGCCAAAAACATTGCACTCACATCCCTACACCATCGGATGGCTTCACCAAGGATGAGATCTCCATGTTAGCCAACGGTGCCATCTTCCCTACGACATCAAGCCTTTCAAAGATGAGTTATTGTGTGATATTTATCCCCTTGAAGTTTGTGATGTTCTTTTAGTACAACCATATTTATGGACGCATCATGTCATGTATGAGTCTAGACCCCGCAATGTTCTTATTCCTTTGAGTAGACAATTGAACAGGATACCAGAGGTAGTGTCACCTACCGCTATTTCTTTAATCTCTACTAAGAAATGTAGTAAGGTCATTTCACAAATTGGGAAATTAGTCTTCTTTGTGATACGTGCTCACATTAATCATAATTTCACTACCACATATGTGGCCTCTATAGAGAGACTCTCTTTGTAGAAGAAGCAAGTGTATGGGATCGTGGAAGCATACAAAGACATCTGCTCCTCACCCACCGAGGTACCAACGCACTGCCAAGTCAAGCATCCAATTGATCTGACCCTGGGTGCACCTATACCTACTAGACCTATCTATCATCGCTCACTGATGGAAAATGAAGAAATAAAATGTCAGATCCAAGAGCTTGTTCAAAAGGGGCACATCAGACCCATATCCTCCCCTTGTGGAAGCCTGATTGTACTAGTGCATAAGAAGGATGGGACTTGGCGACTTTGCATTGATTACAAAGCCTTAAACAAAATCACAGTCAGGAACCGGTACCCAATTCCTAGGATTTATTACCTTCTTGACAAACCCAAGGGGGAAAAGTTCTTCAACAATATTGACCTAAAGTTTGGCTACCAACAGGTTCCCATCGAACCAACTAATGTATGGAAGACAACCTTCAAATCTAAAGAAGGTCTCCTTGAATGGTTGGTCATGCCCTTTTTCTTAACAAATGCACCATCCACTTTCATGAGGTTGATAGATGATGTATTCAGACCCTTCACCAACTCTTTTGTGGTGGTATATTTGGATGACATCCTCATCTTCAACAGAACTTGGGAAGAGCACATGCATCATATTCAGCAGGTTTTGAGCACTTTTCGGCAGCACAAGCTATATGCCAACTTGGAAAAATTCTCTTTTGGAATGAATAGGGTCCAATACTTGGGCTACATTGTTGATGAGCATGGGGTACATGTTGATCCAGCTAAGATCCAAGCCATTCATGACTAACCAGCCCTGACCACACTAATCGAGCTTCGAAGCTTCTTGGGACTGGCCAACTTCTATCGACGGTTCCTATTGGGATTCTCCCATATTGCATGGGCCCTCAGCCAAGTGACCAAGGGTAGTGGAAGGGAAAATTTCATGTGGGGGGAGGAAAAACAAAAAGAATTTGATTATCTAAATAATCACTTGTGCTCAGCTCCAATACTCTCCTTTCCTGATCTACAACAGTCGTTCGATATTGAGAATGATGCATTTGATTATTCTCTAGGCACAGTTCTCACTCAGCACGGCCATACAATGGCACACCATAGTGAGAAACTCTCAGATACTATTCGGAAATACCCCACCTATGACAAAGAAATGTATTTCATTCTACAATCATGTCGTCAATGGAAACATTACATTCTGGGAAAGGAGACGATCATCCACACTGATCAAAAGCCTTTATAGTTCATACATACATAGGGGAAATTGTAGAATGACTGCCATTAGAAGTGGTCCACCTTCCTGCACCAGTTTTATCTCAACGTCAAGTATAATACAGGGATCTCAAATCATTTCATTTTCTTCCTCAGTCGACCTATTGTGGCTGCACTCACCACTGTGCTCCATTCATGTGGACATGAGGCATCTCAGTGGCCCCAACTTTATCAGCAAGATCTGAACTTTGCGACCACCTATAAAATATTGGGTACAGGCGCAACTGTCACAGATTTTTACATTCAGGATGGACTATTATACCATCTAGGCCATATTTTTGTTCCTACAAGCGAGTGTGCAAAGTTTATTTGGGAATCCCACTACAGTCAAATGGCAGGACATTTTGGCATGGAGAAAACTATGGGCATTCTTCAAAAACATTTTTATTGGCCAAAACTTCGACAAGACATCAGCAAGTATATTAGATCTTGCATTGCCTGTGCCATTTCCAAGCCAACCTTTAAGAAGCAAGGCTTATATACCCCTCTTCCTACTCACGAGAATCCTTGGGAATCCATATTAATGGATTACATGTATGGCCTTTCGTCCACCAAAGAAGGCAATGACTACATATTTATCATCGTTGATCGGTTTTCACAGCCTGCAAGAAGTATATCACAGTGGTAGATACTATCAAGTTCTTCTTCAAATGAGTGTGGGTCCATTTTAGGATACCACATACCATCATCTCCGACTGGGGCAGCAGGTTCCTCAGAACATTTTGGTCAAGTCTTTGGTCACTGTTGGACACCAAGCTCACTAAATCCACTACTTTCCACCCCCAAACAGACAACCAAACAAAGGTCACAAATTGGATGATTGTGCACATCCTATGCATATACAACTCTAAGCATCCACGTGCATGGGATGAGAGTCTCCCCTATGTTCATCACAGTTACAACAGGGCTCTCCATAGCTCCACCGACCATACCCCATTTCAGGTGGGGCTGGGATTCCAACCCTTAGGTCAGATTGATGTTGCGCTACCTCTTGTCACCACACATACAGACTCTTCCCATGTTCATTCTGAGACCAAAAAATACACCAGGTTCATTGCACAGATTCAACACATCCGCTAATAGGTCCAGGATATTTTGTAGAAATCCAATGCAAAGTACAAACAACGCCATGATCAACATAGGGTACTGCACCAGTTTCAGGTTGGTTACATTTTCAGAAGGAGCGTATGATAGGGCCCCATCGAAAGCTCCTCCCACTTCTCTATGGGCATTGATTTTGAACTCAACACTCCACCCTTCCTTGGCTTGCACCCATTTTATAGGTTCCTGGCTCATCGCTTCTGGCTATTCTCCACCATTATTGGCTTGTTCAATGTGGACCTCCTTCAGTCATATTCTTCACCATTATTGGACACCTTGGAGATCGCATAATAGCTGACACCAATAGAGATCAACCCTCACTACATGGAACAAGCATCCACTGATCAGATAGTGGACACATAGGTCAAGGGCACTCACCTGCAGAGGATCCAGATTTATCAGGTTCTCAAGACAGAGCAGCTCCTACACCAAGGCAAGTGGCTTACCCAGGGCCAAATCCAGCAGAAGTTTCCTCACCTGATGGGGGAATTCAACGCAATGGATACCATTGCTTCTTAAGGGGGGAGGATTGATCCAGGTGGATATTGGTGGCTACCCACCTATTCCAACTCGATCCTCTTGTATGTTTTTAGTTCAGCACGTTCTTTTGTACTTCTTTGTAATTATGAGTTCTACACTTATGGGGTTGTCTGAATCCATACACATCTTCCAAGTGGATATTGGTGGCCTCTCGCCTAATTTGACTAGCTTATTTTGTATGTTTTCATGTCAGCACATCTGGTTGTACTTCCAAGGTCGTTTTGGAGCCCTAAACAGTGTTTTTTTGGCTAGCCATAGTCAAACTGTAGATGAAGTCAGATTTTAATAGTGTAATGTGTAGCTCTCTCAAATACCTTTCCAACGGGCTATCACGCACCTAAAACGAAGGCCATATGCAAACGTTACGACCCCGGGAAGTTGAGGTACCAACTTACCCATAAGGGACACATGAATTTTGGCATTTCACCTCCTAGGGTTAGGTTTTTGGATGTCTAGGGTTTTGGAATTCATGAGTAATATCAAAAATTCCTCTGGAGCCTCATTGTAATCATTTTTCTCAGATGGATGCACGTAACATCCACCACTCTTCTCAGAGATAGCTACCACCATTCGATCAAGTGTTTCAGTTATGCATTTTTACAGTTTCAACCTATTTCATTTATTCAATAGAAGATAGTATTCACTGGATATATGTGTTATTCTTCATATCTATGTGTTTATTGTATTCAGTATGTTAATTAGTTTGTTCTTCTCCTAAATCCGGATCATGTTTTAAAATAGATCATTTGGAAAATTAAATTTCCCACGGGATTTTATTCAAATATAAATAATATCTCGACGAATAAAGGTGAATTTGGTGGAGTAAAAACTCATGACTGGCATACCTTCATTAAGGTAATTATTTTGGTAGATTTATGTATTGGTAATAGTTATTTTCAGTATTTAATTTTCTTTTCTTTTCAAAAAAGTAATGATTATTTTTTTGTTACAGTATGTTTTCCCTCTATCTCTCCCTAAGAGTTTTGACAACAACATAAAATAAATTATATATGATGTTGGCAAATACATGAGGTAAATATTGATTTATATGCAAACTGTTTGTTGTAGAACTTGTTGACATTTATTTTACTTGGAATGTATATACTTTTTTGTTGAAACCTATGATTTGTTTGTATCATGTGTAGGTGGTTTTCATCTAAATAAATCCATAAAGACAATATAAAATATTAGAGGAGAAAAATTCCTCGGTTAATGTGTGAAATGCAAAAGTATCTACCTCTAGCATTTTTCAATGTACAAGAACATTGTCTTATACACCAAGTTGAGGATATTCAAATGTGTGGACCTGTACACACAAGGTCAATGTGGATGGTGGAGAGGCACTTGAAGTCATTAAATGATTTCGTTAGACAAAGAGCATGTCTGATCCAAAATGGATCCAGGAAGGCCTAAAAATCAAAGTTATCAGAATCGGACAAAACCAGCACCATTGTGTTTGTCTCGTCGTGTTGATTCTAACCATATATTTTTTTCTCAAATGGACCTTTTATGCGAAATTTATCGCGTTCTAACCGATTTCCCAAACATGCAAAACGTCAAATTGGTCAAAGTCAATAGGTCGTACTACTAATGTCAGCATTACGACATGTGACATCATCATGACATCATGATGATGTCAAGAGGACATGTGGCAGCACCAGAAGGTTACGGGTGTCACTCAGTTTTGGCGTTTTCATGCTGATTTGTACCAGTACGGAATTGACACGTGGTAGTGTACGGATGAAACATGGCAGTCTGTACATGACATGGCCCAATTACAGGTTGACACATGGCAGTACGGATGACATGTGGTTGTACAGATGTTGATGTGGCACGGTGATTCGGATATACGGAAGATGGCTTGGCAGGGTGACTGGGTTATACAGATGTTGACGTGCTAGGTGACTTGGAAGTATGGATGTTGATGTGGCACGACACATGGTTGTATGGCGATAACGTGGAAGCGGACTATGCATGTTGATTGTGCATTGACTGGATGTTGATTGTACCATATGAATGAATCACGGGGCGACACGTGGCCCAATCAGAGGGTGCCATATGTTACCCTAGATTTTTCTAGTGTTGGCTAAGGTAACAATTTTGTTGTGACTGCGTTGGGATCGAACCCCTGACTTTCGGCATGAGCTACGGACTACCCCAACTACGCTAGCCACATGGCCGAAGGTCGTTCTTAGTGAGACATTTGGTCGTATATGGTTTTAAATTGAATGTGTTGGTGGATTAAGGGCTAGCCTCGGTCAGTGGGGGGGGGGCAACGCTTAGCACATGGCACCCAACCCAGGACCAAAAGCTAGGAACCTGGGGCTAAGACAATAGGAGGGCACGAGGAGCATAAGGATCAGGCCATATGTCCATCCCTACAACCAAGGGCGAGGAATCAAGGGGCTTAACAGACTAGCGCCCAGCCTATGGCCACATGGACCTGCCCCATATGACCAAGAGCCCAGGAGAAGGGGGTTGCGCCCTGATTTTTTCCAAATATGGGTTTTTAACTATATATTATTATTTTTATTTGATTTTCATCCTGTTTTTAATGGATTTTAGCCATTATTGGGGGATCTAGAGCCCGATTTGAGGCCAGATCTTAGGAGGAAGTTGGGAGGAGTATACCAACTCAAAATATATATAAACCAGGGGTTCTTAGCATCGTTAGAAGAGTTCATAATAGGAGAAATGATAAATATTTTGAAATCCAAAGCCATTTTTATGTAGGGAAGCCATTGAGGAGGGAAACTTTGCAGGCCAATTCTGAGAGCTACGCTCAACCATTTTCAGTGTCATCGGTTGTGTTGGATTCTTGAGGTCGAACAGAACATAGCCAAACAAATTTTTAATCCTTTTGAAACTTTTCTGATGTACTTTTAGAGCATTGAAGAGAAATAAGAAAGCCTCACCCACTAAGCAAAGGCCCAGAGACGTAGGCAATCTTGTCGAACTCCGTTAACAAATTTGTTGTTATGGTTTTCTCTTCTTTGTGCTTATATTATGATCTTCATTTCCTTATTATGGCTACTATAATATCTCATTAAGTTCTTCTTCTTTCATTAATTCCTAATTGGTAAATGAACACATGCTTAAAACTTAGCCAAGTCTTTAAAAGATCATTTCAGATCAAGTGGTATCAGAGCAGGTTGACGGTTGGTTTTTGAGTTTGCATGATTACCAAAGAAAAGTTGAGTCATGGTGAAGGCGATATTGTAGAAGTAAATACTAAGATTTGATCGAGAAAGAGGACTTCTGAAAGTGAGGATATGGCATCAAAAGAAGGCATGTCTCGGAATGAGATCGAGTTGCAAAATATTTTATTTGCCATGTATGATATGGTAAAGGTCTTATATGAGGATTACTTGGAACAGAAGAGGCCTTTCCAAAGGGAATATTCTAAACAAGACAAAAGTGAAGAAGGAGAGGATCCTCCTAAGCCTCCTCCTTCACCTCCTTCTTCTCCATCAGCTTCTTCTTCTTCAAGTACAAGTTCAAAATCCACCACAAGAAAACATTCCCATAAACATAAACATGATATGCATTTACTTAAGCTTGATGTGAAATTTGAATTACCCATGTATGATGGTGAAGTCAATTCTAAGAGACTTGATAACTGGGTCTGACAGATGGAAGTTTATTGTAGTGTGCAACAAATCAAGAATGAGGCAACCCAAATCAAGTTGGCATCACTTCGTCTTATAGGCACATCACTCATCTAGTGGCAAAGTAAGTTGCAAAATGGCACGCAACAAGTTGGTAATGTATTTCCATCATGGCAATATTTTGTTTTTGCACTTAGAAAGGAATTTTATCCTTTGGGTTATAAAGAGAAGGCTTTAATTGAATGGAAAATTCTTAAACTAAGAAAGGGACAAATGGTGCAAGAATACACAGATGAATTTCGTAAGATGGCATTAATGTTAAATATTCCATTACATATCCAAGAAATTCTTCTGAAGTATATAGGAGGTTTACCTGCACATATTCAAAACATTGTATTCGTGTTTGGACCTACTAATTTTGATGAGGTTTATGTTCAAGCAACATACATTGAAGCAGGAAAAATAGGAGTTTGTGTATCAGGGGAATCGTCTTCAAGGAAAGAGGACAAAAGGAAGGAAAATGGAAAGAAAGCAAATTCAATGACAAGAAAGGAAGAGAAGCTATCTTGCAAGCATTGCAAGAAAGAGGGGCATGATGATGACCATTGCTGGAAATCGCACCCATAGAAGAGATCGAAATGGTTCAAATAAAGGAAAGGGAGGCAAACAGTTGCAACAGCAACACGGCCAGCAGACTTGGGATATGATTCAGGTGATGAGACTAAGATCACAGAAGTTGGTTTGATAGGTAAAATTGATGATGGATATGATTCTAGAAGTAAGTTGTTTCGCATAAGGGTGATAATGAAACATACTAAGATCAATACATTGATAGATAGTGGATCTCAATCTAACTTGATTTCAAAGGAAGTGGTTAAACAATTGGGATTAAACACTAAGATGCATCATAAACCTTACTCACTTAAATGGATAAGAAACAATCATAAATTGCACATAACAAAGCAAAGCACTTTAAAGTTTTCAATTTCATCAAATTTTATGGATGAGGTAACATGTGATGTGGTGCCACTCAATGATTGTGGAATGTTCTTAGGCAGCCCTTATTTGTATGATCGCAAAGTAATCTTCTATAGGGAACAGAATCAATATTACTTAACTAAAGAAGGAAATGAATATGTTGTACATGCTCATCACTTAAAAGCAAATCAATCTCTTCAAACAATGGAACAATTAAGGAAGGTAGCTTATGCAAGCAACGCACCTATAATTGTGCCAAGTAAATAAATTGATCTTAAGAATGAACATGAGATGGTTGTAGAATGGAAGTTCATTCATACTGTGCTTCAATATAAGCTAATGTTATGCAAGTACTTCAAACATATTAGCTCATTTGAAGTCATATTTATGATGTTATCACTGCTAATGTTTTCAACATGGATGGTAGTGGCTTCAGTAAGATGTAAAAGAGTACAAGTGGCTAACAATATGTTGTCAGTTGTCATGGTTGTTTTGCAATTGGTTATGATAAGACAGGTGCACAGGACAGAATTTAAAGACACAAGATAAGTGGGGTGTACTATCCCACACTTGATGACTAGTTAATACACTTTTGAGGACCAAAAGGTCTTAGTGGGGAGGCATGAATCAAAATGGATCCAAGAAGACCTAAAAATCAAAGTTATCAGAATCGGATGAAACCAGCGCCATTGCGTCCAGCTCGTCGCGTTGATTCCAGCCATATATTTTTTTTCACAAATGGACATCGTATGTGAAATTAATCGCGTTCTAACTGATTTCCCAAACATGCAAAAAGTCAAACTGGTCAAATTCAATAGGTCGTATTGTTGATGTCAGCAGTACGATAGGTGATGTCACCATAACATCATGATGATGTCATCAAGACACGTGGCAGCACCAGGAGGTGATACGTGTCACTCAGTTTTGGCGTTTTCAAAATGAGTTGGACTACTATGGAATTGAGATGTGGAAGTTTGTATGTGACGTGGCCCAATAACATGATGAAACCTGGCAGTACGGATGACAGGTGGTTGTACAGAGGCTGATGTGGCAAGGTGACTGGGTTGTATGGAAGCTGACATGGCAGGGTGACTGGGTTGTACAGATGCTGATGATTCTTGACCCTACGACCAAGGGTCAAGAATCAAGGGGCTTAATAGACTAGCGCCCAGCCTATGGCTATATGAACCTACCCCATATGACCAGGAGCTCAGGAGAAGGGGGTTGCACCCTGATTTTTTCCAAATATGGGTTTTTAACTATATGTTATGATATTTATTTGATTTTCTGCCTGTTTTTATTGGATTTTAACCATTATTGTGGGATATGGAGCCCGATTTGAGGCCAAATATTGGAATGAAGTTGGGAAGAGGATACCAACTCAAAATATATATAAAATAGGAGTTCGTAGCAGCATTAGGATATTTCAAAATACGAGAAATGATGAATATTTTGAAATCCAAATCCATTTTTATGCAGGGAAGCCATTGAGGAGGGAAACTTTGTGGGCCAATTCTGGGAGCTACGCTCAACCGTTTTCAGTGCCATCAGTTGTGTTGGCTTCTTGAGGTCGATAAGAACACATACAGATAAGTTTGTAATCCTTTTGACACTTTTCTGATGTACTTTTGGAGCATTGAAGAGAAATAAGAAATCCTCACCCACTTAGACAAAGGCTCGGAGGTGTAGGCAAACTTATCGAACTTCATTAACAAATTTGTTGTTATGGTTTGTTGTCATTTGTGCTTACATTCTGATCTAAAAAAAATTATTATGGCTGCTATAATATCTCATTAAGTTCTTCTTCTTTGATTAATTCCTATTTGGTAAATGAACACATGCTTAAAAATTAGCCAAGTCTTCAAAAGATCATTTTGGATCAACGTCTCAAGGTTTCTATGGTGGAGGGATATATGGTATATAAATCCTTGGTTTATATTAGTCAGTATCTTCCTAAATTAGCAACAAATATGAAGTTCCTCATATTTGGGATGTCAACTTCCTCAACACATTTGAAGGGGAGGCCCTGGTTGAGAAAGATAAAATGAGGAAAGTGAAAGGTAATTAGATGGTAGATATATACAATACTTTTCATTATTAATTTTTATCTATATTGTACTTATTTAATTTGTATTCTTCCATCAATTATTAATCTTTATTCTTATCAATTTTTATTCTTTATTCATACAGTTGGTTGAGAGTGGGATACACTACATTTATACATCACAAACAATCTTGATTGGATGAAGGTATGGATAGATCGATGTATATAATGTAATGGTAGGTTATCATGGGAAGGGGTGGCTACATTTCTTAAAGAAGCTCATTGTAATCAAGATACCAATCTTACTCAAAGAGAAATTGATTTAGCATATCGTTTAAAAGATAAATAAGCAAGCATATTCACCCACATCATGTTTCAGTTATTTTCCATTATATTAATCTATGTGGTGTGTTTTTTTAATAAATTTTTACTAAGTATGAATAAGTGTATTGATTGACAGTGCATTTTTTATGTTTTGGACATACTATATTTGAAACAGCACAAGGTTATGTGGTGTTATGGTCGTAAATTTCACATCAAAAATTTGGATGACAAGAAGAAAAAACTCTAATTGTGGGGTAATGCAGTCTTTTAGGGAACTAATATTTCCTCTATAAGTGGCATGCATCCAACAGTATCTAAAAATAAATACTATAGGTATTTGGATGATATACTTGATTCTGACTTTAAATCCTTCAAGTTAGTTTTGTTTGAGGTCAAATGGTACAGGTTACAAATGAATGAACGTGATCCCAAAAGAACCATTATTAAGCATGAAAATAGATTTATCGTGGTTAATACAAGGATGGTTGAGACAGGTACATAAGCTTATGCTCTTCTAAGAAGATGTGAGAAGGTATTTTATCCATAGGTTCCAGGTAAAGCAGCATGTTCGTACATTGCTAGATATGATCCAAGAGGAAGGCCTGTAAAGTATAATGTACCAAAAGAAGATGATATTGAAGATGAAGATGATGTGAAGGAGCATGAGATGGATGTATTGTCAGACGAAGAATTCGATGAAGTTTAGCTATATGTAGATGACAATGTTCTCAATGATGATATTGACCATGATATTATCAAAAATGAAATTGATGAGGATGTTGATATGGCCAATCCTTTCAATGTTGATTATGAACCAGATGATACAGATGTGGAGTTGGATGAAGAAGAAGATCAAAGATAATGCATAAGTGTTGAAATGTAGGATGTATGTGATTTTGTATTTTATATGATTTATTCTCTTTAAACTATTTATCCATATGGGTTAATCATCGTCATCATCTTCATTTTCATCATCATAATCAACAATGTCATAATCCAACTCCTCATCATCGTCGTCATCGTCATTTTCATTGTCATCGTCATCATCATCTCCGTCTTCATCATCATCGTCATCATTTTCATCACCATAATCAACATTGTAATCCTCCTCCTCCTCCTCATCATCATCATCATCCTCCTTGTCGACGGAGAAGACATAATCATTGTCGTCGTTGGAATTATCATCATTATTAACATTGTCATCATCGATGTTATTTCCATTTTCATGATCATCATCATAATCAACATGGTGATCCTCATCTTCATTGTCATCATCATCATTGTCATTGTCATTTCAGTCATCATCATCATCATCATTATCGTCATCGTCATTGTCATTGTCATCACCATAATTAACATTGACATTGTCCTCCTCTACATCATCATCATCGTCATTGTTATCATTGTCGTCATCATTGTCATCACCATCATCATCATCATCATTGTTATCATTTTCATCATTGTTTTCATCACCATCATCATCGCCATTGTCATCATCATCGTCATTGTCATCATGGTAGATGTATTGTGAGATGAATAAGTCGAAGAAGTTAAGACAAATGTGGATGAAAATGTTATCGATGATGATATTTAATTATATGGGTTAATCATCGTCGTGGTCATCATCATAATAACATTGTCATCATCATCGTCATATTCATCATTTTCATTTTCATTGTTGTCGTCGTCATCATCATCATCATCTTCGTCATTGTCATCATCATAATCAACAGTGTCATCCTCCTCCTAATTATCATCATCATCATCGTCGTCCTTTTCATCATTGTTTTCATCAACATCATCATTGTCGTCTTCGCCATCATTGTCAACATCATAATCAGCATTGTCATCATCCTCCTTATCATCATCGTCATCGTCATCATTCTTGTTTCCATTGTCGTCTTCATCATTGTCATCATTTTCATCACCATAATCAACATTTTCATCCTCCTCCTGATCATCATCATCGTCATCATCCTTTTTGTCATAATCATCTTCATCATCATCATCATTGTCATCATTTTCATCATTGTCATCATCATCATCATTTTCATCATCATCATCATTTCCATTGTCATCATCATCATCATATCATCGTCGTCACCATAATATCACCATCGTCATCATCATATTTTCATCGTCATATAGTCATCGTCATCGTCATCGTCATCGTCATCTTCATCATAATCGTCTTCGTTGTCATTTTCATCACCATAATCAACATTCCCAGCCTCCTCCTTATTATCACCATCATCATTGTCATCATCGTCTTCATTTTCATTGTTTTCATCATCGTCGTCATCATCGTCGTCATCATCATTGTCATCGTCATCGTCATTGTCATCATCGTCGTCATTTCCATTGTCATGATCATCATCATCATAATCAAAATTTTCATCCTCCTCATCATCATCACCGTCATTGTCATTTTCGTCATGTTCATCATCATTTGCATCGTCGTCGTCCTCGTTGTCTTCATTGTCATCACCATAAACAACATTGTTTTCCTCCTCATCATCATCATTTTCATTGTTTTCATCATTATTATCATAATTTTCATCATTTCCATTATCATCATAATCTGAACATTTTCATGCTCCTCCTCATCATCGTCATCATTGTCATTTTCATTGTATTCATCGTCGTTTCCATCACCATAATCAAAATTGGTGTTGTCCTCCTTCTCCTCTGCATCGTCATCATTGTCATCATTTCCATCATCGTTGTCGCCATCATCATTGTCATCACAGTATATGTATTGTCAGAAAAAGAAGTCGAAGAAGTTGAGCCAAATGTAGATGACAATGTTTTTGATAATGATATTAAATTATATGGGTTAATCATCGTCATCATCGCCATCATAATTTCCATCATCATAATCAACATTGTCATCATCCTCCTCCTCCTCATTGTCATCATTGTCATTTTCATCATCGTCGTCGTCGTCATTGTCGTCACCATAATCAACATTTTCATCATCCTCCTCATCATCATCATCATTTTACCCCAAACCTTGTATGATTTTAACCTATAATCCCAAATCCCTAACCCTAATAACCCCCATCTTATATAACCTTTAGCCCCCAATTCTTATAGCCCTTATCACCTACAATTACTAACCATTAAAATGTATAAACCCTATATCTAATATTACCTTGAACCCTAACCATAACAACCCATAACCATTATATAATCTAACCTAAAAACCTTATATTGCCTAACATTTATCCTTGGAAATTAAACCTTGGTCTATGCTCAACCTATACCAAAGGTATACATTCACATATGGTAGAGGTCGATACCCTTTGGAAGGTTTTTTATGTTGCAATGCATAACACTATGGATATGCAAACACATTGGTGATATGTGATATGTGCATTTCCAACCTTTATTTCCTTGGGATATTACATAGCCAAAGCCAAAGCAAATTGTTGGAGAAAAACTATAGAAAACCCTAATTTCACAGAGAAATCAATGGAGCATTTAGACAAAGATGACAAATCCCACCATGATAAAGAAGCTAAAGAAAGGGAGTGCCATAGAAGAGAGCTCGGAGTTGGATTCCATCCTTTATAGGTATTTGTAATTTTTGCATACTCGCATATTCGTAATTACGAAGTATTGTCCCACGTCAAGCTTTGTAAATCTCATTTTTTCCCCTAATTAGGGTTTATAAACCCCAAGTTTTGTTTCTAATTAGGGTTTTAATCCAAAATTGAGCTAAACCCAATTGAAAAACTATGAACTGTGAGATGATTATAATACATATATATATATATATATATATATATGAAAATGTGGTAATAGGTATATTGTGTTTCAGCATTGACACCAATTGGGGAATGAAATCATCAATGACTCTTTGGAGTGGAATAGCAAAAGAACTTCAAAAATATTAGTAGATTTATCATGAACAATGGTTACGACCAAAACAATACAAGTTCCAACACATTATAATCTAGAGCCTAGTCATGTTGAAGGTGATTACGGGTGAACAAGATCCACCTCACCCTATTGGTGATAGGGAAAAGGAAGAGGTGGCAGGCCTAATAAACATGGAAAGGGAAACTCTGGAAAGGCACGTTCAAGCCAACATTTATTAAAATTTTACAATGTGATGCGGCTAAAATGATCATAATCATTGTCCTGACTAACATGTTTTAGGAAAAGGAAAACACAAGTGAGTAAGAAAATTCATGATCATGCCATAAAAAAATTGGAGAGGGAAGAAAATACACATCACATCCATCAAGAAATTTCCCTGCAAGGAAATAAGATTTACCCTTATGGTTCAACATCCCCATCCTCAGCAATCCATATCTCATCATCAACCTCCAACAACTCACTTTTTACATATTCAGATAGACAATGGAAGTATTCAGTGCATGTTGCAACTAAAATAAATAACCTCTCTCATCTTTAAAATGGAACTAATGAAGAATATGAGAGGGTAATAAGATCACAGAACCATTTGATATCTGGACATCGATGCAAGTTAGGATCACTTGCAATCCATCAATGCTCATCTAGAGAAAAACATAATGAAAGGAAAATATCTTACCATTAAGAGAGGAGATATGCATGTAACTTCTATTGGAAAGAGATCTTGTTACTAAAAAGGAATCAAGGAACACACCACATAATATGTTATACCAACCATTCATTGATTATTAGAGAGAAAGTGTACAATTTAGAGAAAAGGAGAGGAAGGAATAGAAGATGGGGAGTCGCCTAGGGAATGAGGGTTTGTCCATATTTTCACCCCTACACTCATGGAGCACCTAAGGAAGTCACTTAGTATTTCAAGCACCAATGGACACCCAGTATTTCAAACAGCAAACTATTGAGCCTTGAAAAAGACACTCATTTAGAGCCACATGCAACCTCTTCCTTCCCAAACTATGCACTGCAAGAGGTTTTCCATCTCTTTCAATATAGAAAGAAAATTTCATAGCTTGGAAAGGGATACAAGCTTACCTAAGTAGAGCCTCCAAGAAGCGCCTCACGTGTTCCTAATTCTTGGAGGAGAACTTGAATATTTCTCCTCATTATTTCACTTTTTATTTGGAAAGTGATGTTTCATTATTACATAAGAACCATTACAAATAGTCTTCTCCTACAGATTCAACCACTCATAAATGGTGAACTACTTGGAAAAGTCAAACTTACTTTTCGCTAAGTTGCCATGACATGAGGGTAATTGTTTAAAAGTTACCCAAGACTTGTACTTTCCCATGATTGTGCCACTAGGAGCAAGGAATATCTCCTACTTTGGAATCCTAGTGGATATCACAACAAACCATCATCCTCACCATTAAACCAACACCTAACTAGCATCCTAATCAACTGATGTAGTGAAAGATTTTTTCTCCTTGTTTGAGAGGACTAGGAAATATTCTCAAATTGTATCTTGATGGGATAGACCATTGAAATTATTGATCATCAATGAGGAATTCCTTGTAAGAACGTGTCAGTGTTTTATGTTTCCTCTGTCCCTTCCCTTTGCACACACCGCCCGACACTTTAATACTATTTAAACATGATTTGTATTTGTTATGTTAGATCATTTGGTTTTAAGGTCCTAGGAAGACATGTAATGTTGTAAAATAGGTCATAGGAAATCTTGCTAACTTATTTTTCTCGTTCAATGGGGTGTAGGTACAACCGAATAGGTACATGTCAGATCTATCATCCTAGAGCAAGGGAATTTCAAGAGGGATAGAAGAAAGTGTTACATCCAACACATCTAACATGGTGAGATCAACTAGAGGTGAAAAGGTTAGAAGAAAATTTTGTAGGTGCATGGAATTATTTCTTGTTGAAGGAGTATCATGTTATTATGACGATGAGAGCATAGGTAGCATTGAGGTTCCCTTGACTTACAAACATCTAGTGAAATGATGGATACCCAAGGAACTTCCTCAGATGGACATTGACTTCTATGTCAATGAGAGGATATATCGCATTACTCTATCATCCATACATGGTCTGGGTCTATTCTCCATGGATGGCATAAATATGAAATATGGAGCACTTGTTGAATTGATGGAGTATGTTGGACCATGCTACAACTATGGATATTGGTTGAGGCTAGTATGATATATGTCAAGTATGTGGAGATATGCAGTCGCTGCAAATTATATACAGATAAAAGACAGTGATCACAATAAAGGAGCGACGGTGTATATTGATGGAAGTCCAGATGCATCAAGGAATATTGCAGGGCTTATAAACATTACAAGACCCGTGACAACAAGAAAGAAACACAATTTCATATTTGAGGGGCATAAAGGAAATCGAATGTTCGTATGTGCAATGAAAACAATAGCTACAGAGGAAGAATTGTTGGTGGATTACGATTTGAATCAAATCAATACAGGCGCTGCCATTATGGGGTTAATTATGTTCTACCGATATACCCAACCTATAATTAATGTTTTATTTTTTGTATATTTAACATACATTTTAATATCTCGTGTTTCTTATATTACATTCTAAAATGGCATGTTTCTTATATTGTGTCAGGGTAATCGTGGGAAGGCATCGACCAACTTGCAGCAAGTAAACCATGGAATTCTTCTTATATATAGGGGTGTAAATGTGTCACATTTTCTCATTACATTTGTGGGGGGAAATGTGTCACTGGATACTTCATTCTTTATTCCATTAGTTATGGTTATTTTATTGTCTTCTAAGATGAATTTGTGTCTTGCGTCTCTTATTATGTTTTGATTTTCATATCAATTCTTCTTGACAATAATTGAATTAACTTGTATATTTATTGATGTAGACAAGCACACCTAACCATGATGATGTGGGTGATGAAATATTTTATTTCATCCACCCATTGCAAACAATTAGAAAGGCATTGAGAAAGGAAAATAAATAACTCCTTGAATTGGCTAGGTGTGAGCCTACAGAGGAGAGAACAGAAAGGATGAGAGTTTTAATGCAAGATATAGAACAATATGGGGTAATCGTCATTTTTTTAAAAGATTATTTATCACATATATTAATTTATGAAGTTTGGTTTGCTACCTTTATATGAGATAAACAAAAAATGTTTTCTTTCTATAGCAATTTTTGGATTCAGCGCAACATCTTGGTCATGGGGACACTACTGGTAGAATTGTTGCACCAACCCCACAACATCCTAACATGAGCCACGTACTCGCAAGGATATTTGTCTCTTCATTTGTGGCTCAAATGAATGCAACTCTTGGAGCCCATGAGACACCCCCACCGTGCATGCCAGACTGTGCACGTGATGGTGTACACAGTGAATCTCATGAGCATGATTCTACACATTGTTATCCTAGAGAATCATGTATTCAAAGCACAGGAATAGTCTCAAACACATTTTTTGTGGAATATAACATGGTTCCATTGAAGATACAACAAGTCCAAGGTATTTATGAATACAAATTAATTAATTCCTATTATTTAATTTAAATGTACATCTCTCCAATTATTTTAAACTAATGATCATATCGTTTTTCAGGAAACAACATTTTTATAGGACTTTGCATGAAAATGCTTTAGAGAATTTTGGGCCCACCATTCGCACACGATGGAATTCCTAGAATCCAAATTTGAAAAAAAATCTTATTAACCATTTGTTCAGCCTATTTGGTGAAACGTTCAACAAGTTTGAAATCACCTTAAAGATCAGTTTATATTTGAAATATGTGAGAGATCAATAATAATATGGTTCAATTGAAAAAAAACCTAATTATGATCGTTCTCTATTGATTCCCAAGAGGGAATGGAAGAATATACAAGAAGACACAAAGGAGACTGCATTGAGACAATAAGGGAAGGCACTACTTGGCCCTGCAAGGTATATGATATTTTGAATTGAATGTATTGAATTTTCTTTAGTTCTACAGAAGAAAAAAAAATGTGATATCTAACATATTTGAAACTTTCTATAGGCTCCCAGACACGTCGAAAGAAACCAAGTCAAGAATGGAAAAACGTGGGAAACACAAACTTGGCCAAGGTGGTTACCTCATATTAAAAGCACGAATTGTAAGGACCAAATAATTTAACCATATTATTCATATCATCACACAAATTGATCCGGATTATTTTCGGCACGAAATGAGAGTCGAGATATAATAAAGAAATGCACAGATATATCGCATATATTCAATAATATAACATAAATGTATCATATATGCAACCATAAACACAGATATACAGTAATAAATGATTTCTAATAATGAAAGAAATGTATAGAGACTGTAAAAATACAGAGTGAAAGACTCGCTAGAATGGTGGCAGTTTATCTCTGAGAAGAGATGTGACGGCTACTCCCATTCAAAAGAAGATGATTACAATGAGGCTCTGAAGGCCTTTTTACAATAAACAGGAATTCCAAAAACCCTAGACATCCAAAAACCTAACCCTAGGAGATGATGTCCTTTGGGTAAGTTAGTACATCAACTTCTCGGGGTCGTAAATTTTGTATATGATCTTCGTTTTAGGCACATGATAGCCCGTTGGAAAGGTATCATAGAGGAGATTAATTTTGGAAGAAATATATAAGGAACTTCCATATTTCTCCCCGTTTTCCCAAAAACATCGTTTAGGGCCTCAAAATGGCCACGAAAGTTAAAAACTGCTAAAAATAGTAAATTACCAAAATTGCCAGAAAATTGTTTTGAGCCAATTGGAAAAGGTGGGTGGCCACCAATATCCACCTGGATCAATCCTCCCTCCTTAGGAATCAATGGTCTCCATTGTGTTGAGTGCCCGGGGGAGAGGGAAAAACATTTTTTGAATCTGAATCTTGGTGAGTTGCTTGTCTTGTTGGAGACGTCGCTCTGCTCAGTTTGTGGAAGTTTGTCACGACCTATTGAGGATGAGGTTGTTAAACAAGTCGAGCTACACGAGAGGACGATGTGCAGAAGGAATATTTGTGCTTTGTTGCAACCTTTTCGACCTGCTTCTATTGGATAGAAGGTGCTTGGGGCGAGATTGTAGTGGTTGCAGTGTCCTTTTGTTCCCCTTTTCAACAGATTGTGAAGAAGCTTAATTTTGCAGTATGAGATACTACCTTGCAGCACTTTTTAGGTGGAACAATAGTCAGAACTACCTCTAGTATTCTATAAAGATGACCCCCTAGAGAAACAATGGCATTGTGGGGTCGAGACTCATAAACAGCATGGAGTCTCCACATATATGGTTGGCCCAAGAGAACATCACAGACATCCAGTGGGGAAACATCACATAATACCTCATCCTTGAATGGTCGAATGTCGTATGACAATCGGCACTGCTAGATGACACGAAGATATCATCCTTGACGAAGCCACCCGATGTTGTATGGTTGTGGGTGTGGTGTTGTCGACAATCCCATCTGTTTGATGACCTTTGCTGAGATGAGGTTCTTCTGGCTTCTGCTATAAACAATAAAATGAAGTGGGGTCCCCTTCACCCACATATATGAATGAAAAAGGTGCTCCCCCTCTTCTGGATCTGTTGGTTCTTCTGGTTGAATTGTTGTGGTCGCGACAATAGCAGTGGGGTCTACGTTGATGATCTGTCTTTTACCAGTATTTTCATAATCAGATTTTGAATCAGGGTTCGACTCCTTGTCTTTGATCTCGGCCACCAATGACTATTTTGAGCGACATTCACCGATGTTCTGCCAGGGGATTTTGTGGAAATCGCACCATTTTTCGGTGTCCTTCTTTGTTTTCCCATGACCCTTATTTTCTTGTGGCTTGGACTGGTTTTCGGGAGACTTTTTGTTAGGGTCGTCTTTGTCATACTTTGGTTGTTGTGGATTTGTAGACCTGAACTCTCGTTTGTTCTGGTGCTTAAATTTCTGCTCGATTTTAACATCATATCGATAAGCAACACAGAGTGATGAGATGTCCAGAAAATCCATTTCAGTTTGAATGTATCTATGTAAAGCCCCACGGTATTTCAGAACCAAATGTCATTCAGAGTATTTGATACCCAGCTTGATGTGCAAGGTATGGAAGGTATTGGTGAATTATGTAACTACTTGGCCCCTCTCTTGCCGTAGTGTGGTCCATCTCATGTATTGGTCCTCATAGTTGCCAAGAGGGTAATATTGTTCCTTTACCGCATCCACAAAAAAATCCCAACTGGGCTCAGCCCCATATATTCCAGACTCCTATGTGGAACTTTTCTCCTAGTAAGTTTCCCACCAATGTTTGACATGGGGGAGAGCTTTAAGGAATGTGAAGGTGATATTTTCCTTGTCAGAAAAATGGTGAACAAAGAAATAATCGTCTAGCAAATTTAACAATTTGTCTAGGGCATCCGCATCTATCTGACCTTCAAATATGGGAATATCAAAATTAACTTGTACCTTGAAAGGAGAGGTGCTTCCAAAGTGGTTGTTTGATGAAGATGCGCCTATTGCTATCGGCAAGCATTGAAGGATGTGGGAAAAAAATTCCACCATTTTGTCCCTCTGTCGTGTGAGAGCTTGCTCAAACAACAGATTTATAGGATCGTCTGCTCCGTCATTTTTCTTTTCTTCCACCATGGAGGGCTTCTTGGGTGTGCAAGAGTGATTGTCTTCAAGAGAGACAAGCTCGAGACCCAACTTTCTATACTCAGACCTCGTCGGGGACATGCACTGAAAAAAACGATCAAGAGCAACCTGCTCTGATACCACTGATCCGGATTATTTTCGGCACGAAATGAGAGCTGAGATATAATAAAGAAATGCACAAAGATATTGCATATATTCAATAATATAACAGAAATGTATTATATATGCAACCATAAACACAGATATACAGTAATACATGATTTATATTAATGAAACAAATGTACAGAGACTGTAAAAATACAGAGTGAAAGACTCGCTAGAATGGTGGCAGCTTATCTTTGAGAAGAGATGTGACGGCTACTCGCATTCGCAAGAAGATGATTACAATGAGGCTCTGAAGGCCTTTTTACAATAAACAGGAATGCCAAAAACTCTAGACATCCAAAAACCTGACCCTAGGAGATGAAGCGCCAAAATTCATGTGGGCCCCGTTTGGGTAAGTTAGTACATCAACTTCTCGAGGTCGTAACTTTTGCATACGATCTCTGTTTTAGGTGCGTGATAGCCCATTGGAAAGGTATCGTCGAGGAGATTCATTTTGGAGTAAATATCGAAGGAATTTCCATATTTCTCCATGTTTTCCCAAAAACATCGTTTAGGGCCTCAAAATGGCCTTAGAAGTTAAAAACTGCTAAAAATAGTAAATTACCAAAATTGCCAAAAAATTGTTTTGAGCCAGTTGGAAAAGGTGGGTGGCCACCAATATCCACCTGGATCACAAATTTTATTTAATTGCAGCCAATAATAAAAATGTGTGATCTTATGCAATGCATGGGCATAGATTCAACATCGTCGCCACTGAAGAAGACTTGAAAGTTGGGTTCAAGTTCATCTTTGAAGCAGTTGTGGAACATCGACAAAGGATGGAGCAAACACAATCTAACCCTTCGAACGAGATGGTAAATAAAATGAAAATAATTTAATTGTTGATTACTTGTAAAATATATTGAGGATTGATTTAACCCGTCGATTTTAATGTTTCTATTTGTTTTAAGTATAAAATAAACAACAATTCATTCAATAGTGATAGAAAACAACCCCATGATTCTAGTGGTGTGTTTCCCCATCACAATATGTGTGTCTTTAAAATCAGATGTATATATTGACGATTATTAATATTTAATTGGAGATAGTGTACTTATAACTTTTCTTGTTTCAATGGCAGAGCATGTAGATGAGGGTTCTCAGAGAGGAGAGGAACAAATGGCAGCCCAACCAATGGTGTCGACTACTCCTCCAGGTAAAAAACATTGTAATGATATTTGTATTAATGAAACACTGGTATGAATAATAACTAACCATATCATTTTAATGATTTTTGTTATTTGTTATTGTAGTGGATTCCCCTATAGTGCATCAACGTGCACGTCGTACTACTAGAAGTACAATGTGTGAGATGATGCATAGTCAAGAAGCACCAGAAGAGGGCCCAATAGCTAAAGGGGATCAATAGGAATTTGATGATTTACTCAAGAATTACATGAAAATTAAGAAACCAAAAAAGAAGTGATTGTACATATTTTGAAGATAAAATTTATTAATATAACCTATTTGTTGTACAATTTTTGTTTTTCTACCTTTTTATGCATGAACCTTATATTTTTTGTATGTACAAAAACACGCATTTGCACACACGTTATTTCTTTCATTTACCTTTAACTTTTGTTTTGCTACTTGTTATGCATGGTTGGGTATGGGGAATTGAAAGTGATGCAAGGGGGGGAGGGGATGAGCTTCCACCTTCACGTGGTTGGCCTTGTTTAGTAGATAATAAATTATTCTTGAAACCAAGAGGAGTTCATCCAGGTTTTCCCCTTTAGTCTTTCTAGAGCCTCATACATGTTTAATTATTATTCAGTCATATAATGTGTTATTCTCTTTGAAAAATGCAACCTCATACATGTTTAGTTAGTATCCAGTCGTGTAACCTTTTATTCTATTTGACAAATTCAATTTTGAAGGGTGGTCACCTCCACGATCCACTAGGAATTTCCATAAAGGTAACCATTTTCTTCTCTTGCCTCGTGTTGTTTTCCTTCATTTCCTTGTATACATTTTCAACTATTGTTCTAGCATATTCATTCAATAGGAAGTTAATCCAAGTTGTTTTATCAAGCATAGATTCACCTATTGACTCCAATTGGTTAGAAAACCTACAAATATCATATGGTAGGTTATGCTCAACACTTTCCAATTTCTTTGCGCTCAAAATATTTTCAATGAGTTGTATGTGAATAATTCCTTGGCTAACCAAAAATGTTATAGAATTGATGCTTTTTCCCATAGAATTGATGTTTCTACCCAAGCACTGCAATTCCTTGGGGATGATAGATTCAATCCAAGATTGTATATAATTTTGTTTTTTAATTGACAACCTCAAGGATCCTTTCTATGCACCCTTTATGTGTATTCAAGACTACTTGATCACCTGAAAATGAAAATGTCTTCATTAGAAGTGATGTTTGTTTTTTGGATTGTAGTAGTGTTGCCTTATTGTTAGTATTATTTGGTTAAACACTTGAGAATTAGTACTTATCCATTTTAACATGCCCAATTTTCTTCTATGGCACTTGGTGAATGTAAAAATATAGTGAGAATCATCAACTACAAACTTGATCTCTAATCCGAGGAAGATGAGATTTTTATCACTATCATTTTTTTCTCCTAATGTGTTACTAAATTCTTTGTGTAGTTGATAAACCATATAATTACCTATCAAATCTATGTACTACTTCCCACTTTGAATATGAGGCATCATCCAAATACTTCACTCCACCAAATTATTTAGGTAGTATTTTGAGAAATCAAGTTTCGACAATCCCTCGAACTGCTAGATATATTTTCTAACAAAGCTATGGCTTAGAGAATATATTGTCTAACTTCCATTACTAAGCTATGGCTTAGGGAATATATTGTCTAAATTGCATGACTAAGCTATGGATTAGGGAATATATTTTTTGTCCTTCAAGGAGTATTTGATATTATATGGATTATAATAGCATATATAGAGCTACCAATACACTGAATATTTCGTTGTATTTGAAATGACAACATGATTTTTGACACAATGTTACATATCGGCATACCTTACAACTACACTTAGATGAACTCTATACCATGACTAGCATTCCACTATGTGTTTGTCCTGTGCCTCATAAATTATGCAAGTACCTTGCCTCTCTTCTAATCATGATGCCTCAAAAAATGCAAGAAAATGTGCATTCTAACAACAACACCCTAAGAGAGGAACCTATAACCTTTGAGCTTAATATTTTGTACGATAAACATTAGACCTAGATATGTAGAGAACCTTTTCCAATCCATTTTAAACTACAGCATGATTTTTGGCACGATGCTACATATCAACACAAAAATCCTCCATGCTACATAGAAGCCTCCATGCTAATGTTTATAATATATTTACATGTCTTATAGACATTATGTTACAAGCATTGCCCTCTATACTAGAAAATTTATAGCAAAAACAAACTCATAGTATCTACAAGTAAATCTGCATATTAACATCACCATGTTATGGGAGGCAACCTATAACCTTTGAGCTTAATATTTTGTAGTAGAGAACCTTTTCCAATCCATTTTAAATGATAGCATGCTTTTTGACACAATGCTACATATCATCATACCTAAAAATTACACTTAGATGAACTCTATACCATGACTAACATTCCACTCTATGTTTTTTATGTGCCCAACTGCATCAACCATTCTGCACCTAGCACTATATCCATCTCATCGAGTGGTCGAGCATAGAATCATGTTTGTAATTCCAGATCTTGCATTTCAACTAAGACTTTATGACATCTTCCTACTCTCTTGAAGTTTTGTCCATCAACGACCATAACCATGAGGTCATTGTTGGGGTACACAAAAAGGATTAGTTGTTTAGCAACATTGACGTCTATATAGTCATGAACATTGTTGGAATCCACAAGTAACATTACATTTATATTTTTTACAATTCCTTTGAACTTTATTGTCTTAGGTTGTGATTTCCTTGTCCTAGTTACAGGTGGAGTTGTAAGTTCTCATTTCTCTTTCCTTTGACCTTTCATTAACCTAATGATATTATTATTCTTATCATTATTATTACAACAGCCATGTAATCATGTTTGAGAATTTCAAGGTGTACCAATCCTCATCAACTGCACAATTAAAGGGTCCTGGGGGCATTCCCATGTGGACACACAACTTTCAAAGTGAAAAAGGATCCACAAGTAATGACTATAGCTTCCTAGAGTGGAAATCCCCTCAAGAATAGCCTTAGGATGCCAGATGTGAAGTCAAAAAGGGGAAATATTAATCCTCAAAACATGTCAATCAATTTCTTAAATCATGAGAGACCTCTCCCCAAGTCAAAATGTACTCACACATGCCAAACAAACCACCATGTATCCTCCAAGGTGGATGTCCCCTTAATTTAAGTGACACATGCCTCAAAATGAGAAAACCATCTGAGAATTCCAAAATCTAAGATGTGACTTGGTGTGAGAAGCCCTGATACATGAAAAATAGCCCAAATATATTTTTACCACTACCTTGGGAAATGTGAAAATTTCCCTAAATTAGGGTGAATCCAAATTCCCAAGAAATACCATGCCACATCACATGGTCCATTCTCACATCCAATCCTCCATCAATTTCCATGAAAACAAGTAAGTACCCCAGCTATCAAAGCTCAAAAATACAAGGGCTAGTGAAGAAATTCACTAGGGTTATCCCCTGTTAAAATGAGGGGTAACATAAGCTCTAACTCATGGACATGTGCTCTTTACGCTACATTATTTCTCAAGGGAGATTGTTCCTTTCCTACCTTACTATAACATGTGCTATATGAAGTTGTTAGGTAAATTCAGTGAACCAATGAAACCATCTTAACAGCTCAAACATATAAAATTTCATTTTCCCGTATGTTTGGTCATCGTGAAAAATAGGGAAACATCAAAGTTTGAATGCATGTATGTTGGAATCTTTGTTACTGCTAGGTTGTACGTGAATCTATGTACCTACAAATTATTTCATTCGTCAAGTGGATGCAAAAATGGGCATGAACAGGACATGTCTATCCACTCTTGAGGAGAGATTCCATAACTACTATGGAATCCTTCTAATTCTGAAATTTCTCCTTTACTGCTATCATACTACTATTCATATACATGTACCTACAAATCTAGTTTCCATCCTGGAGTAAAAGGATGAAATTTTAGCATAGGAATGATGTGATATGCAACCTTTCCCTAGTTCCATAGTTTGTAAAAAAGTGTCATGCTTTTATATTTAAACTCTTCTCTTTCTATTGGACATGAATCTACTAACCCCCCTATTAGATATAAAGCACACTCAAAAAACAGTTCAAGGACATAAAGCTCAACATTTCCAAATTATGTATTTCTCTGGATTTCAATGGATTCAATTTGATTGAGCACAACATATTGTCGATCATGTATCATCATTATGGACTAACATCATTTTATTTGGAGTACTTTTGGGAATGAAAACAACTCCTTGAAGAGGAGACTAGGGTGTTGTGTTGAGATATCAGAACATGTAGGAGTCCTCAAAAGGTAAGAAATGTCTATGTATAGAGGAATAAAATAAGGAGCACTAATATTTCCATTGAAATAATCTCCCCCTACAAGCTAAATGGGTCAAATATTTTGTTCTACTTTATTCCACTGAAGAAGCCATCGTATATTACAAGTGTGCCAAAGTAGGATCTGCCTCTGTCTAGCAGAGTGACTTTGGAATTTTTATGATCACCAAGTATTGTTATTCGTGCTTTCTTGACCAATTCATGACCATTCTGGTTCACCAAACTTTCCCTTTGTAATGAGGATGAAGACCCCATATTGCTTCCCATCCCTTCAAAGTTACCAGAGAGGTCTAGAGCCTATTGCACTATAGAATATATAGCATGGAAAATTGCACAAATATATGTATGATCCTATCTCTTAGGAAATGAATAGAGTTTCTATGGGCATGAGTGCCTTCATTATAATTCCCCTCCTCTATAATTTTAGTTGCAAATGTACTTGCAAACTATGAGAGGAGATTGCTCGCAATTTTTACAAAAATATAACTATTGAACCGACCATTATTAGACATATTGCCTTCAATAATTGAGATCGGAAATGGTGTTGCAAAATGGTGATCACTCCAAGGAGAATTACCTATAGGATTTCTTTCATCTACAAGGGTATCTAAACTCGCTATCAATACATAGGTCAAGTGATGATTGTCTCAAGCATATGTTTGTTGGATCATATGATGAGAACCATTTATTAATGCGTCAACACAAACCTTCTCAATGACACATAATTTTATCAATGGTTCATGATTTAGAAAAAGTTTTGAACACAAGATTCCATCACCATCTTGGGGGTATTACTTTTCAAATCATAGCCTTCCATAACTCTATTTTGTATGGAGAGAGTTACCATCATGTAAATAGGGGTTTATAAATTTTGATTTGATATCTCCATCTTCTTCATTCCTATGTGTAATGATAAATGGTTTGATATAGCCATGCGCGATCTTCTTTTGATGGATTTGAACCATAGGAATAACGATGGAAATTCTACAATAGGTCATAGTTACCTTGTCAGTGTCCTACCAAAGGATCATATTGCATATATAGGAAGTATCATGATCATTTAGACCATCGTGTACCTCATCAATATTGAAACTAGGAGTTAATATACTCTCATTGGAAACCTCAATGTATGAAAGATTGTCTTTTTTAGCGG
This sequence comes from Picea engelmannii, assembly GCA_009831015.1. Taxonomy (NCBI): domain Eukaryota; kingdom Viridiplantae; phylum Streptophyta; class Pinopsida; order Pinales; family Pinaceae; genus Picea; species Picea engelmannii. Next base: position 1,047,908 of record ML776754.1, on the reverse strand, counting down.
CGAGGGATTGGTTATATGGTTTCTCTCTATTTTTCTGCTAATATTGTTGCACATATGGACCTTCATTTTCATTAAATCTGGGAAACCAAATATATTTGCACCATTTATCTTGTTCATGTGCATTTCCTTCATGATGATAGAGATCTTTCTCTTCAAGATGATAATCAATGAAAAAGAAATTGTTCTTTACTTCCTGGCTTGTTCCAAATGGGGAATCAACTATAAATTACAATGCTCATGGATGTTAGGGTCGTTGTCACACTTGTTTTCCACCCATCCAACATGCTCAAGAAAATATTCTTCAACATCAAGAAATTATCCCATCTTCATGATCTCATACTCCATGGAGTTAGGAATACCATGATCATCATTTTTTCCTATGTTTATGGCTCCTTCACTGTCATTGGTAGTGTCAACATGTAGAAATAAGGTTTCCTCGCCACCAATTTTATGGAAAGGACTACATGATTTGGAGGGAAAACTTTCAACCAAACTAGGCCTACATTCTTCACCATTCTAGCCAACACAGATATCATACGTAGGAGAGCCTTCAAAATATACAACACGAGACCTATGCTTGTTGAGATGTAAATCAATGGCTTCATGTAGGGAATTAGGAATATTATAATACACTTGTATTTATTTCCACTAATGTCTCAGGGTTTTGTTTGATATTCTAGAGTATTAGAAAAATAATCCAGACTTTTGTCTATTGCATCCTTCCAGCTAGCTCCAAAATCTATAGCAAGTTTTTCTTCTAGGGTAGCTGCAGTATCTTGGTATGACAAGGGAAATCATCCTTTGTTTGTATTATCCATGAAAAATGGGGGACCGCCATAGATCTAATTTTTTATAGTGGAAAATATGGTTGTAGAGTTGGAAGTGCTCATGGGTTGCTCACATTTTGTCTCATCTACATGGATTCTAGTACTAGAGTCTAATAATTGTTCTTTCAAATCTAAATCGTCTTTATCACCCCCAAGAGGGGCCTCGGGCTTCTTCAATGGGTTTTTTTTCACCATAAATTTTCTTGATCCCTTAAATGATGGGTCATCATTTTTCACGATCATAAGGGTTGCAATGGATCGATCTTGAAGGATTGAATTGTAGTTGGTTATGTTTTCATTAGAATTGCAATTGTACCATTTTGGCATTAAATATTTTTTTTTATTTTGTGGAAACATTGTCGGTTTTACTACAAAGTATATGGGTTTTTTTGTCAAAATACCAATGAAAAGCAATGACACTTTCCATCACAGATATAGCCACTTCATCGGTAAATTGTCGATCCGTTTGACAATTTTCCATCAGGCGTCTGACAGACTTGCGACGGACCGATAAATCCAATTCGTCGGGAAAATTGTCCATCGGATCGGCGTACATTCGTTGGACTTCCAACACACTTCTGAGACACTTCCGATGGGCCTACAAAGGAATTCCAATGAACTACGATGGAATTTCTCCATATTTTGAAGTTGATAACTTTCGAACATACAACCGAAACATAGTTCGGTCACTCATTCGATGACCAATTTTCAACGAAAATGGGTTGAAGGCTTCATCACACATGCGACATTTTTGCAACGCAAATTCATTGGTAAATTGTCAAAAATCAGGCCCAGTGTACTAGTGTTACAATTCTTCCCTACTCTCACAATGAAAATAGACATCCTTAGGCTAGAACAATAATTAGAACAAATTGTAGAAAAATAAAGGAAGTGTTCACATACACATCACAGAACCAGTGTGCATAGTTAAAAGGAATTAGTCTATTCATCCCATTACAAGGAAACTGATTGCAAATGTACATTTACAATCATGTTCCTTAGAAACATATTATGGTCACTATCCAACCCTCTACTCCCATTTATTTTTTATCTAATTACTCTACCTAACCCAATCCTCTTTGGGGACATCCTATTTATTCTTTCTCTAACAAAACAATTTGTCTTCCTCGTTGTTAGCACTGAGAGTCACCCTCATATTGCAAGAGGATAAGACCAGTACCCATCAGAATGTTTGGTGGAGGTTGGTTTTATGAGTGGAGGTCAAATGGACATAGCTCAGTACAAGAACGTTTTAACACAGAAACTCAACAAGCAATGCATAGGGAAATAAGGTCCTCATTAACTTCAGTCAGTGGTTTAAGGTTAAAGACGAGCGGAGGGAAGACTTAGTGAGAAAGGTGGACAAGACTTCCATGGGAATCTGGCTTTCAAGCAGCTTGGTGAAGAAAAACTTAGGCACAAGAGCACTTTTGAACTCAATTTTCAGACATTGAAATATATCACAGGAGCATAATAATCAAACCTCCATTACCATGCGGCTACAACAACTCGTCTAGATCCTCCATGCATGATCATTTCAGCCTAAGGGGGGGAATAAGATAACAAAGGGAAAGTACTGGAACAAGTCACAGCAGCATTATAATCAAACCTGCATTACAATACAACTACAACCCTCGACTGGATCCTCCATTGCGGAGTGTTTCAACACAGTTTACACAAGAAGATGAAAGAAGTTGACTTCTATTAATGTGAAAGTCTCAAGTCTCATACAAAACCATAGAACAGCTATGTTATCAAAATATTACAAAATAGGGAGCTTTGCTCAACCAATTGACGACCCTAACAAATTCTTGCACTGATCTATTAATACTCATATCCATTCACAATTGTTAGAAGTGTGATCTGATCTAGCCATCTCGTCTAAAGATTTCCACCTGTGTACCTTCTATGTCGGATTGTGCATGTATCTTCCTTAGGCTGACAGTTATGTCTCCTCGGCCAAGGTTTCCATGCCTTCTATTGATGGAGTGAGTTGAGGTTTCAACTACCGGCTTGTGTCCATTAACTGATATTTCCTCGGGATCGAGACAAGGCCCGATAAATAGGGGGCGTACACTTGTTGCGATTAGGTATGATGTTGAATGAGCACGCGAATTCGAAGCTGTCGAAAGTATTTTGGAACCATACCGCTTTTGATCCCGAAATGCACCGCATTCCGCCACGTCGCTCTCCCCAAAAACCGCGGTTTAGATTTCGTCCCACTCAAATATTTTAACGTTCGAGCACGTTGTGGCCCCGAAGTGGAGTGCGGTCGTTGGTATGGTCACGATCTAAGATTTGGGCATTCCCACTATTTTAACGCCACCGCTAAAGCTTTACCTGCTCACCAACTTTAGAAACTCTTTAATTATTCTTGGGGGAGGCACCAATTTTAGTGCTAGGGAGCTTTGATGTTGAAAAAGAATATTTCCTAGAGAACGACCTCCCGAGGTTGACGTGGTGACTTGACGTCACTGTGTTGATGTGTTGAGGAAAGGAGGGTGACACGTGTCACTTGGAAACAAGCAGATGATATGCCCAAAGGTGCCTGGACTGAGTGCCACGATTCAGCACCAAATCAACAGGCCGCAGCAAAAACACTTCGGGAATTATGTAAACAACGAGGGAGAAAGAACGTTGAAGCTCCGAAGTCTGGATAATATCTGAGCCGCTAGATCTGGGAGGACACGTGGCAGAGATACATGCACTCTACGGGGATGTGCTTTGGAGGAAACCAAAAAAGGAGAAGAGCCAAAAAACTCTCGAAACCCGAAATGGTGAAGCAAATCATGACCGTCCGTTGGATACGGACACACGACAGAGATCTACATACTCAGGGAAAAGCACTTTGGATAAAATCAAGAGGAGAAGCGCCAAAACTCCCGAGAATCGAAATTTGAAGTAAATCATGCTCGTCCATTAAAGAAGGACACGTGAAGCTTGATCTTTAATTCTGGGGCTGCTGTCTTACACTAAACCTCGTGCAACTTTATAATTTTGAATGCATGAGGGACGCTAATCTGAACTTCACAAGGGGTCTCCACCGTTGAAAACTGAACCTGCATGTTTGCTTGATTCGAGCTCACAATGGACCGCTTTGAGTGTTGTGTTTTGTGGTCATAGTTGTTTCCTATGTAAACAAAGACTTGGACGACTTGTTGTGGGCTTGGGAAACAGAATGACCAATAATTGAAACAAAAATGGTGACGAGTGTTCATACTTCGAGAGAGATAGAAAATCTTCAGGCCAAGACTTATTCAGGTAAGACACCAAGGGAAACCAGGATGTTAAACAAAGAGGGAAAAAATGACTTTACCAGTTGGAGGGAAATATGTCAAGGACCTGGTCTGCTAAAAAGAGAGAGAGATATATGGGGCAAGGATACAAACTCAGGTATTAAAAACAAGTGCATACGACCCTTGACAACTCCATATGATAACATTGGCTCCACAAGGTATGGCATGCTCCCTGTGATCTGCCAAGAACGTTCAGGTCTAGTGCCTTAGATTTTGGGTCATGGAGTCTCTTATTCAAAATAGAAATAAAAATAAGTGGTAATTACAATGATGGAAATCCAATCACGGCTTAAGAAAAATACGTTTTCAGAAAGTGCCCATTGACAGGGCCACAAAAAACTTCGGACTCCTCCAAGTTTTGCAACTTATAAGTGTTGTTTAAAAATACCTCAGAAATATTGAAGGGACCAATCCATAAGGCTTCGAATTTACCATGTTTTCCTTTGTCTTGATTGGGGGCATCCCACTTGAGAACCAGGTCCCCCAGCTGAAAATATTCCTTTCTTGCCCTCTTTTCAAAGGCTCATTTTATTTTATGTTGATGATCATGCGCTTTATCAAGCAGTTTCTCCCTGGTTTGTTATACTTCTATCAGTTGTTGTATCCTCATGACCATATCATCAGGTTCTCCTTCGTAGTCCTGGAGTAACTTTTCCACAGGCAAGGCAAGTTGAGTAGGAAAAATATCCTCAACCCCATACACAAGCTGAAAAGGGGAAATTGCAAATTACCTTTTGGTTGTAATCATGTCGGCCCATAATGCAAATTTCATCTTTGACTCCCATGCTTTCTTATTTTCTTCTAACAATTTCTTAATGATCTTTATGAGGCTCTTGTTAGAGGAATCTGCTAAACCATTTCCTTGGGGGTATTAGGAGTGGAATGGATTAATGTAATTCCATATTTTTCACATAACTTGATCAATGGTTCATCTCTAAAGGAGGTGGCATTGTTAGTAACGATCTTGTTTGGACAACCAAATCTGGACATGATATCATCAAGAAAGATAATGATTACCTTATGGGAGGCACTCCTTGTAGGGATGGCCTCTATCCATTTGGTGAAATAATCTGTGGTAGTCAAAATCCACCTGTGTTGGCCACTTGAGGTTGGGTGGATCTCTCCAATGAATTCAAGAACCCATTGTTGAAAAGTTCCAGAAACCACTACAGGTTTCAAAGGCAAATATTTGAGTTGTTTCTTCCGAGAAAACTTTTGGCATTTAACACAAGCCCTAATCTTTGCGCAAACATCAGTAAAAAGGCTAGGCCAGAAATACTAGTCTCTAAGGATCTTGTAAGTTGTGTTCCTCCAGAAATGATGGCCCCCACATAAGTTGTCATGAAAAATCAGTTATGGCCCTTTGGGCCTCCTGTGGATCTAGGCATCTCAAAAGAACCCCTAGAGGATATTTCCAATACAAAACCTGATCAATGAGACAATATTTGATTGCTATGAGTTTCAAATCTCTCACCTTGTTCTTGTCCAAGCCATCAGGAGGCTGCAAATTCTGCAGAAAATATATGATGTCTTTATACCAGGTGCATTATGCCAACCTAGGGCTGTCATGAGAGATTTTATCAGCAATCTCAACATGTTGATTTTATGAGTTTATGTTCACAAAATTAACCCCTAAATATTTACAATTTGATTACGCCAACAACTTGGCTAAACCTTGGCCTTTCACCAATTTAGTTGGCTTTATTTCAAGGTCAAATTCCATAATTTTAGCAATCCATTTGCTTCTCTTCCCATCTATGTCAGGCTGGATCAATATCTCTTTCACTGAGGTTGAAGGGACATATGAAACAATCTTTGAATGCAGAACATAGATCCTTAAATATTTGAGGGCTTTGACCAAAGCATATGTCTCCTTCTCCATGATATCATATCTCATTTCTGCATCCCTCAATGCTCTGCTGAAAAAGGAAATAGGATGCTCTAACCCCTCTGTATTTTTCTGTAGAAAAATAGCAGCCAATGTATCAGATGAGGCAAAAGAAAATATCAGAAACTCCTTAGAATAGTCAGGGTTGATGAGCACAGGTGCTTCAGTCAAATCCCTCTTGATTTGTCCAAAAGAACTTATGGACTCAGTAGTCCATTTCACCTCACTTCCCTTTCTAAGCATGGTTGTAATGTGCTTAACCAACTCAGAAAAATTAGAAATGAATCTTCTCAGGAAATTGATTTTACCCAAGAAAGACTGGACCTCTTTCTTAGATCTGGTAAAATATAAGGTTTGGATGGCCTCTACTCTGCTTGGATCAATTCTTATCCCTTCTGCTGACACAATATGCCCCAATAATTTTCCTTCCTTCATAGCAAACAAATATTTGTTAGGATTGAGAGAGAGACCAAACCTTCTGCATTTTAGGAAGACCTTCTTCAAATGATGACAATGCTCTTTATCAGATTTTGAGAACATTGTAATGTCATCCAGATAGATAACTATAAATTTTTCTTTCTCCCCAATGAAGGCAGTGTACATGGCTCACTGGAAGGTTACTCCTGCATTCATCAATCCAAAGGGCATTTTAGCATACATGAATGTGCCCCAAGGAGTATGGAAGGTTGTCTTTTCTCTATCTTCAGGTAGGACAGAGATCTAATTGTAGCCAAAAAATCCATCAATCATGGAAATCCTAGACAAACCGGTCACTCTCTACAAAATGTGCTCCATATTTGGCAAGGGGTAGTTGTCCTTTTTGGAGCTTCTATTCAAATTTTTTAAATCAACACACAATTTGATTTCCCCATTTTTCTTCCTCACATGCACCAATTTAGCCATCCATTCTGAATATCTCAAAGGGATGATGATCTTGGCATCCAGCAGCTTTTTCACTTCTCTTTCCATAATAGGCAGCAGCATGGGATTTATCTATCTGAGTTTGTGACTGAAAGGTTTGGCCTCTTCTTTCAAATGGATTTTATGTTCAATGATGTTGGTGTCATATGTTCTCAAATCTTCATATTTCCAGGCAAACACATCAGCAAACTCCTTCAAAATCTTGACATACTCAACCATTTGTTCCTTTGATAAACTACTAGACAATTTGACAACCATTTGTTCCTTTGATAAACTGTTAGACAATTTGACATACTTATGGTTTTCCTCTGTTCCCAAATTTCATTCAGTCACATCAGCATTTTCATTCAAACCTTTAACCTTTATAGCAACATCATTTATGTCAAACAATCTCTCCAAAGGGACTAGTCCCTTTGGAATATGGTTACTGGGTAACTGAACAATATGATGGTCAGCAATTTTATTGAGAAAAATATCAGCATGGGGTATTTCTTCAGTATCTTGATCCTGATCAATTTGTAAATCAGAAAATTCATCCACAGTCTCAAGAAATATTTTTATCTCAATATCATCCTCAAAAACCTTCCAATGTTTGACATTGTCAGGAATAGAGGCTATGTATTTTACTTCCACCTCATACTTGAGATTGGGGGGGAAAGGGACCCTGAAATTACTTGTTGAGATAGCCAAGGAATCTTCCATGGTGTTCTCCTCTCTTGGAACGAATGAGATATTAAAATCCAGGAAGAAACTATCAACAAGATCCCAGACTTGATTTTTGTAGGTCCGTAACCTAGGGTGCTTAGCTTGATACAAATTTCTGATTTGATGAACAATTAACTCAACATATCCAAACACTGTTAGCTCCTCAATATTCATGTCTTTGGAAGCTCTCAAACCTCAAACAAGTGCTTCATATTCTGCCACATTGTTTGTTGCTTCAAATTCAATATTATAAGACATAGATATGGTCTCTTGAATAGGGGAAATGAAAACTACCCGAGCACCAGCACTTTCCCGAGAAGAGGCTCCATCAAAAAAAAAAATCCAAACAGAGGTATTGGGAAGAGGGTCTTCACAAGAGGTGATGGGCTGCTTTTTTATTTCAATAGGAATTTGAGGAGCATCAATGAGTTGTAACATACTAGTTCCTAAATTAGTATCTACTGCAAAAATGGGGTGGTTGGTAGGGTTTGCTTCATCACTGATAATGTAAGAAAGTTGTGCTTCCTTATAAAGCCTTCTATGTTCCCCCACCAAACACAAGAATAGTGTCATATGAAAGGTCCATCTGCAAATTTCTCCCCAATATTTTGATCCAAGATCTAGACAAGAGCATGCCAAACTTAGGGTGAACATCATCCACCACAATATCCATGACCACACTTTTCATTGGCAATTGGAACAAGGAAACAACCAGGTCTTTAATAACCCTGAGGCACTTCACCTTCTTGGAATCAAATGAGTATAGGTCATGGTAGGTTTTTGTAACCTCCAACCCAATCTCATCCATGATAGTCTTAGGCATGATATTGTGAGATTCCCTGGAATCGATCAAGAAGTTGTGCAGCACTTTATCATGAATGTTTAATGAGGTATAGAAAGGAGGGGAGGAATCATCCCAAGAAGTTGTGCAGCACTTTATCATGAATGTTTAATGAGGTATAGAAAGGAGGGGAGGAATCATCCCTATCCTCTACCAAAGGGCCTAGTATGACAGCTAGATTTTCATCTTGGAGGTTGACTAAGTCTGTCGGATGAGATGAAGGTTTAGGCTACAACATTTTGGAAAGGTACCTTTTGAAATCCTCATTCTTAACTAGTTCTAAAAAAGGTACAGGGATTTTAATCTTTTGAATCTCATTCTCAAAGCTAAAAGAGGGGGGAGGCTTCAGAATCTCCTTCACTTCTGGGATAGGGATTTTAACCATTGCCTGGGGGTTTTGTGTCTCTTTTTCTTTGCTACTAGCTACCACACTCTTAACGGGATGTTGTGTTCTAGTAGGCTAATCAGGAATGTCAGGTTTTCCTTCTTTCTTCTTTGACCTTAGGTTGTATCTATTTGAATTTCCACCGGTCCTTTCCCCTTTGCTCAGCTCATTTAGTTGACTATCCATAAGAGACTCTTCATATGCAGTTTGGGTTAAATGAGGATATGAAGAGGTATCACCAAGACAACGGATTCTGAGGTCAGTTTATTCTTCCTCTCCTTATTCATCAGTATCAAGGTTATTTTGGAGAGGGGCTTGGATATTTTTATCATCCCTATCCCTATTTATTTGATCTCTTTAGATGATCTGAGGGGAATTATTTGGTCTTCTAAAATTACCCTTGTTATCGGCATTTTGGGGGTTCCTATAGCTCTACCTTCCTTCAAATTTCATTTTCTCCATTTCTGCAGAAAGTGATTTTACCATTTTTGTCAACTCATCCACTTGAGGGTGGATAGCAGAGCAACCAGAGGTTGAAGCTTCAGACCTACCTTTTCTTCTGTCTCTATCATCCTTACTCCTAAGTTTGTCAACTGCCAATATATTGGACTCCACTTCAAGGGTTTCATCTTACATGTGAGCCAAGGAGGTAGCTTTTCTTTCTCTCAAATGAGGAAAAACTCAGGGTCAAAAGCACTAGCATAAGTAATCTTGGCAGAGGTTTTTGTAGGCTTAATTTCAATGGGAATGTTATTGTACATCTTATTAAATCTCTTTGAGAAGTCTGAAACAAATTCCCCCTCTTTCCTCTTAAGTGATCCAAACTTTGTAATGTAATAAAGAAAATATTTTTTGTCCCCCCAATGTCTCGGGAATGAATCATCCAAAGCTTCAATCACATCAATAGATCCAGGAGTCGAGCCTCTGAACCATTTT
>ML776754.1:1025992-1038059 GCA_009831015.1 Picea engelmannii | reverse complement strand
CCAGGTCTTTAATAACCCTGAGGCACTTCACCTTCTTGGAATCAAATGAGTATAGGTCATGGTAGGTTTTTGTAACCTCCAACCCAATCTCATCCATGATAGTCTTAGGCATGATATTGTGAGATGCCCTGGAATCGATCAAGAAGTTGTGCAGCACTTTATCATGAATGTTTAATGAGGTATAGAAAGGAGGGGAGGAATCATCCCTATCCTCTACCAAAGGGCCTAGTATGACAGCTAGATTTTCATCTTGGAGGTTGACTGAGTCTGTCGGATGAGATGAAGGTTTAGGCTACAACATTTTGGAAAGGTACCTTTTGAAATCCTCATTCTTAACTAGTTCTAAAAAACGTACAGGGATTTTAATCTTTTGAATCTCATTCTCAAAGCTAAAAGAGGGGGGAGGCTTCAGAATCTCCTTCACTTCTGGGATAGGGATTTTAACCATTGCCTGGGGATTTTGTGTCTCTTTTTCTTTGCTACTAGCTACCACACTCTTAACAGGATGTTGTGTTCTAGTAGGCTAATCAGGAATGTCAGGTTTTCCTTCTTTCTTCTTTGACCTTAGGTTGTATCTATTTTAATTTCCACTGGTCCTTTCCCCTTTGCTCAGCTCATTTAGTTGACTATCCATAAGAGACTCTTCATATGCAGTTTGGGTTAAATGAGGATATGAAGAGATATCACCAAGACAACGGATTACGAGGTCAGTTTATTCTTCCTCTCCTTATTCATCAGTATCAAGGTTATTTTGGAGAGGGGCTTGGATATTTTTATCATCCCTATCCCTATTTCTTTGATCTCTTTAGATGATCTGAGGGGAATTATTTGGTCTTCTAAAATTACCCTTGTTATCGTCATTTTGGGGGTTCCTATAGCTCTACCTTCCTTCAAATTTCATTTTCTCCATTTCTGCAGAAAGTGATTTTACCAGTTTTGTCAACTCATCCACTTGAGGGTGGATAGCAGAGGAACCAGAGGTTGAAGCTTCAGACCTACCTTTTCTTCTGTCTCTATCAGCCTTACTCCTAAGTTTTTCAACTGCCAATATATTGGACTCAACTTCAAGGGTTTCATCTTACATGTGAGCCAAGGAGGTAGCTCTTCTTTCTCTCAAATGAGGAAAAACTCAAGGTCAAAAGCACTAGCATAAGTAATCTTGGCAGAGGTTTTTGTAGGCTTAATTTCAATGGGAATGTTATTGTACATCTTATTAAATCTCTTTGAGAAGTCTGAAACAGATTCCCCCTCTTTCCTCTTAAGTGATCCAAACTTTGTAATGTAATAAAGAAAATATTTTTTGTCCCCCCAATGTCTCGGGAATGAATCATCCAAAGCTTCAATCACATCAATAGATCCAGGAGTCGAGCCTCTGAACCATTTTGTAGCCTCACCATCAAATCTCTGTACAAAAACTCTAAACCAGACATCTTCATTTTCAATATTAAGATTATTTGCATAATTGTAGAAAGTTGAAAGGTGTTCTTTTGCAGTTATGTCTTCCTCCCTTGTAAAATTGGGCATGTACTTGAGGTAATCTCCAATTGGGAGGGAATTCATAGGCTGAGGTAAAACAAGAGGGGCATACCTAGCAGCCACTATGGCATCCATTATGTTTCTAGGAGGATTAGCACCTGCCATTGGGATGTGAACTATAGGAGAACCAGGGGGAGATGGGGTTTGGACAGGTGGGACTGGAGTTGTGTTTCTAGGGGAAAGGGGAAACAGATGAGTGTTTGAGGAGAATGGTATAGGGTTCAAGGGAGAATAAGTTTCCCCCTCTTTAGATATAGAAACTTTGACAAGAGGAGGAGTAGGAAAACCCAAAGTTGGAAAATCTTCTAAGCTTTTGGTTCTAAACCACTTTACAATGTCAGGGGAAACAAGGGTGTCAAAACTTTATCCTTCCAAATGAAGACTAGAAGAGGGGAGTTTGACAAGAAAGCTCTCAAAATATAAACTTCTAGAAACTCCAACAGATGGTATAAAAGGAGAATTAGATGCAGCTTCTGGAGTTTTAAAAGAAGAATCATGTAAATTACCAGAATCACCTGGTACAATAGTTGAAATCCCTTCTTGAGAGGTCTTTCTTTTGTTGATAATATTTTTTGGGTTAGCTATAGGTGTTTCCAGAGGCAGTTGTGGAGTATACCTCGTGTGTATGCCTTTGTGAACCACAATTGAAACAATGGAGTCGTCGGGTGCAAGTTTCAATCTTCAAGGTACTGATTTCTGATGCACCTTCAAAAACAGAATTTCTTTGTCGTTCAATCCCAGGGAAATGTTTTCAATTTGTTCCTCGAAAATGGCTCCAAGAATGTTATCACTAAGAGTCACCCTCGGATTGCAAGAGGATAAGCCCAGTACCCATCAGAATGTTTGGTGGAGGTTGGTTTTATGAGTGGAGGTCAAATGGACATAGCTCAATACAAGAACGTTTTAACATAGAAACCGGACAAGCAATGCATAGGGAAATGAGGTCCTCATTAACTTCATTCAGTGGTTTAAGGTTAAAGGCAAGCAGAGGGAAGACTTAGTGAGAAAGGTGGAAAAGACTGGCATGGGCATTCGGCTTTCAAGCAGCTTGGTGAAGAAAAACTCAGGCACAAGAGCACTCTTGAAATCAAGTTTTAGACACTGAAATATATCACAGTAGCATAATAATCAATCCTCCATTACCATGTGACTACAACAACTCGTCTGGATCCTCCATGCATGAGCATTTCAGCCTAAGGGGGGAAATAATATAACAAAGGGAAAGTACTGGAACAGGTCACAGCAGCATTATAATCAAGCCTACATTACAATACAACTACAACCCTCGATTGGATCATCCATGCCCGAGTGTTTCAGCATAGTTTACACAAGAAGATGAAAGAAGATTACTTCGATTAATGAGAATGTCTTAAGTCTCATACAAAACCAGAGAACAACTTTGTTATCAAAATATTACGAAATAGAGAGATCTTCTCAACCAGTTGACGACCATTCACAACTGCTAGAAGTGTGATATGATCTAGCCATCTTGTCTTAATATTTCCACCTGTGTACCTTCTATGTCAGACTGTGTGTGTATCTACCTCAGGCTAACAGTTTTGTCTCCTCAGCGAGGGCTTCCATGCCTTCTATTTATGGAGTGAGTCGAGGTTTCAACTACTGACCTGTGTCCATTAACTGATATTTCCTCGGGATCGAGACAAGGCCCAATAACTAGGGGGCGGCCACTTGTTGCAATTAGGTGTGATGTTGAATGAGCACACGAATTTGGAGTTGTCGAAAGCAGTTTGGAACCATACCGCTTTTGAGCCCAAAATGCACTGCATTCTGCCACGTCGCTCTCCCCAAAAACTGTGGTTTAGATTTCAGCTCGCTCAAAAATTGTAACATCTGAGCACGTTGCAGCCCTGAAATGGAGTGCGGTCATTGGTCTGGCCACGATCTGTGATCTGGGCAGTCCTGCTATTTTAGCACCACCGCTAAATCTTTACCTACCCACCAACTTTATAAACTCTTTAATTATTCTTGGGGGAGGCACCAATTTTGGTGCTAGGGAGATTTGATGTTGAACAAGAATATTTCCTGGAGAATAACATCCCGAGGTTGACGTGGTGACTTGACGTCCATGTGTTGATGTGTGGTGGAAAGGAGGGTGACACATGTCACTTGGAAACAAGTGGATGATATTCCCAAAGGTGGTTGGAATGAGTACCATGTGTTAGCACCAGATGGACAGGTGGCGAAAGAAATGAAACTCCGCAGTAGAAACACTTCGGGAATTTTTCAAACGAGGGAGCAAGAACGTCGAAGCTCTAAAGTCCAGAGCAGATCTGAGCCGCAAGATCTAGGAGGACACACGGTAGAGATACATGCACTCCGTGGGAATGTGCTCCTAAGGAAACCAAAAAATGAGAGGAGCCAAAAAACTCCCGAAACCTGAAATGGAAAAGAAAATCATGACCGTCCGTTGGAGACAGACACATGGAAAAGATCCACGTACTCGGGGAAAAGAAATTTCGAGAAAATTGAGAGGAGAAGTGCCAAAACTCCTGAAACCCTAAAATCGAAGTAAATCGTGCTCGTCCGCTGAAGAAGGACACGTGACGCTTGATCCTTAATTTTGGGGCTTCTATCTGGCACTAAACCTCGAGCAACTTTATAATTCTGAATGCCTGAGTGTCGCTAATCTTAACTTCACAGGGGATCTCCATTGTTGAAAACTGAACCTGCATGTTTGCTTGATTCGAACCCACAATGGACCGCTTTGAGTGTTGCACTTTGTGCTCATGGTTGCTACCTGTGTAAACAAAGACTTTGACGACTTATTGTGGGCTCGGGAAAATAGAATGACCAATAATTGAAACAAAAATGGTGATGAGTGTTCATCCTTCAAGAGAGACAGAAAAGATTCAGGTCGAGACTTATTCAGGTAAGACACCAAGGGAAACCAGGTCGTTAAACAAAGAGGGAAAAAATGACTTTACCAGTCGGAGGGAAAGATGTCAAGGACCTGGTCTGTGAAAAAGAGAGAGAGAGAGAGAGAGAGAGATATGGGGCAAGGATACAGACTTAGGTATTAACACTCGTGACTTCCCATCTTCTCCCACAAGCATTATTGTTGTAATAATCTTCTAACACTTTTTCTTCTTGACCTATTTTACAATCATCATAACAACCTTCATTCTCCTTGTTTCTGACACTTACCTTACATGTGCAATGCTTAAACTTCCCTCATGCATCACCCTTCACATGTGTCATGGGCATGTTGAACCTCTCCATCCACCTGAATCTCTTTGTCACGTGCTTCTCTTCTAAGCACATTTTTCCATGTGCACCTAAACTCTTGTGTGTATGAATTCAACTTCATATGTTTAAACTTTCCTTTGGATTTCCTCAAAACTCTTCCTCTTCTATGTGCATTGGTCATGCTTGTAATTCATGTTCACCACCATGTGCCTAAACCATACTTAGCATGATTAATTATGGGTGGGTACTCTTCTATGTTTTTATTTCTTGTATCATGTTGGATTTTATCATGATCCTCTGATGTGCACATGGAATTATTTGTGTCACAAATGCTTCGGCATCATCCTCCTTTAAGGATAAACTAAGCAACAAAAGTTTTGAAAGAGGTTGGCCTCCCAAGTATTTAGTAACGACTTGCTACTAAAGTTTTTTTTTTCTTTAAACATATTCTAGCCTTTTAGACTTTTTATATATGAGATCAACATAGCATATCGTATGCATGTTCCTCCCAAATAAATTGGAGCAAAAATAATGTCAATTGGGTGTAGCTCAAGTGGTTGTGAGGAAAATTTGTTACATTCCCCACCTAGATTCAAATCCCACTTCGTGACATCTTTACACTTTGCAATCTGATTGATGATGAGCTATATATGATCTATTCATGAGTTGTTGACCTAGCCTTATATCCTAAATAATCTAGGGTTTACCCTGAGCGTCATCCTTGGAATGAGGGGAAGTACCTGGGGGGTTTCCCCTAAGATATATTACATGGAACCAAAAGAAATGGAATAGAAATAGTAGATCAAGGAATCGGTTTAAATATATGATTATAATTAATCTAAGGGTCCCATTGGTTTCTAAATCTTAACCCAAGTTCAATTTCAAGCCTGTAATTGTTTTATTATCTATGCCCCTAAAGTAGTTCTTAGAAAAGGAAAATATTTTTGTAAGTAATATTTGATCCTCTAAAGAGTCCAAGAAGATGCCACAAGCCAGTGGCTTGGATTATGGTTTGTGCTCCTAAAGAAAGATGGGTTCTTGGAATCAAAGATTCTATGTGCCTATCCATTATCAAAGGAACCAAATTGTAATACCCTTGTTTCCCCCAGTTTGTAAATATAACTATAACTGACCAAGAGACTATGGCGGACTAAATATGTGTGAATGTTTGATTTGATGAACCTTTGTATAAAAGGGTCAATGTATGAATTTTTTTTTGTTAATAGAAATTTGATATGTGTTGCACAACTCTTGAAAGGGGGAATTTTTCCAAGATAAATGTGATATCCCTCGGCCGAACCCAAATGCAAATGTAATCCAAGTATATTTAAGCTAGTGAGTTGTTTAGACATCATTTCTGTAATACACCTTTCATGGCATGGTGCGCGCATATACTGCACAGTAAAGTGATGTAGTGTGCACATTTCTGGATATCGCACGCAGTAACTAAAGAGCGCGCAACCTTGAGGTCAGAGGATACCGCGCGCAGTAACTAAAGTGCACGCAATATTAAGGTCAATGAACCTTTATGTATATGATATGCATTATAGGCTGGTGAGCCAGTATTATAAGTCGGAATGCTTATGTTTTGGAATCAGGCTAGAGTGCCTAGATGTTAAAGGCCAGTGCGCCTATTTTGTATATGTCTCATGATTAATATAAAATACATTGCTACGTGCAGACCGACCATGATAAAAGAGAAGGGGGACTAGATTCCACCAAATAGGGATAGGGAGGGCCTAAAGTTAAGAACAGGGCTAAGCTAGAGAGCTTAAAGCCGAAAAGAAATATTATATTAATATTTATTAAAAACATAAAGTACGGATAATTAATTTATCCAAAGTCCTAAAGTAGGGGACAAGTGTATCAAAGTAGCTTCCAACATGACAAGTGTCAAGTTGGAGACATGCATACTTATTGTCGAGACTTAGTTCCTTTGGGGGGATCGACCATTGTGGGGGAAGGAAAGGGGTGGAAGAATTGTTGAGAATCTTACCATTTTCCTTCAACCAGAGAACCAATAATTGGGGGATACATTACGTCAGTCCTTGAGCTATCCTTGTATCTTCCTACCACCGTACCCATACCAAATTGATAACCATTCCTGTTGGTGTACCTGTCATCTTGGGAGCGGGATTGAAGAGGCGGATTTTCAGGCTCGTGTGCAATTCTCTGAGTGAGAGAATTGTTGGGGATCGATTTCTTGAAGGTGCTAAACTGCGGCTACAACGCTCTGAGACTTTCGGTCTGGCCTGTTGCTAAAGCCCTGGAAGGGAAGTGGGGCAGTTGAAGGACTGTTGAGCAGATAAGGGGCACACTTCCTTGGGTGGGAAATGCATGTGGGGTAGGAGAGGTTGTAGGTTGTGGTTGAGTGAACACCTGAGAGGGAGTCCTTCCGGTTGACTGTGTACCTTTAGCCTGGTTAGGAATCCCTTACCCGGGTGGAGTCTAGTCCCAGCTCGGGGGTGACTCATTGTTGAGAGTGATGAACAGTGTAGTCTAACGCTGGGAGGTTTGTGGACGGTCTGCACACAATTGGTGACATTCCTACCAAGATAAGTATCGGTTATGTGATGAATTTACATGCTGCATTGTCATTTATGTGTTATTTTATGGGTTTTATTGCATGTGTGATCATACTTGTCTGTATGTTTAAGGGTATACCTCTGTGTATGTTGCATGTCTGTGTTTATTGTTAATTCAGACTGAAAATCGTATATTTACATAATGCAACTATTTTTTTATGCTTTATATGTGAAGCTTCCACTAGAGTGTTGTATGTATATGTTTAATTGCATGTAGTTCAATATGTATGTATGCATGTGTGTATATATATGTATTTGAAGAGAAAAAATTATGTGACATAGCTCAGTTGAATACTGGGGTGTTACAATATGTTGTCAGAACTAAGTTAAGTGTCTGAGTAGTGACATTCCCCGGCCTGATGGTGGCCGGGGGTATGTTACAGTATGGTATAAGAGCGTTATTTTTCAACACTCAGCCTGAATGAGCCAAACAAGTCGAATGGAGACGAGATTACAGTATGGTATATAGTATACTTGCGTTCATGGAAAATTGAGCCACCACGTGGAAGAATAATATGTAGGGATGCGTGCACTAAATTTAGCATTGTGCGGAGTGCATACACATAGTAAGGGTACATGTGGTGTTCGCAGTATGGTAAGGCACAGTGAAGTTTGGTTGGTGCGCACACAGTATGAGTATGAGTTGTATCGCTACAGTGCAGGCAAGGGTGCGCGCAGGTGGTTGTGCGCAGTAGCGACAGAGTATTCGATGGGGCATACAGATTATTGTACGCGGTAAGGCATATAGAACTTTAGCACGGTGCAATGCATAGAGCGAAATGCATATGGAATATCCAAGTGCGATACAGAAACAGTGCGTAGTGGATATTGGCGCGCAACGCAGAAGTAGTGCACGCAAGTTATTGGTGCGATGAAGAGGAAATGTATAGCAGATACAGGTGTGTGGAAGCATGATTTACCTTATAAAGTCACTTTGCACGATAAGTAAAGGAACATGGGTTGAATTTTATGTGCGCAAAAATCGTCTGAAAGGCTAATTAAGACGACGATCCTGAGTTTAATAGAAAATTTACATAGTATTCAAAGAAAGAGGAATACACAACTGCATTGAAGTATTATTTAAATTGAGTCAAGCGAGTGAGATGAATTTTGAGTTTTATTCAGACAGTTGAAAGTGAAATATAAGTTACAAGAAGACACATAATATTAAAGGAAACAAGATTCGTATCACCATCAGTTAGAATCTTGTCATAAGCAATACAAAATCCTCTTCTGCACTTATATATTAATTTAAAATCCCAAATTACAAAAGGGGATGATTCAAAATAGAAGTTGCCCTATTTAAAGAGACCATACAAGAACAGGTCTATCATCTCCGGAGTTCCTTACCTCTGCTACCATCTGTCCAAAAATCGTTGAAATATACTCAATTTTATTTGAGGGCTCATTTCAGCTTAGCTAGCTCCTCCTTTAAAGAACCTAACCAGACTAGTTGATTCTCTCCAACACTTTCAGCCGCTTCAGCGACGGGTTCTTTCTTCTGTCGCTTGCTTCGTTTCTTCTTAGCAGCTAGTTTGTTGATAACCAGATCTCTCATGATTGGATTTAGCCTGATTTCCAATCTCGAATCAGTAACAGGTATTGTGTGAAATTTAGTCGCCAGTATTTGTGTGACTACCTTTTCCTTTGTACTTGCAGAAAAATTTAGCATGTTGCCCGAATAACCAGTCTCATTGGGTTTAACTGGGTCCATATACATCAGTTGTGTGGGCACCGAAATACTTTTGCAAAGATGAGAAGTATGAACCAGTTTGAAGACTGCTCGTTGATGGATAAGATGATGCTTCCATACCCGAGAGTTGGTAATTATAGAGCCTCAATCATGAATCATTGACAGACTTGCGCACAAGTATGATGGGTTTCCATGCTCGGCTAATCCATTTCAAACGATTAAAATTTTTGAGTTCATTACATGGCGGCGTTCACCTAACTTCAAATGGTTGTGATGTACCAAGCGAATGAGACGGAGTGATCTGATTGGCCATCACCCATCCCACGAATGGTGGATTTGACATATTGAAGCATGTGACATCGGAACTTATGCAAAAGTGGTTTCGGCAAACCGCATTTCGCCCGATGTATCTCTGCGCGATGATGTAGTTCTTACTAAGTTCGAAAAACTTGGGTCTTGTCTAAGAATTGTCATGGTGGCAACACCAAGAAATCAGAAAAGATAATTCTTATATATTTTTTGAGTTGAAATAGTTCATACTTCTCATGGATTGTTGATTTAGTTAACCTAATAAGTTTTAATGGCTGCACATTTTGCAGAATTAACAACAATTAGATCAGATCAGATTAGTACCGAATCCATAGGAATAGAAGAGACACGGGGAAATTACAGTCAACAAGATGAGAGCAGAGGGATGAATGTCCATTTGGACATTGAAGGAACAAACTCCAATGGACATGGAGAGAAAAGGGATGAAAACCTGAATATGGTAGAGACCATTAAGAATTTGTAAAAGGATGTCCAAATCCATAAAGATGATAATGAAAGGCTTATGAGAGCCAAAGAGTAGCAGGATGACTTCAACATGAAGTTATTGCAAAGTCTAAACAGAATAGAAAAGAAAGTGACTCAAGCAAATATGGAAGTCACAAACCTTCGGATGAGAAAAAAAAATCAGGAAGTATTAGCAGACACCACCATCACTCCCCGAAGCATTCCAATAAAAGAGCAGGTAGCAACACAAGTCCATCCCCTGTCAGACAGCATAAGAGTTCTGGGGTGGATGAGCTACGAGGAGAAATGAACAAAATCAAACCTCCTACATTTGATGGTGAGCACAAAAAGGATGAAGATGCAGAAACATGGTTGTTGGGCATGAGAAAGTATTTTCAATTACACAATTATTCTTCTCATGCAGAGGGTAGAATTGACATCTATCAACTCAAAGGAAAGGCATCCATGTGGTGGGATCAGCTTGTGCAGGCACAACACATTAAAGAGAAGAGCGTTACTTGGAGGGAATTTAAAAAGTATTTTGAGAATAAATACTTGACTAAGAGATATTATGACAAGAAAATGAGAGAGTTCTTTGAACTCAAGCTTGGAAGCATGACCATAGATGAATATGAAAGAAGATTCCTAGAACTGTTGAAGTACATCTCTTTCATCAAGGGTGAGACAATTAAAATTCAAAGGTATTTGAGTGGATTGCCAGCGTTCATCAGTGACAAAATACAGTATGATGATACCAAGATATTGGAAGAGACCATAAGGCGAGCTAAATGTCTATATGATCATCAGAAAGCAAGGCCAACTTTCCAAAAATATTGGGAATACAAAAAGAAGTTCAAGGTGGATCAAAGAAAGAAAGGATTTAAACCACCATTCTTCAGAAATAGTTCACAGGGACACAAATTCTTAAAGAGCCCAAAATGATTGAGGTAGAAGGCCAAAGGCCAAGGCAGCCACCTATTCATTGTTGGGGTTGTAAAGGAGATCATAGATTCAAATATTATCCTCACAGAGGTGAAAAAGGAAGGACTGTTTATAATGTACAACAAGCTGAAACAATGGAGGACATGTGTAGAAATGTGCCAAGGATCTATGCAGCCCTGGATAACAAGCAAGCAGAATATCAGTCACACATGATTGAAGTGGAAGGTATGATTAGCAACCAAACCATTGCAATTTTAATTGATTCAAGAGCTAGTCATAGTTATATAGATCCTAAGATGGTAGAAAGTTTACAATTTCAAAGAAGCAAGCATGGAAAATCTCGGTTGGTGCAGTTGGCTACAGGAACCAAAAGAAGGGTTAATGAGATGGTTAAGTCATGTCTCATGGACATGAATGGACTGAACACCAAGGCAGATTTGAACATCTTACCTTTAGGTTCCTATGACTGTTTAATTGGGATGGATTGGTTGGACCCACATCATGTTCTATTGGATTGTCATAACAAAGCATTCACTTGCTTGGATGAAGAAGGGAACCAAAGGAAAGTGCAGGGAATTCCYAGGGCAGTAACCGTTAGAGAAATTTCAGCATTGCAGCTGAAGAAATGTTATAGAAGAGGATGTCAAATATTTGCAGCTCATATGGAGGACACACATAAAGACAAGGTGTCAAATTTGGAGGATTATGCAATCCTGAAAGAGTTTGAAGATGTATTCAAAGAAGTACCAGGACTACCCCCAAAGAGAGACATTGATTTTTCTATAAATCTGACACCATGAGCAGCTCCCATGTCAAAGACTCCTTACATAATGAGTACACCATAATTGAAGGAGTGCAAATGCAGCTGGAAGAACTTCTGAAAAAGGGGTATATACGCCCAAGTGTATCACCTTGGGGTGCCCCAGTCTTGTTTGTGAAAAATAAATATGGAACATTAAGATTGTGCATTGATTTCAGACAGTTGAATAAAGTGATTGTAAATAACAAGTATCCTCTGCCAAGGATCGATGATCTTTTTGATCAATTGAAGGATGCAAAGATCTTTTCAAAGATAGATCTCAGATCGAGATACCATCAGGTAAGAATTAAGGAGGAAGATATCAACAAGACCGCCTTCATGACAAGGTATGGTCATTATGAGTTCACAGTGGTGCCATTTGGGTTGCCAAATGCACCAGTTGTTTTCATGTGCTTAATGAATGGTGTTTTCCAAGAATATTTAGACAAGTTTGTCATTGTCTTTTTGGATGACATTCTTATATACTCTAAGTCAGAGGAAGAGCATGAACATCATTTGAGGATGGTGTTG
>ML776754.1:994510-1015009 GCA_009831015.1 Picea engelmannii | reverse complement strand
GTTCTCATACATCAAGTTGGTATCTAATTAAACTGTGATATTAAAAAATAGATTATTATTATTATTATTCAATTTAAAATAAACCTTGGAAATGTGCTTAAAAATACTTGTCAATTACTGCACAGAGAAAGTCACCTGTCCCAGAAGCAAAGGGTTTTCATACATCAACTTGGTATCTAATTAAACTGTGATATTAAAAAATAGATTATTATTATTATTATTATTATTATTATTATTATTATTATTATTCAATTTAAAATAGACCTTGGAAATGTGCTTAAAATACTTGTCAATTACTGCACAGAAAAAGTCACTTGTCCCAGAAGCAAAGGGTTCTCATACATCAAGTTGGTATCTAATTAAACTGTGATATTAAAAAATAGATTATTATTATTTATTTTACTAAATCAAAGTGAATTACTGCACAGAGAAAGTCACTTGTCCGAGAAGCAAAAGGTTCTCATACATCAAGTTGGTATCTAATTAAACTGTGATATTTAAAAATAAATGATTATTATTATTTATTTTACTTGAACATCCTCTCCTTAAATCCTATAAATTTGAGAATATTGATTTGCCTACACAAAATATTGTCAATAACTCAACACAACATAATGGCATACATAATGGCATTGACAAACATACCCCTTCAAAGTGGATGACATAACCTTACAATACCTCACAATACTATTAACATACCCCTTCAAAGTGGATGACATAACCTTACAATACCTCACAATACTATTAATGATAATATAGAAAAAAAGAATATTATGAAGTGCCTATACAAATAGGAGATTAAAGCATTACAATACTATTAATGATAATATAGAAAAAAAGAATATTATGAAGTGCCTATACAAATAGGAGATTAAAGCATTAGAAGTTCATTTTCTCTTTCATTAAAAGATGTAGTATTCTCTTTCATTAAAAGATGTAACATATTAATTCTCTTTCATTGAAAGATGTAGACGAATCATGAAAGCACAAAATTTCAACATGTCAAAGTCAAATTGCATCAATAGACAAACTCATAAGAACTTCAATTCAATTTATAGGTTAAATATTTGAACTTGTGACCTCCAAATGTTTAATATGTAATCATAAGCACTTTCTTGTCAAAATAACACTTAATTATGGTAAAATCCAACAGTAAATATTCTCATCAATAACGCAACTTTAATATATAGATTATTTGACATTCGAAATTCTCATGGAAAAGACTCGCGCCATCCTAGTCAAAGAAACCAAAATTTAGCTCGACATGCAATGGTAACCATTTGATTACAGCCCTGATTCGAACCTCCAATCTCAAAATTTTAGACTGATAACACACATTTTACGACATTACATAATCAGAAGTCACTTTAAGACAACTTTACATTGTCTATTATCACAAGTTATTTATAATATGATGTTCTTGACATCATATGCCAAGTTCTGAACTCACTTAAGTAAATGCCAAGGTACTTTAATTTCTGCACAATTCAATTAAATAAGTAAAAAAAATTATGCTCAACAGATGGCAAATTTGTATAAACTGCATGTGTTACTGCTCCATTACACCAAGTCATCCTCACATTATTTTGAAAAACCATGAAATTTCGTGTTGCCGGGAATTGCAATGGCCTTTAAAACATGTGCCGTCGTTCTCTAAAACAAATAGCTACTGCACAAAAGCCCCTGTTAAATTTTAATATCTGCTCCTCCCTTCACCCATCAGTATAATCCAGCAAATTTACAATTTGGGCCATTATAATAATTACAGAATCATGCCACCTTACATTCAAAAGCTCTATATGTACTTGAGCGGGGAAAGTACGTGATATGCTTCGGAAACTCGTACAATTTCTGACAATCCCATCTTAAGATGTGTCTAAAAGAATAAATAAAAATTCAGAAACGAGTGCTAAAAGCTTAAAATAATGGTTGCCAATGTACAGTATACCGTTAATATCAATCAAATACCATCTTTCTCACGAAGAAGCTAATTTAAAGGAACAACATAGCAGAATATAAATACAAATAAAATACAAATTAACTTCAAAATGACGTTTTAAACATCCGTCATATCGAAATCAATGGCATGAGATTCTGAACTCACTTTTTGATCTTAACAATCAGGACATATAGGATTGCTTTAATATGAAATTAAAATCTCTTGAAGTTGAAACGTTGATCACGTTGAACATATAAACCGGCCATTGATTCACACTCGTTAAGCGCTTCCATTAAAAATTAAGTGGCATCATAATAAAGCTTAATTTTACAAGCATGTGAATGGTTGAGCATATATTAGCCTTGTTCTCATTGCTTGGTTGCGAAACTAAGTAAAACCAAAATAATAAAACACAACACGGTCAAGCAAATTAAGAAACTCACATAAAACACGACACTTGTGGATCCATATCTTTGTTACAGAATATTGCTGGGAATCTCAAGCACCTCTCATTTACAGATACAAGAATAATGTGATATGTTAGAATGCAGGTTTTTAACCTCCAACAAGAACATCATGTTTAGGGGTTCACTATCATACACCTCGAGGTTACATCTGCACTAAAACTAACACCGTACTCTTTTTCTTCTATTCCCTGAATCATCAATGCCATCCTGCAGATAATACAAACCAGAAGACATCAGCTCAGTTTTTCACAAATAGAAAACTGTAGATTCCCAGATTGTTAGACAAGCCCTGTTGATAAAGCGGATAGAATAAGAAAATAGAAAATTCAAACTATAGAAGGAACACCTATAAAAGAAATGTGCATAAAATGGCTTTCAAGAGAAACTTAGGCTTGGGCACTAGAGATAAAGATCCTACAACATGTAAAGTCCACAAAAAAGTATTGAAGATGTTCTACTCTAAACAACCCACCCAATCTCGAGAACTACGGGGATCCGTTATCAATGGAAATTATCACCAACGAACATTGGCTGGAAGCATAATTAATAACCAGAAGGTTATGAACTACAAAACTAGGTAGAAAAGCATCTGCAGGCAATTCATGATAAAACTGTCTGTAGACTAGAATCTTGTGGTTATATTACAGGCAGACTCATTTTAGCAGTTTAGGAGGCCAAACCACCAACGAACATTGGCTGGAAGCATAATTAATAACCAGAAGGTTATGAACTACAAAACTAGGTAGAAAAGCATCTGCAGGCAATTCATGATAAAACTGTCTGTAGACTAGAATCTTGTGGTTATATTACAGGCAGACTCATTTTAGCAGTTTAGGAGGCCAAACCCCTAGGATCTTATGATAATGACTATTGATACAAACATAAAAAAAAAAATGTCTATATTGGTGCTATTGCAGAGAACCAATACCCTCACATTTTGCATTCAAGGGAGGACATAGTAGCTCCAAAAACGTTCCATGTCTTGGCACCTCTACAAAATTCATTGTAAAGGATTAATAATATTGGACTTCTCTGTCTGAGTAGATTGTCCCAACTGCCAGTTTGCCAATTGTCCTCCTGAAAGTGGATTTGCTGTGTTGCCCAGATCATATATCCCTTGTAAAATAATAGAGCTGCAGTTAGCAGTATTTTCACTAAGGTCTAGTTTTCTTTTTTTCAGTTCTTTACTATGAATCCTTTCAATTTTATTATCATTAGAAGCTGATATTCTGCAGCTCAAAACTCCTGAAAGTGGATTTGCTGTGTTGGCCAGATCATATATCCCTCATAAAATTATAGAGCTGCGGTTAGCAATATTTTCACTAAGGTCTAGTTTTCTTTTTTCAGTTATTTACTATGAATCCTTTGCGATTTTATTATCACTAGAAGCTGATATTCTGCAGCTCAAAATCCTTTCTATAATAGAACAATGTCTCGAGTTAAATAGCTCAATTCAAAACCTATTAAGCCGTCACATAACTCAAAGCAATGAAAGCTCTCTATGTCCATAGATTCATTTGAAGAGGTAAGCTGGGTATGAAAGGTGCAAAGCACCAAGGTAATACATGGAATGAAATTCCACATAAGATTCAAGAAGAATGGAGTTCAAAGACATGAGACAGTGCACAAGGATCTATTGTTGAATAATTCCCAAGACAAATAAATCCCGAGTCTAATCCTCCATGTTTCTTCATGATCTGAGCACACTTTACAAGAAAAGGAGAAAAAAAAGCATAAATATGGTACTGCTAGACTTTGTCAAAATTTACAAGAAAAATATCATAGAAGAGTACATGTTCGCCTTAAGACTTGATAATCCAAGCCAAAAAAATCAATAAATGATAAAAGAAACATAAACATGCTATTTGCAAATGCAACAAGTGACTAGAAAGTACAAGACTAGAATAGATAAGATATTATGTCAGAGCACAAGACCAACACCAAGCTTTGACAATCCAAGATAAAAATGCACAGGAAGATATAGAACAGCAGCCCAAAGCATTCTTGACAGGAGACTAACAATAGCAGGAAGTTCTACTACAGAATTATACTTACAACGACAGAATTTATGTGATCCCATTCCCCGGGATATCTTTACAACAGAATTGCATGCTGGTATTTATATACTCTGAATAGATGTTATTGTAAACATTACAAACAGTAAATAGAAAAAGGAAAGGAAAAGATAAATTAGATGGCCTTTAAAACTGCTTACCTGTTCATCCTCTTCAGAATCTGCAAAAGAAGCTCCCACAGATTCTGACCTGCACTTAGCATGGACAATAGGACCCAACTTAGACCCGTCCATGCCTTCAGTGCTCCCACCGGGAGCCTTCATATACACTGCTCCTTTATACATCCATTCATCTGTTTCATCGCTATAGAAATAATCAAAGAGTTCTCCACACAGTACACAGACACTCTGTTTGTCATCAGCAGGGACTGCCACTTCCTCGTTATCTTTTTTATCCAAAGTTGTTTCCACAGGGGAAAAAGTAGGAACAACCTCAGATGTTGATACCTCTGTTCCACTGAGCCATTCCTTGGCACTCACGAACCATTTTCGAGACACTGATTGTGGAGTTTTTTGCTTACGACTCTTAGATACAGTTCGATTTCGAGACACATGCCAATCCATGTGATTGCTGTGCTCTTCTTGAAACTTGAAGCGCAGACCACATGTTGTGCACTGTCTTGGCAAATCCTCATACAACGCACTGAGAACAGATTCATGACGAGCTTTGAGTATATCTGAACTAAATTGAGTTCCAATGATATCATGAGCAGCCAGTACTTTAGCTGGAACAGACTTTGGAGGTGTTGCATTCGAAGATGGGGCTGGAAACAAGGATGCTGTAGTAGAAACTGCAGATATAGTTGCATTGTTATCTGGGAATTGATTAGGTATTGCAGGCAAAGAAACAGGTATAGATGGAAAAGAAGAGGCAGCTGTAGTTTCTGCACATATTAGACCTTGTGCCATTAGTGACCTTAAAAGAGATGACACATTGCCTATCGAAGATGGTACCGTGGTGTTTGAACTTGTCAGCTGTGATGTTGATGCTACCAATAATGAAGCTGGTGGTGGGCCAGGAGGAAGAGGAGGCTGCACTCTTCCTAAAACCTGGGAAGACAAGTTATTGGGCACTACAGGAAGTAAAGCAGGCCTCGATGCTAAGCCTGAATTAGGATTCGTCACAGTACTGCTCACAGCAGATCCCATTGTTTGGGAAGCTCCATAGCTTAACTGTGATTGTTGCGGAGGTTGGGATTGCGTCAATGCCTGAGACGAAGTAATCTGTTGAAATGGAGTAAGGAGAATTGGCTGTACTTCCTGAGGTATTGGTAACTGATGTGGTATTTGACTACCTTGTGAAAGATTGTTTGGTAACTGATTCAACAACTCTGGGGCAGCTTGGGATTGTGACCCTTGCTGTAACTGTGGTAGCTGTTGAGGAATTTGTTGAACAGGCTGCGATTGAAGTGGAGATTGTTGAAAGGATTGTGAAGAATGACCTTGGGAAGGGAGAGTAGGAAGTTGAACTTGTGATTGACCAGACTTCATGAAATTAGTCTGATGCTGATGGTGTAGTGGTTGAAACTGTGGATGTTGAAGGGGTGGTGCAGATGGAGGTAAAGGTGGCAGTGTTTGCATAGAAGGCCGTATCGATTGTGTGATGGGAGACAGTGAAGCAACTCTCTGTGATTGTTGCCTTTGTGGGAAAGGAATGCTGCTCGATGATGGTGTCACAGGCGACAGGAATTCAAAGTTCAGGGGATCAGAGGCAAGGGCAGATCCAGCATTTGCCCGAGATTTTGATACCATTCCCAATGGCATTTCTGTACTTGCTGACCTGAAGTCATTCACTGAAGCCACAGGGTGACCAGCAGAATGAGTTAAATTGAATGAAGAAGACAAGCCAGAACTTGAATTGCTATGGCCAGGAATAGAAACTTGAAGTGTTCTCGGCCTTGATTGTGAAGTTGGGCTATGATTTTGATGTGTCAGATGAGGAGGACGACCCATTACAGGTCGATGTCCTAATGCACCTTGACTACTTTGCAGCAGAGACGATGTCTCAGTGGAAGTATCTCTGATATTTCGAGACACAATACCTGATTGCAAAAGAGTAGATGGCTGGCGCTCTTCAGACTCCTACATTAAGAAAAATATCATTCTGTCAGACATCCTTTATCTTTAAAGTTTACACGCTAAGGAATCATTAATAGAGCAAGAATGAAAAAGGAAATGGGGAATAATTTATTATTTGTCATCGAACTAATTAGATAAAAAAACAGCAGGAAGAAAAGAAGCATACCCTTCTAGGAGGTCGCTTCTCCTTCTCACTCATTATAGGTCTATCCATATGAGACAAGGGTCCATGCATCTGCCAATCACTGTCAGGAAGAGCAGGTTCCAGGCCCATTCTTTTCTCTCTCTCTAAACTTGGCCACTTCTTTAAGTCACTAGGAAAATAATCATCTTTCCTTGAGTTATCACTTCCTCTGCCATGATTCTCCAATCTCGGGCTCATATCCTCCCACAAGTATTCTTCTTCCTCTGAATTTCGCCAGTTTCTAGACACCATTCTACTGCTTATTATGTCAATTTCTTGAGGTGGCTGTACATGTGAAAGCAGTCCACGTGAAGATCTCTGGCCCCTGTAATTTCCATAGGCATCAATCAGAGCACCATGCATTGGCTGATGTCTCCAATCATAGCCATTCCTTGAACCATATGCTGCACTCGTATTAGCAGTGTCAAGTTGCCGGAGGCGATCTCCATCACCTTTCCCGCACCAAGGCCTGTCCCACCCATTATCCTGCTCTGCATTCCTGTCATTCAGCCTTCCAACAATCCTTGATGGAGAAGGAGTCCTTCCAACTCCAATTCTTGACGATGCCGGAGGAACACTTCTGCCTCCAACACTTGATGGAGAAGGATCCCTTCCAATTCCAACTCTCGGTGGAGAGGCAACCCTTCCACCTCTTAACCTAGAGAGGGGAGAGGAAGGCTTTCCAACTCCCATCCTTGGCAAGGGAGAGAGAGGCCTTCCAAGTCTAATCCTTGACGGAGAAACATTGAAATCGTAGTCACTATAGCTTGTAGCAGGCTTCTGTCCATATCCAGGTTCAATAAAAGCATCTGCACTTTCTGCTCGATGGGCCTTCTGGCAATAAGAAATAATAGTCAGTGATTATGTAGAAAGATATGAAACCTAGAATCCAAAATCAGTCCTACATGCATAATATACAGCAGCCCCATGAGGTCGTGACCTGATGGTGAGGATGGTGGCATGTGGAGCCACCAACCAACGTTTGACTCTCCAAGGGCATGATTATAGAGGTTGGGACCAGATACAAATCCTGGGGAACTTTGACAGGATAGTACCCCCCTGTTGCGGCAGCTTAGCCAAACATGCGGTTCAGGGCAGTATGAGAATAGTACATCTGTTTTGTAGGCTAACTACATGGAACTTCCCGATTTTCCCTTCAAGGGACTGGGCACACTTGGGGGAGCAAGCCAATTGTAAGAAGCATTCATAAAAATATAATATACAACACCAAAAATCGGTGAACAAACCAAGTAAACTTGATCAAGAATCACACTGAAATCCAGAGATGTTCAGCGATCCAAATAATGAGAAGCTAAACATTCTGAAAACAAACTTTAGATTTTGAAGTCCATTGTAATGAAAGAAGCTTGCAAGAGCATTTCCAATGAGATTTCTAAAAAATGCACAAGCATCAATTCTTTCCAAGTCAATGTTCTCACTGCTCAGACTCGGCACAGACTCAGCTGGCCTGGGACTTGGCAAGACTCGGTGACTCGGGAAAGACTCAGCAAAGACCCTGGTGAGTGGCAGTTTTCAATGGCAAGTTTCAAGGGCAAGTCTTAGGCAAGACTCGGCGAGACTCTAAAGTCTTAGTCGAGTCAAACTACACTGTTCCAAATTACTGTAGGCATCACTTGCAAAAGCTAGGTCAGAATCAACAAGATTAGAACTATGAAAAAAGTACATGTACTTGTACCACATATGACAGAAGAATATTGTAAGTAATTGAAGTAAAATTAACAATTCCCAAAGCAAACTATAAAGCTACATTCTTAAACTAAAAATATAATTGAACTAGAAGTCACCTACAGAGTCAGATTGTAACTGGGTGCTGTTTATCTCAGAAAAGGGTAGAAGAAGAGCATACATGTAGTCTTCGGGAATCCTCAGGCCACCTTTTTGGACTTTCATGTATAGATCTGCCAGATCTCTCTGGTTCTGGACTTGATGAATCCTCATTTATTTCTGAATTTGACCCCTCTACCTGACATGTGGGCCATGTACACATTTAACAGCCACGTTCATTTGCTATACCTCTAGAAAATTAGAATATGTGACTGTACTGCATAGAAATGTATTAGAGAGCATAGACAACATCAATAGCCCAGGTGTTCCAACTTCCAACTGGAAACTCAATTTTAAAAGTGTTTATAAATGTTCTCTAATGCATCTCTTATGGGTAAAGTCCCTTACCATGCTTGACTGTTCAAATTGTTGCCTAGCCTCCAAGTACTTTGGATTTACGTGGATGCTGTGGCCTGGACGCTGAGTCTGAGACTCCGGTGGTCTTGAAGATGTAGTCCCAGAGGATGGACCATTTGCAGCAGGAGGAAACTGGAGGTCTGCCTCAATGATACGGAGAGGTGCAGAATGAAACACTCCTCCCCATGTGCGGAAAAGATGTTGCATTGCATGATGGGAACTAGGATTAACTTGCGTATATGACTTGCAAAACACCTTCAAAGAAGCAAAATCGAAACATCAGCACATAAGGAATAAAATAGATTTAAAGCACATTGCGTGATAGGAACTAGGACTAACTTGCATATATGACTTGCAAAACACCTTCAGAGAAGCGAAATTGAAACATCGGCACATAAGGAGTAAAATAGGCTTAAAGCTGAAACCCAACAACGACTGAAAGAAACATACATAAATTTGAAAGCTTTTCATAATGTACATAACCATCTTACAAATCTTTAAAACTGTTAGTTAAGAAGGGCAATGCCCACAATTACAGAGAGAGCACATAAAATCACCCAAACATAATGTCTTACCTCAGGAAGCCGAGCTTCAAAGTATTTGATGTAGTCCCCACCAATGTTTTTTACAATGCTATCTAAAAGATAAAGAGAAGGCAATTTCTGCTCACTAGGAACCTGCAAATAAATCAAAGAAAACTGCTGAGATGTAAATGACATATTCAAAGAAACAAATACATGTTTAGGACAACAAAATCATTGCCAGAAAAGTGCACAATTCAAGTTTAAATTAAAAAAGAAATAAAAAGAAAAGTGTAGCAAGATAGATTCTAAGGCAAACATTGCCAAATAAAGTTATCGATTTTAAGAGACCATAAAGAAACATGGTATCTTGGCCTGGCTGGAGATATGAAGATGCAGCTAAGGTTTCTGCAGCACATGTAGTTTCTGCTTTCTTTTTCAGGAGATCGGATCTGGAATATGCCGGCAGGTATGGATGAGGAGTTACTGGATTTCGGTGAGAATGAAGCGTGGGATTACCCATCGATCTTCCGTTCTAACAAGGAGTACCAGGAGGTGTTACGATGCACCAAGGATTATTCAGCAGAGGTACAACAGGAGTCTTTTGGTCCTTCGGTGGATACAGACAAGACACTTGGTCTGGCACGAAAGGGTTGGTGCTCTTTCAGCCTTCAGACCAATCACATGACTGCTCATAAGTCTCAGGGCTTATCTAGTCATGTATTAACTCCTGAAGACTCTCTTACCAAGGCCCATAATGGAAAGGGTGCCAAGTTTCGCCGTCTCCAGAAGTGCGCAAAGGCTCGGACAGAGAAAGTCACTCTGGTGTTTAGGTTAGACATTGGTATGGATTCTGTCGAGGTCTTCTCTGCTCAGGCCTTGGTAGGGCGTTTTATGAAGAGAGTGGTTTCAAAATCTCCCTTATCGAAATGGATGGAGACTGAATGGAGGGATCTTATGGGTTATCTGTCGCATTTTCACTTACTATTAAAGGGTTGGCTGTGTTTCGAATTCATATCAGACGAGGACCTGGAATTAATTTGAAGGCAGACGTGGCTTTGGGGCTTGTCGAGCTTGGTCCTTAAGAGATGGCATCTAACTTTTGATCTGAGGTCCGAACCCTTTATTATCCAGCATATTTGGGTACTGCTCCCAGGGTTTCCTTTGGAACTTTGGATGTCTTCTGTCTTTGAATCGATCGCCAACTTCTTGGGTAAGTTTGTCTTTTTTGATGTGCAGAGTTAGAGAATGAAGACAAACATGTAGCTTGAGTGTTAGTGGAGCTGGACCTTAGTAAGGGCTTTTTGCCAAATCCAGAAGTCGTGTGGAAGTCACGGACCTTCATCCAAAAACTGGACTATTGGAAAATTCCCTTTAGGTGCTCAGAATGCAGGGAGATTGGTCATTTGAGGAGATGTTGTCCAGGGGGTCCATCAAACTCGAGGAGGCGTTTTAGTCCAAGTCCTACATCAGTAAATCCTTCACCAAGTGTTATGGTTTCGAGGGCACACACAGAGGAGTCAGTAGTTGAGCTAGAGATACATAAGAGGGCTCGGATGAAGACCCATGGTACAGCGAGTGGTCAGATCACTCCATTGGATGCCAAACTTCTCTGTTGGAGATTCTGACTGCATTAGTACAAGGTATGTCCCCAATTTTCCCCTCAGATTCCAAGGGGTTAGGCACTGTTTCTGGATCCAATAAATTTTCTCCCATTCTGACTCAAGTGGCCCCTAAGGAGCATTCTCTCGATGTGGCAGGGGGGGTTTCAGACCTGGATAAATTAGAGTTCATTTCTGACCCTAGCGGGGACCTTGTTCCATTGAATTCTGCAATTTTTCTTCCCTTTCAGGGCCAGAGTCTGGGCCTTCTTCTCTATGATACCATACTCACTCTCTTAAACTAAGGGGGGGTGCAGAGTCTGGTTCTATGGAAGGAGGATTGGCTCTGTCTGTGGTTCCCCCTGGTCATCTGGGGCGCAAAACCTTTCTCTCAAAAGCTAAATTGAAAGCTACATAGGAGGTGATTCTCGGCAAGCAACAAACCATTACCAGAGCACTTAAAGCAGAGAAGTCTGAGGCCATGGCTAACTCACGAAAATATGTCCTTTAATGTGCGGGGGTTGGGGGCGCTAGTAAAAGACTTGCACTCCGAAGGATAATTTTCTTGCATCGTCCTGATGTTGTTTTACTGCAAGAAACCATGGTTTCTGGGGCCAAAGCCACTGAATGCTAATCAATTATTCTTCCTAACTGGAACTTTCGTGCTCATGACGTAGTTGGACAATCCAAGGGACTGGTATCAGCGTGGAATTCTTCTTTTTATGCTCTAAATTCTAGTGTTTCTGATGCGGAAATTATCCTGGAAGGGGAAGCCTATGATCTGGGTAGCTTTATCAAGATTGTCAACTGTTGTGGGCCATATACAAAGCAAAAACTTTTCTGGGATTCCTTGGATAGGCAAGGTTTGTTAAAAGACCACTCCTTAATCCTTGGTGGAGATATGAACTTGACCCTCTCGGGGAGAGAGGTATGGGGGGAATTGACCCCTCAGGATCCTTTGGCTCATTACTTTCTTAATCTATTTGACAGTCCAAGAATGGTGGATGTAGAGCCAGTTCCTTTGGAGCCGACTTGGAGAAATGGTAAGAGTGGTTCGGTCAGGGTCTCTTAACAGTTGGACATATTCTTAGTTGCAGAGAGTTTGTTGGAGAAATTTGATCACCATAGATAATGGATTGGGGTGGATGTTTCATATGATCAGATCGAGAACGAAGCTGAGAAGCCTGCAAGCCCCTTCAAGTTCAATCACGTTTGGCTTCAAGATGAGGCTTTCCAACAATTAGTATTGGAGAATTGGCATTTCTCTTGTTCCAAATTCTCCAGAGTCTGCTTCAGTGCAATTTGTGGCAAGTTTAAAGCAGGAAAAGAGACTGGTGGTTGATTGCGTTAATAAACAAAGAGCAAGCTGTCAGGTTGAGTTTTTGCAAATTGAAGAGAAATCA
This sequence comes from Picea engelmannii, assembly GCA_009831015.1. Taxonomy (NCBI): domain Eukaryota; kingdom Viridiplantae; phylum Streptophyta; class Pinopsida; order Pinales; family Pinaceae; genus Picea; species Picea engelmannii. The sequence goes on along the minus strand of ML776754.1, from coordinate 1,002,539 downwards.
AGCTATCTCTTCTCGAAGGAGGAACGGGAAGAGATGAAGTATCTAGAAGATCAAAAAGCTTGACTGTTGGATATCGTGGAAACGACATGGCATCTGACAAGTCGGGCCATTTGGTTGGCCGAAGGGATGGCAATACAAAAAAATTTCATAAATTTGCAGCATTCAAGAAAATTAACAATACTAAATGGGAGCTAGATGGGGCTAAGTCTCATCTGAGAGACAGAGGCGTTTCTTGCGACAGAGGAGACGACAATACGAAGCTTTGAGGTTGGGGTAGGAGGGGTGAGCATGGGTGAATGCATGTCGAAGTTGACGGTGGAGGACCTTGAATTCCTCGTCATACCATCGGTTCATAGGGCAGGATTTGTGTTTTGGGGAGGTGGAAGTGGACCGGTGGAGTGAGGTTAAGATTTCAGGGCTGCATCCCAAATGGTGGAGGAGAGGTAACATACATGGTAGAGGCAGAATCAAGAGTAGGGGTGGCTCAATTTGAAGCCCTTTTCAAGGAACTAGAAGAAAGTCACATTGTCGAACAAATGTGGATTGTAAGGTTGTTTCCCTGTTTTTTAAATCAGGATTTGAGTGACCCGAATTGGGGCTCCAATCTCGAAGGAGGAATTGAAAGAGGTTCTTTCTGGTTTCAAAAGAGCAAAGAGCTCGAGGCCTGATGGGTGGACAATGGAATTCTATCGGGCTTTATTTGATTTTCTGGCAGATGAGATCCTGCTGGTTATGGAGGAATCAAGGATCTCAAGCAAGGTCTTTGGTGCCCTTAATGTAACGCCTTGTCCTTTGACGATTTCAAGCCTATCTCTTTGTGTAATTGACTGTACAAGGTAATTGCTAAGATCCTAGCCACTAGAGTTAAAGCGGTGTTGTCGTCTTGCATTTCCGGCAGGCAGTTTGGCTCTCTTTAATTGCCAAATCCTGGATGCCATAGGTGTAGCTCAGGAGGGGCTCCACTCAATTAAATCAAAAAGCTCTTGGCGGCTATCATGAAATTGGGCCTGGCCAAAGCATACAACAAGGTCAATTGGACATTTCTCTGGTTGGTTCTTCTGTAGATTGGGTTGGGTTTGGAGGTGGTGAACTGGATTATGGGGTGCATCTCATTAGCAAATTTTGTTGTGCTCATCAATGGCTCTCCTTCAAACTTTTTTAAAGTTCCAGGGGCCTTCGGGCAAGGGTGCCCATTGTCTCTGTTTGTGTTCTTGCTAGTTGTGAAAGGCTTAAGCTGGTTAATTCATGCAGCAAAAGAGGAGGATTCCATCAAAGGAGTGTCTATCGCAAAACATGTTAAGATTACTCACTTACAATTTGTTGATGACGTCCTAATATTTGGTGAGAGAATGGAGAACATTCAATTCAATTTTAAAGATATTTGCTTAGCTACAGGTATGGAAATAGGCATCAATAAATCAGTAATGTTATGCCATGATGTTTCGATGGAAGTGGAAGCTTGGATTCATCAGTTGTTTGCCTTCAAAATAGAACCCATAGATGGTGGTCTGAAATATTTAGGTTATTTTCTGAAACCTAATGATTATAGGGTGGTGGATTGGATGTGGTTGTGTAAAAAATTGGAGTCGAGAATTAGCTGTTGGCGTCATCATTGGCTATCGATCGGAGGTAGAGTTGTGCTGCTAAAATCAATCTTGGAGAGCATTCCAGGCTATTGGCTCTCTCTAGCCCACATGTTCCAAAGAGTATTCTAGACAAAATAAGGTGAAGCAGCTTCCTTTTTCTATGGTCTGGTAAGAAACCAAAGGATAGTATTCCATTGGTCAAATGGAATACTCTGACAAAGCCAAAGAAGGATGGAGGCTGGGGAATAATGAATATCTTCCTGTTTGGTCGTGCATTAGCAGCTAAGAACTTATGGCGATTATTGTTCAATAAAAAGCTATGGGGTAAAACAATGCACCAAGAATATTTCAAATCTCAGGCAGCACAACAATGGATTCGAGCGGAGCCTAAGTCAATCAGAGGGGCCTCAAATGTCTAGAAAGGTTTGCTCAGCACCTTTCTCGTTATTGGTCGTTGGGTTGTTTGGAAGATAGGCAGCCAATCTTGGATCAAATTGGGTGAAGATCTGTGGGTTGGAGCTAGTGATAATTATAGGCTGTCCGAATATTTGAGGAGGATTCCTAATGATCATGTGGTTTGATGGTCCTAGTAGATGTTGGTTTACAAGGATATCAAGACGTGTGGGCCCAGCGCTGGTTTTCGACAGATGATTTAGGTTTAAATGGTGCGTTGGTGGATGACTGGAGGGCTTATACCAATCTCCTTTCACATAATGCAATAAGGTTGCATGATGAAGATGATGAGTTGGTGTGGTCTTGGAACAAGATCAATGGCATTATGTCAACTAAGCTGGCGTATGAAGCTCTCTCAATAATTTGGAAGGGGAGGCCTGCAAGTGGTGGTGATCTCTGTTTTGGAAATGGCAACGTCCTTTGAAAACTTGAATATTTGCTTGGTTGGCTATGGCAAACCAAATTTTAACCTGCGGCAATTGTCAAAAGGGGTTGGCGAGAGCCGAATAGGTGTTCTTCATGCAGGATAGACGAGGAATTAGTTGATCACTTGCTTGTTTCTTGTTCTTTCGTTTCACAGGTTTGGCAACATATCTTCCTAAAAGTCTAAACCGTGCTGGAACTTGGTCCCATTACAATCTTGAGCAATGTTTGTAGCATTGGGTCCAAAATTCAAACTTAAGTTCATTCACAGAATTGCCCTGTTATGGTTTTTGGGGAGTTTTGTTGCACAGGAACAGAGTTATTAGGTGCTGGTCAACGGACAAACACCCGGGCTGAGCTTTTAGCGCTTTGGGCACTCTTGACCTTTGCCAATCTTGAGGATATCATCAGCTCCAGGTGGTTGGTGACTCCAAAGTGGTGGTAGACTAATTTAATGGTGTGGTAAATTTAGAATGCATGGTATTTTATCCATGGCAGTGGCGGATTCGTGAGCTGCAGGAATCTTTAGCTTCAATTTCAATCAATCATATATATCGTGTTTTTAATCGGCAACCAGATTTTCTTTCGAAGGAAGCACTTGGGATGGCTGAAGGTCTTTTAATAAGCAGGGAATTCCGTGGGGAGGAGCTGGTTTCAGAGGCTCCTCAACAACTATATCGATCCTCATTTGTCTGTTCCAGATTGAGATTTTAAAATGGTTTGGGTCAGGTTTTGTATCCAGTGGTTATTTTTGGTAATCCTGTAAAGTTTGGTGTGTTGAATCTTTTTTTGCAGAAGTCTGTTCTGTCAGTGTAATATGTGAGTATGTTTTTTGGGCTGGAGGTTCCCTTTTGTCTGACTAGTTAGCTTGGGAAGAGATGTGGAAGTGGAAAGGGCCAGTTTGGTTGGATATAGTACTCAGTAAATGATATGTTGATGTATATTTTGATTTCATGTGAAATAGCAAATATACCGATTTTTTTTGGGGGGGGGAAACATGGTATCTTGATATTATCAATGGAAATATAGGCAGCAAATACAAAATTCCTTTCAATCTTTTTTAAACAAAACATAGATATTAGATATAGAATAGTGACACAACAAGGTAACATTAAGATGTGATTTTGTGGAATTTGATCAAAACAGATACTTAATTTCATAAAAGCAGGCACTRAACAGATCCCTATGAACAGAATGAAAAGAGGGACATACTGATGTTATACAAGGTGTGAGTGCATCCAGGTATTCAAATTTTCAACAGAAGCATTGGGCAATGTTGCACGCAGAAGTTGCCCAGTTTTGATGTAAACAAGTTAAAAATAATAATAGCCTGGAGAACATAGTGAACCACACTTGGCATATAAGATCACTTATTTGCAGAAAGGTTTAGAAGAGGTGGTTAAGCAAACTTGAGGGAGGGGGGCAACTCAGGAGTTATATCTGCAATCTTTATGCTTGCCAGGGAGCCTAATATTCAACAAACCAAAGCTGTAAATTTTTTGGGTTTTAAATAAGAAGGAAAAACTCATTTCTGTGTGACAAAGTAAGACAAATATTTTAACCTGTTAATTGTAGCAGAAACATGGGTTCAGTTTGAGCTTCTAGAAATAATCATCAATTAATTTTCATCAAATATCACATTTTAAATCAGGATGCCCTTCTTCCTGGTGGGCAAGCTTACCCATTATATTGATGTCAGCACTTCTTGCAGTTACAGTTTGTCACAGATAGTAACTATACAGCTCAGTTACCAGAAAACTGAAATGGATAGAAAATGTACTCACATACACAGCACCAAAACAATAAATTCTACAAAAAGACCAAAAATATTCCAAATTAAAAAACTAGAAGAAATTGTAGAATTTGGAAAAATCTACATCCATTTAGATCCATTAATGACTGAATGTCTCTCAAAATGATAGGCAGTGAATAGTTGATAGAAGTCTACAATTTTCGTTCTTTGGTTTTTCTTAATGTTTTAGAGGTTTTGACCAAGGACCTCCTGGTAAGTAAAGAACAAACCCTTGAAGAATACGCTAGAAATGTTCAAGAGATTGCTGAGAATGTGCTGTCGACGTGGAACTAAATTTGAGGAAAGCTACCCGGCCAATTGAAAGGTGATCCTTTTTTTGTAGTCAGATAAACATTTCATCATGGCATGAGCAGATCCCAACATCTTGCAAACATTATGTAAATTCAGCAATAGTGCAGTTGATTAAAAACACTAGTCACTGATTATTCAATTCACAAAAATTTTACATGTCACTGTCCGATTTAACATGAATTTGTTAAAGAATTTGTTCAAATTTTTAACCAAGAACCTGTATTTCATTCCCTCTTCTTAAATTATATGACAATTTACTTCAAATATTTCTCATATGGTTATACTCTAATTTAGATTTTAATCTTATTAGAAAGTATTCAACTAGTTTATTCGAGGATACAGTTATAGTTCTAAGCTAGTGTACTGACTTGCAAGAGACTGGCGTTGACATAGAATTTTGTATTGTCTGTTTGAATACTTCCAGAGGCAATAGCAGCCCAAAAATAATGAATCTAAACAAACAAGGCAATCACTCCCCTAAGGGTGTGTGTCTGTGACATCCAAAAAAGATCCTGCCATTGCACTTTAAATTTTACATTCTATTTATAACATGAATGATGAAACTAAGTAGATTCAAAAGAAAACTTCTGTTTCAGCCACCCAATCAAGTAGCTGGGGGCATTACTGAAACTTGCTTTAAGGAAAGAAAATTGTGAAAATGTAACTTATGCTTATAATCACCCTTCAATTCGTCTATCTTGCATTTCTGAAGTGTTTGGAATGGAAAGAACTACTTAAGGTAGGCCTTATTTGTTTTACAGGGAATAAACAAAGTCTCTCTCCCTCTAACATGCACAGACGCACTGGTATATTCCCTTGAATGAGTTTGCTCTCACATCGAGCAGAAATTGCAGCTGTATACTTTGTTTTAATTTCTCCTTAAGCATGCAGTTAAAACTTAAAATACACAGATTAAGCTCAAAAAACATCCAAACTTTGGAGCAGAGATTTTATATCTGTAGAACAGTTCCAACCTAATGGAAGCTAATAAGTAGACATGCTAGTCTTTTGTCCAGAACTTTTTTTCTGAGTTGGTGAAGCTTGGGGCTCAAAAAATTGGGGGCTAAAATGTAACTCTGTGCTTAGGCCCCCACTTTTTCATCTTGGTCTGGGGGTCTGAACTGACTGCTTACAAAAATTGTCATATTTAACTCGTAGCAGTCCTAGTGACCCAAGACACATTCCAAAGGATCCATACAAAGCTGTTTGAAAGATGAAATGTGAACAGTAAAAATCCCATTATAGTTTGCATCTGCATCGCCTGGAGACAGTAAGCCCGTGTTCTTACAAACATCATATGGACAACTGAGCAAGTCTGAAATAAAAACAGGTCACATATATATACAATAAGGCTTAAGAAAGATGGTTTCTGCAAACAAACAAGAGGGTTCAATGAAGTGGGTTTGCTCTTATACACCCCCAGAAACTGGGTTTGCTCGCAGAAAAAAAATCTTGGGCTCATTCTCGAATATAAATAGAAGATGCCCACTTATGCAACCCTCCCTAGAAAACCCATCTGATATGTCTGTCCAACCACAACTATAAACAATGCATCAAACCAGAAGAAAAAAATATTAAGGGCAAAAACACAAAAAATTGCAACGGGGAAATAAAGATGGAGAAACATGAGAGCCTCGTTAAAGTTAAATCAAAGTCAATTAGACTGACCTCCATGATGTGAGCACAAACTGTGGCGGCAATACCCTTGGCAGCATGAGATTGCTCTCCGGCAATGATGGTCAAATCGGTGATGATGGGCTTGGAGTTAAAAGTGAGCTCTGAGAGCGCATTTTTATAAAGCGAAACAATCTGGTCTTCCCTAAGAGGTCTGTTGAACTCCTCCTCCTCCCTCTCTCTGAGAATGGACCTGAACCTCTCAAGGAGAGGACCCCCCCTCTGGCTGTTGCTGCTCTCTCCAGCCCCAACCCCAGCCCCAGCCCTAGCGCCGCTGGTGCTGTTCGTGTTTGCAGTGGCATTCGCATTCATACTCCTCTCCATCATCAATCCTCCTCCTCGACTATCCCGGTTATTAATAATATTGTTGTTGTTGTTTTTATAATCCCTTGACTCGAACCTCTCCCGTTCAACACGAGAGCTGGCGATGGTGTGGAGTGGGGGTATTCGAGTCAGAGATCTCTCCATCTCCAATACTCGTCGGCCCGCCCTTCTTCTTCAATAGGAGAGGGACATCTCCATCTCCATTTGCCAACAGCACCAACAACAGCAGCATTTGGAGAGTTTTGCAAACCCCCGGGGTATATGTGTATATGCCTATGCCTGTCTGTGTTGCTGCTGAGGGTTATAAGGTACTAGAACTCACCCAAATTCCGCATTGGGTACCTTTATATAATAATAGAGATAGTATACAGTACCCAAACTCGAGAGGCCCCTAGCATGAAATCGTACCAAAGTATGTATATTTATAGTACCACTCCCATCTACCATGCCCTACAAATGGAGGAACACAATCACGGTGGTGCCATTGCCCTGGCCGCCTTAAACAAGAAAAGGTAAAAATCCCATTTGCGAGCTTTCCGTTAGATCAACATGATTGCTCCTTGTGACATAGTTCCAAAGATTAGCGTCTTGGGGTTGGGTATCTTTGAGAATGATGACCAAAAAGAGCTTTCGTGTTATATATAGGCTTTGTAAACACCGTGGATTCATACAACTTCTATGTTAACGGTGCATTTTACTCGAGAAATTAGGGCCACTTCTTGCATGAATATATCTCATGCACCCACAAAAATAAAAAAATTTAAAATTAAGTTAAATAAAATATAGTCATTTTATGTGGGGCATTTGACTTAGTCATTTGTAATGGGTTGGCTAGATGGACGAATTCTCGCAATTTCACCTACAATACTTACAATGGAGCAAGTGTAGTAAACTATGCAATTTGCTCAAATGGCTTGTGTGAGAAAATGGAGGAAGTTTTGATGGGTGAACAACTATGGGAGTTGAAATCTGATCATAAACCAATTTATTTAAGTCTAACTTGGGTTGAACAACAACTGCATGGGACTAAAAATCAGCACATTCAGCAACCTCCTTCAAAGGGCAGAATTATGGTAACTCAAAAAAACTGTAACACCTTCATAGCGCTAAAGAGGTTGTTTAACAAGGAGAAAATTATGTCCCAGGGCCTTCATAGCCATGAGCTAACAAATTTAATCCAAAGCGCACTTACAGAATGCAAAAGAGCAAAAAATAGGAAATCTGAAACCACTGCTTTCCGGTTAATGTTTGGTTTGATGAGGAATGCAAAACAGCAATGAAAACTTTGAAAGAGTCAAGCTAGAAAGAAATAAACATAAAAGCTTACAAGCAAATTGTAAGAAAGAAAAAAGTTGATTTCATGATCTCAAGGAGGGAGGAACTAATCTTTTTGGGGGAAAATAACCCCAAGTTATTTTAGAAGGAACTTCAAACGAGAAAGAAACAAACTGAAAATAATATTACA
>ML776754.1:979985-993509 GCA_009831015.1 Picea engelmannii | reverse complement strand
AGTGGTTTTATATGGTTGTGAAGTGTGGGCCAGCAGCACATCTTACTTACAGTGGAAGCAAATTGAGAAGATTCAAAAACGCTTGATCACAAACAAGTTTAAAATTAAAAGTTCAGTCCCTTATGATATCATGCAGAGTGAAATGGGGGTTGCTCCTATTGAAGCAATTGTTATGGTGTGTCTCATAAGATATCTAAAAAAAATTGAGCAAATGGAAGACAGTGAGTGGCCTAAGATCGTCTTCAATGACATATTGTGCAAAAGAAAGAAGACGTGGATGTGACAAAATATTAAATGGCTTAGTAAATGGGATATCCACTTGAACAGGTGCCCTACGACAGTAAAGAGATAAAGGCTTTTGTTATTGATAGGTTCCACAAGCGAACTTGGGATAAAGGGCTCCAGAGAAAGAAAGAGTGTTATATTGAAGAGTTTAACCCCACATACAATCATCATCAAAAAACATACATAGGGGCCAATATATCTTGGAGAGCCAAAATGTTTATTGCCCAATTAAGAACCAATTCCCATCAACTCTGTTGTAAAATTGGGCGTTGGAAAAGACCAAAAGAAGCTTGGGAAGAAAGGGTGTGTGTGTTCTGCACCTCCGGAAAAGTGGAAACAGAAAAACATTTCATTTTAGAGTGTGAAGCCTTCAAAGACAGTAGGGACAACTATAAAAGTATCTTGACAGCTAGCTCTTGGAATAACTTATTCATCGAGGCGACAGTGGAGAAATTGGGGGAGCTCATCATCAAGTTGAACAGGAAAAGGGTTGAACTATAGAAATCAGTGTGTGAGGCAGTCTGTCCCATAGGTTATTGTTAGCCTTGTGGACGTTAAAATCATTTCTTTCTTTCTTCTTTCATAAAAAATATATAAAAGTAATGTTAAAAAAGGAAAATTTTATATTTTCAATTTGAGTGGGTTTAATGGTTAAGAACATGTGTTTCTTTCTCGGAGGTTACAGCTTGAAATCCAGAGGGGATAGGGTATGTACACCTTGGTAGATTTTAGTAGTCAAATCGTTGTGCAGAGGGGGTCATTTGTCCCTCAAATGAAGGGGTCTCATACATCAATTTGTTGTTTGACTTGGTCCTGACCTTAAAATTAGATTATTATTATTATTAACTAAAGGTTTTTTAATTATGTTTATGTTAGAGAAAGGTATGTACACCTGTATCAATGAAATTGTTACATGAAAAGGTTCTTTATCCCACAAATAAGGGATCTTGTAGGTCAATTTAGTATCTAGCTAAATTATGATCTTAAATTAAATTATTATCATTATTATATTAATGTGATATATATGAGATGCAAACCCTAATTTAAATCAATAAACATTACATTCTAACACTCTTTAATGAATGATTAGTGTATTAAAATTCCTCATTCAAAAGTCAAATTACATTTTAAATTTTCCACCAAATTGTTTCTCTAGAGCCCTTTGAAGCCATATACACCTTGCGCATGTACCACATACATGTTGTTATATGCCTTGTGGTTGTCCTCAATCCCATACTACTATATCTTACATTTATGTTATGTACATGATATACATGCCCTATATCATCCTCAATACCCACACAACTATTTGTATACCCTACACCAATATTCATTTCTTATACCAGTTATGATTTAACGCCACCCTTCTCTTGTGTTACTCTAGTAAATCGTGATCCAACAAAAACTCGACATACTCTAAGTGAACTTCCAAACCTATCTAAAGTGTAGGCATCCTCGTCCAATGTCATCCAAATCAACATGACAATTTATCTCCATCCTTTTGAATAACACAACACACAACTTTAATATCATCATCTTAATTTCTCTTATGTCAAGTCTACTCTCATGAAATCTAACAAATATTACCACCATTACACTCAAACTTACCTTTTTTTATCTATGTGTCACTCACCACCTATTAAAATTTAGTAAATCTTTTCTTAACATTACTCTCTAACTACATTACTCTCTAACTAATGTTTTTACCATTACATAGATTTCACCACATTAAACATACCCAGTGCTACTAAACACAACCATGTGTAAATCTCATCTACCTAACCACCATCTTTATATATATAATGCAAGCCAATAAACTCATTTTCAATCTTATCTATAAAACCTTTACAAAATACAAAGTGTCCTCATTCAACACAATCCAACATCACTTCAACCTAACTAATCTCATCAACCACCATCTTTATATATATAATGCAAGCCAATAAGCTCATTTTCAATCTTGTCTATAAAACCTTTACAAAGTACAAAGGTGTCCTCATTCAACACAATCCAACATCACTTCAACCTAACTAACATTTGCTATCCACCCGACCACATCTCACATACTACACACTACTAAGTACCATTTGTAACATGTTCGAGCATTCTTCAAAGCATTTACTTTTTCCATACAAATTTTCCTTTAAAAATATACTCAAGGGTATTTTCCACCCCTTTAACCCTTATAATTACCCCTTTAATAATAAAACCCCTTTAAAAAAAAGTTGACAACGAACCATTTATGCCCCCTTAAAAGACGTATCCCATATGACTAAAAGTTTAAACATGAAATGACCAACCGGTTTATGGCCCCTTAAAAGATATATGCCATATGACCAAAAGAATGAACATGCAATGACTTATTATATATACAAGCCCCCCTAGAAGGAATATACAACATCAATGGCTTATTATATATACAAGGCCCCCTAGAAGGAATATACAACATTAAGTGTGTTAATTGGTTCTCAGTGATAATTGGTTCTCAGTGATAAGTAGGGAGATGGGATGGGATTAAGACAAGGTGGTCTATAAGGAATATACAACATTAAGTGTGTTAATTAGTTTTCAGTGATGAGTAGGGAGATGGGATGGGATTAAGATAAGGTGGTCTATAATGAAGACATGGTTTTGAAGAGTGAAATCTTTGGGAAGAAGTTAAAGGGTATCAAGTCCTAATAAGACCACTTATAATATCATCGTGGGGAGGGGTTTGGTACTTGACAAAACCTTAGATCCCTATGGAAAAGTGGATAGAGAGGTTGATAATTATTTTCTTTCGAGTGTGGATAGAAACCTTGCCATTAGTAATTTTTTTTCTTAATACTTATGATGGGAATCAAAAAGTGGATTTGGGTTTCTAAAGGCTCAATGGAGCCTCACACACTCTACAATTAATGTTGAGAGGCTTCCAAAGGTTTTCTCTCAAGAGAGAATTGATAGTGCCAAATATGCAGACAAGGTTGGTGTATAACATCTAATTAGTGCATTTTCTTCATATGGTAATTGTCATATCAATGAAGCTTGGATGCATAATGTTGGTTTCATTGGAAGGGGTGTGGATTTAGGGGCTCTAGTCGGTGATAGGCCTTTGGTGAGGACTAGTGGAGCCATTAATGAGCCTCAAAAGGGGAAAAGGGTTCAAAAGGTGGTAAAACAGAGGAAAAGTAAGGTAAGGATAATCATGGGGGAGGATGTAAGACTAGACTAGGCCTTGGAATATGCAGGTAAGGCACTCATTAGTAGGTTCCAATGTCATCAAATTGTAGAGGAAACCCTAAATGTTTGGACGCAAAAATTATGGAGCCCTATTTTGGTTTACAGACCCAGCTTTCATATCCTAGCATGAAGATGGCTAGGTTTTTTGTTTTGTTTAGAGGAGGATGCAAAGAGAATTTTAGAAGGGCAATAGTTCTAGGATTATTATTTCTTGTCTTTAAGGCCCTATATGACCTTTTTCAAGCCAAGATTTAAAGTAGTGTGGGTCATTCCTATACGGGTTAAGTTTTTGGGCTTGCCTTTGGAGATGTGGACAGAAAAAATACTAAAGGAAATGGGAAATGCATTGAGGAAGACATTGCAAGTGGATCTTTCCTTCAAATCCAAGGTGTACTAGACTTGTGCTCAAGTGTTGGTGTATCTAAGGGGCTTCCCAACTATATGGAGATTATGGCGGGTGAAAAAGTTCATGTTAAGGTGTTGGACTACATTAAGGTACTATATAGATGTGTCGCATGCCATGTTTATGACTACCTTATATAGGATTGTGCAAGGAATTCTACTAAAAAGGTATGAAAGAAAAAGGAAGTGAGGAAGAAAGTTGTTGAGGAAGTGAAGTTGAAGTTTTTGGAGGAACCCTAGGAAGAGTCTACTCTACTTGTGTAGAAAGACAAGAAGTTATGAGATTTGGATGAGCTAGAGGCTTTAACTCTACAAGGGAGGGAACCAAAGGTTGGCATAGAATCTAAAATCCTAGTTAAGGAAATGAATCAAGAGAAAGGTTTCTCATTCATGTGATCTATAAATTGTTGTGGATATTCCACTGGACAGTTCGTCACAATAGATCTAATAAAATATTGAAATCTTTACTGTGAAGGTTAATTTCCTTTAGATCTCAGATTCTTCAATGACTGGTTTTCTACTTAAAATGTACAAAATAGCTTAAATGAAAAAAATAGAGAACATAAATAATAAATACTCACAGACCATCCACAAATAAACACAAGATATAACCTGGGAAACCCAATATGGGAGAAAACCCAACTAGAAGGTGAGGTTGCTTTGCTCTCTTTTCTTCAAATGTAAGTAAGAGAAAGTGGCACTCTCTATGGAGTTGCCTTTGACAATGTGGCATGTATGGATGCTACAAAATCTCTCATCCTTTGTTATGCTATCAAGATACCACTCACAGGTTCTATGCTTAACTATGGAACAAATACAATGCTAAATAATGGAACCCCTTCTCCTCATAGCGGCCTGTAATATTTATCATAGCCCGATAGCCATCTAGGGGTAGGGTTTTGACTTCCTAAACCCTCAATGTGATGAGTTTTTGGACCTTCTATAATGTTCTGGAAAGTCCATATGTGGCTAGCCCCATATGTGTGAGTAGTGGGGGCTAACGTGCCATCCTATCTTACCATGGTGGTCAATCCAGTAGATCAACTTGTGGGAGGCATAACTTTTGCATATGAGCTCTGGTTGACGTGGTTTTTGCATCATTGGAAAGGTCTCTATGTGTAGAATAGTGTCAAGGAGTCGTCGCTAGAGCTGGCAAAGTTTTGACCCTAAAAATATCGTTTGATGCCTCAAAGTCGCTCTAGAAGCTTTCAAACTCCAATTTTCCAAACTGGGACCTGTCATTAAAATGACCTTGCAAATTGATTCCTCCAATTTTTTCTACTCTGAAAGCATTGACAAAGATGACAAATAATATAATGATCCAATCCAGATCATACCTCACCATTTAGGGAGGCTTTTGGTCCCCAAAAGTTTTACTGAACGAGCTGAGGATATTTTTCCTCTACCTTATCCCTGGAGTGCCACTTTGCTTTGCCTGGAAGTTGTCCTTTCAACCCAATTTGCCAAAGGTCATGCTACCCCTTGTAGTTCTTGACCACTTCTGCAAAACTATGTCCTCTACCAACTTTGCCTAAGCATATGGTGCTAAGTCCTCTATGGAAGGTAGGACCTACTCCTCCTCTTGATCCAACATGGAGGGCTTGTAGAGTTTCAAATTCTCCACATCACTATTGAGCAAATGTGCATGTATGGGGGCAGATTGAGTTTGTGGGCATTGTCTCCCACCTTCTCCAATATCTCAAAAGGTCCATACCACATAGCCTTGATATTCTAACCAAGGCCCTATAGTCTTTCCTTGTTCAGTGGTGACCAAACTCTATCTCCCAGTTTTAATGACTTCTTGGTTATGTGTTGATCTATTACAAAATGACCTAGATCACTAAATGAGTAAACCCTAGATAGGGTTGAGTCACATAACTAAGCTCAAAGAAAGATACTCACGATAACACCATATGATGGTATCAATAAATAATTGGTGCTTATATTACAAAGGAGTTTACCTCCTTGTATGCCATTGTTCATTAAGCAAATCATTTCCACTTATGAATGTGGGATAAATTGTGTTACACAAAAAATGACATTAACATATTATAAAGTCATAAAGTGACTTTAGTAAGCCTTATATCTCCAATACCCCTCATAAGGCATACAATGATGAAATCAAATACATATATTGAATGTAAAACACATAAATTGAACACTAAACATCAGTAACATCCTTTACCAGCTTCATCTTTGAACATAGTTCTTGGACCAGCTTGAGCTCCATCGAGTTGCCTCATAACCCTCGTAAAGGTGTAGTTGTTGAGTTGAATTTCTAAGTTCCTGGATTCCACGTCCCTGAACTCTCGAATCACGAATCTCCTAAAACTAATTACTGGACAACAATCCACATGCATGCCGTGTAACCTCACTAGTAGACTGCAATCCACATGCATCTCTCTCCAACTAATGAAGGATTTTTCCTTAGATCCACAACTTCCAAACTAACTGGCCATAGACTTGTTTAACCATTCTTCAATATAATCCCTTAACGGAGCAACGATTACTTCTTGTTTCACTTTGATATTAAACAATTCACCCTCAATTTCTCTATAGTCAATAGATAAATTTTGCAACATATTTTCAATATCTTCATTTTTATTAGTATATTCAACAAGCCATTTGTCAATGTCATCATATGTGAACTCAACTGTGTTATCAAATTTTTCAGTCGATGCTTTCTTTAAACCTTCGATTTGTTCTTCAAATTGTTGTTAGGTCGTGATCATTGAACTTGATATTAGCTTAGGGTCTGAAACTTCATTGGTAGTATCGACAATATCGACGCCATCAATCTTTGAATATGCTTTCGTCCTTTTTCGTGACAAATCATTTAATTGACTCAATAATATCTTTAATGTATTAACTCTTTTGATCCAACATGCCTTTAATTGCTTCACACAGCTTTGGGGCGAAAAATCATCTTGTTTTCTTCTTTGGTTTGTCGTCGCCGAGACCTTTGCTACGAACATTACAACTCCATATGTGCAAAATCCTTCATCATTCTTTAAATCTGCATTCAAATATTCTTTAGTATTATGGACTCTAAGGTCGAGAGAGGCAAATCTTTTTGCCAAGTCCCATAATTCTAAAATTAATGACATTATTTTCTTTATATTTCCCTCGATGAAATGTTGACTAGAAACAATCAAACTTGAAATTCCTTTAACTCTTGAACTTGACTCTAGAATTTCTTGAAGACTTTTGTCAGGCTGAATCATGGCAACCAGGGTGGCCAAAATAGGAGGAGGTATGAGGGTTGCCTCCAATTCCTTAACTCTTTCTTTTAGCCAAACATTTTCTTCTTCCATATTAGCTATTGAAAATTCCAATGTGTCTCCTCTAACCTTGTAAATTGAAGACAATTTTGACGGCAACATGTTTCGAGTGTCAATGGTAGACCGTGATTTCCCCTCTTACTCTTTGAGGTCCTTTAAAAAACCATTTTCTCTGAATCCTTGTCAAATGAGGTGTTTTGTACAACAAAGGTTTCTTCATCAGAAAAGATTCCATCCTGGACAACAATTGTAGAAACATGTTGTACATTTTCATGAGCAGGTTTGTCTTCGTCCGGGAAGCGTATATTATCGATATCAACATCCAGGTCCATATCATCCAGCAAGATATCATTTTCAGGTGCTTTTGTTTCTCCTCCCTCTTGCTAAGAATTGCTTCTTTTCCTTTTAACTTTTAGCTTATGGGGTTTTTCTAAATTTCTCTGAGTAGGGTTTCTCTCTTCATCATTTCCTGAATTATTACTTAGGGTTTTTCTTTGTTGGGTCGCTCTAGGATGATGGTTTACCTTAAGCAAAACACTTATGTAGTAAATGGTGGGTGATTAAGAATTATTTTCAGTGGAGGGTTTGCCTCTCTCTTTGTGATGTTCTGTGTTGCTTACAATGGTCTCTATATGGCCAACAATTCTACCAATTTCTTGAACACGAGGGTCGTGACTATCACCCTCTTCTTCTCCAAATATAAGTGCATTGATAAGTGCAAGGTTGAGCCCAACTAATATAATATGGTTATAAAAAAAGATGATCAGGGTCAAATCTTATAATCTCTTTTGCAAATTTCATGTTAAACTGGTCAAAAAAGGAAGCATACTCATCAATCTTGGAAATTCCTCTTAAAAGAATTTCGCCAACCTTCCAAGGCATAGGGATAAATTGCTTTTTCCTTTTTTCATAAAAAGTATGAAACCAGAATTTGTATTGTCTCGCCACTTCTATGATAAACAATTTGTCAGGCACATAATAGGAAAGAAATATAGGTTTTTCGAGAGAACAAAAAATCCTGATGATATTATAATCATCGATTTTTTCGAGAACTCCCTTTCCATTCAGAAAAGTCGATGCTTCCAAAGAAAGTCTAGAAGTATCATCTCCAAAGAGTAATTTCTTGAATTTAGACACAAATTATTATATACTTCATAAAAATAATGGACAACCTTATGTCTCCACAAAGCTTGATACATCATAGTTACAGGGTCCATCTTTGAGTTTACCCTTTTGTCGATACTTAAATCTTATAAAACATGATAGTACGTGATAGCGAAGATCAAATAAGATGCCATATAGAACTTCTTTTCAATTTTGAAATTCATCAACTACGTAGTAACCTCATTTTATATGATCTTCGGCTAGTTGAAGATTGCGTTCTCATGGACCATGAAATGTAAGATGTATAATGCCAACCGAGGAATAGTTGTTGTAGAATCTTGACCAACAACTCTAGTAAACAACCAAACAATTTCTTTATAAGGGTCCTTCGAAGAACTCACCTAAATTTTGGATATGTCTTCTGGCATCGAGGCAGGATCTTGTAGATATTCTTGCAAGAGTTCAATTCCATTGTTTTTTCCCTTTAGGAAATTTCTAGCCTCTTCTCATTTGCAAACCAGGGTTAGCTCTCGTAATTTTAACATTTTCTTAAAAATTGAAGGATGAAACAGGGAAGCCGCTTTGCAATGGGATGGTTCTTTTGTTCTGGATGAATTTTTCAATGTACCAGGTGATGATATCTTTACATTCGAAAATCTCCAGAATGCAATCGGCGAGAGCTATTCCTGATGTCCACACCTTATTGCTGTCTCTATCCGACAATGTTGAATAGTACCGATAAGACCTAGACCAATGGTAATTCTGGTCTTCTCTAGCGAAAAAGTTCAAAGTATCCCTACATACATGTTGTTTTCTCATGACCATCTTCAGAAAGTTGGAAAACGTCTTCATAATATTACTTAGCACAGTAAAATGACCCTTAAGTTAGATTTCCCTGATGAAAGCATTAATTTGAAATAAATATAATTTGCCTCGATATAAACATCATTAATTAACGACCCTTTCAAAAATGAATTTAGTAGTTGATTCCGTGAAAATAACATTTAGTGTGACTCGAGAAACGTGAAAGAAGAGGACATGTCATCGCGGGGAGTTGGAATGGAATTTTTTCAAATGAAAATGCAAGTCTGTGAGTTCGCGAGTTCGTGACTCAACGATGAATGAAATGGCTAAGTATTGAGATCTTTCAGACGACTTGTGAGAGGTAGAAAAATAATCAAGTGTCATTCCGCGAGTCCACGATGAAGAAATAAACTAAGTGTTGAGTTGGATTAAAAAAAAAGTAAATAAAAACAAGGCCGTGAGTATGATGGAAATGGCTAAGTATGGTAAGCATGATAAAACAGAGAGAGGGGTGAAGGAGGTATATGATACATGGATAAGAAATTTTATGGGAGGGGAAAAGTCACAAAAGGAAAACGAAAGGAAGGAAGGAAGGGAAAGCATATGGAATTCAACAACTGACTCCAACTATGGGATGATAACCCCTTGCGGGTTGTCAAGGATCCATAATCTCAAGACCATATGTCTTATTGGTTGGGCGATGGAGTCGAAATGGTGAGAATATACAAAACAAAAGTAAAAAATATGTACAAAGAGAAGAGAGAATCTTAAGCGCATAAAATTTTCAAGTGTTGCCCATTGACAGGAAACATCAACATCTTTCCCTTCATATCTTTCAACATATGTGAGTTGAAACCCAAAATTTTCTCAATAAGATAAGGCCCAATCCAAAGTGCTTCAAACTTTGTATGCATTGACGACTTCTCTTTTGCCTTGTTCCAGAGTAACACCAATTCACCCTTTTGAAAGTTCTTAATTATTATGCTTTGATCGAAATATTTTTTAGCATTTTGCTCCCTCTGTCATCTTCAAAGCTTCATTTCTTTCTTCCTCCAATTTCAATAATCAATTCAATCTCTTAGCAAAGGGGAAGTATCTTATGTGTCATCAACATTTACTACATAAGTCAAAGCATTCAATTCAAGGTTGAGTGGCATTTTGGCTTCTTTTCCATAAACCAATACATAAGGGGGCATTCCAATGTTGTCTTTTGGTGTCATCATGCTTGCCCACAAAGCATCTATCAACTTCAAATGCCAATTTTTCTGATTTTGATCAATTATCTTCTTGAGGATCTGGATCACTGTCTTGTTTGTAGATTCAACAAGCTCATTTCCTTGTGGATAATAATTCGATGATTGCCCCATTATAATGCCATATTATCCATAAAAAATTGTGAACTTTGATCCAATAAAAATTGAGCCATTGTCTATGATAAACTTCTCTAGTACTCCAAATATTGACAAAACATTATATTTAAGAAATTTATTCAACTCCTCAGAATCAACCTTTTTTAGTCCCACTGCTTCCTGCCATTTTGTGAAGTAGTCTATGGCAGTGAGAATATACATATGCCCTTTACTTGATTTCAGATTTAGTGGCCCAATGGCATCCATCCCCCATTGTGCGAATGGTTCTTCTACCAATATAGGTTGCAAAAGCATTGCAAACCTCTTCATCTTTCTTGAGATTTTTTTTACAGGAAAGGCATCTTCTCACCATTGCATATGAATCCTTGAAAATTGACGACCAATAATATCATGCCCTTATTATCTTATGCGTTGTAGCAGGTGGTGCAAAATGTCCTCCACATATGCCTTCATGAAACCCCTTTATCAGTTCTTGGGCCTTCTTTTCATATACACATCTCAATAGCATGCCATCATAGTTTCTTCTAAATAATATCTCAACAACCAACACATATTGATTCGATTTCATCTTCAAATCTCTTATTTCCTTTGAAGTCAATGTGATAGGAAATTGCCCGGATCTTAAATAAAAGACAATGTCTTTGTACCATTCTGCACTAGATATGAATTTTCCAAGTGAAATTGAAACCACTCCATTTAAGGCATCACTATCCGCAATGAGTTTACACAATCCTTGTCCTTTGACTGCCTTCAAAGGCTTGATTTCAACATCACACTCTTGAATTTTAGCTAGCTAATTTGCCCACTTCCCTTCTCTTAATTGTTGATTCAAGAGCATTTTCACTGGTGAAGATGGAACATATGCTATGACATGAGAATTCAAAATGTAATTCCGAAAATGCGCTACTGATTTTGTGAGAGATAGAGCATGTTTCTCCAATTCCGAATTTTTTAGCTCATAGTCATGGAGGGTTTTACTCATAAAACTTATTGGTAATTCTTCACCTTTAACATTTCTCTGTGTGAGGACTGAGGCCACAACACTTTCTGTAGCGAAGGAATATATGATAAAATATTTTTTGAAATATGGACTAATGAGTACAGGCACGGTAGTGATTGCTCGTTTGATATTGTTGAAGGCATTATGAATATCTTAAGTCCACTCAAATCTTTGATCCTTTTTTAACAATAAATTTATCGATTTGACAATACTTGCATAATCAGGGACAACTCTTCTCACAAAGTTTATCTTCCCAAAGAATAATTGTACCCCTTTCTTTGAAGACAGAGGATTGAGTTCGTTGATGGCCTTGATTCTTTCTGGATCAATGAAAATTCCTTCTTTACTGACAATGTGTCCCAACAACTTCCCTTCAGATACATCGAGCAAACATTTATTTGGATTTAAAGAGACCCCATATAACTTACACCTTTCAAAAACTTGTCTCAAATGATGAAATCTTCTTCTCTTGCTTTTGAATGGACAGTTAGATCATCCTAGTAATCCACCATAAAACTCCCTATCAATTCTTTGAATGCATGATCCATAGCCCTTTGAAAAGTAGCTCCAACGTTTTTTGAACCAAAGGGCATGTGTTCATATGCATATGTCTCCCAAGGTGTTATGAAAGTTGTATTGGGCATGTCTTCTTTTGCAACTAAAACTTGATTATATCTAGAAAACCCATCTAACATGGAAATACAAGCAGACCCAATAACTTGTTGAAGAAGGAATTCCATGTTAGGCAGGGGATAGTTATATTTTATCTTGCTTTATTCAAATCTCTAAAATCAACACACGACTGAATTTCTCCAGTCTTTTTCCTCACCACTACTGTATTTGAGAGCCAATATGAATGTCTAATGGGATATATAATTCCAACATTTTTTAGTTTCTCCAGCTCCACTTTTACCGGTGGCTTCAACTTGGGATTCATCATTTTAATTTTCTACTTGAAAGGCTTTGTCCCTGCTCTCAATGGTGTAATATGTTGGAATATAGATTTGTCATATGCTTTGAGATCATCATAACTCCATGCAAATACATAAACATATTCTTTGAATAAGGTAGTATACTGATGATCCTGATTTCATGAGCAGAACGAAATGAATACAAATTATTAAAGGATGCTTAACACAAACGAACAGAGATACAATAAAACTGTTTTCTATTCAATAAGGAAATAAGCTGAAACTGTAAAATGCAGCGGAAAACAATCTTGTTGGAATGGTGGTGGCTTATCTCTGAGAAGAGATGTGACATCTGCGCTCATTAGCAAGAAGATGATTACAATGAGGCTCCGAAGGCATTTTTACAATAACCAAGAATTTCAAAAACCCTAGAAATCCAAAAACCTAACCCTAGGAGATGAAGCGCCAAAAGTCACGAGGGCCCCGTTTGGGTAAGTTAGTACATCAACATCCTGGGGTCGTAACTTTTGCATACGATCTCCGTTTTAGTCGCACAATAGCCCGTTGGAAAGGTATCGTCGATGAGATTCATTTTGGAGGATCAATTAGAGTCTTATACTATCATTGAGAGGCTCTATCCCAAAAAACCTTCATTTAGGCCCTCAAAATGGCCCCCGAAGTTAAAAACTGATAAAAATAGTAAATTGCCAAAATTGCCAGAAAACTATTTTGAGCGAATTGGAAAAGGTGGGTGGCCACCTATATCCACCTGGATCAATTGATAAATTTCTTATGTCATACAATCAATCCCAAGATTTACATATTTTGGGGAATCCTCAGTTCTAATATTTATTTTCTTTGTTTCTTGCACCTTTCGAGCTAATACTTATTCTTTGAGATTCTTTGCTTGATCATCTCTTGTAAAAAGAGATTATGGTTTTGTTAGTGATAATTCTTGTCTTGGGCTCGAGAGCATCCAGGTTTGCAGGTTGCATGAATAACGCCCAAGCGTAGCACATAAAGCCCCATTTTAGGCTAAAAATCAAGTGAGCAGGCAAAATTATGTTGTCAACGGCCCAGATTCATCCATAGGAGCAAATCGACGGTCGGTGGGAAATCGCGGTTAGCGGAGTTGCGTCAGGATTAGC
>ML776754.1:939361-977835 GCA_009831015.1 Picea engelmannii | reverse complement strand
ATCATTTTCAAATACCCGAAGGTATTCTTGATTATCGGGCACCGAAGATCTGAAAATTCTTTTGACTTGAATTGAACTTTTACTTTGAATGCCCTCTAGATTAGATAATGAAGCAACAAGGGCCAATGAATCCCCCTTTTGATTTTTCTCTCTGGGGACAAAAGATATATTGAATGAACAAAAAGCTTCCATTAATTCATTTACTCTTTTGACATATAACTTGAGTTTTTCGTTCTTGATTTTATATCTTTGAATGACTTGATTTATAACCAATTCAGAGTTGTCAGTTATTGTCAAGTGTTCAATGTTCATCTCCAATGCTAGGATCATCCCATGAATAAGTGCTTCATACATTGCTTCATTGTTAGTACATGGAAATTCCAATATGATAACATGTGAGTATACTTAAGTACAATTCTAACCCCACTCCCTGATGTTGAACATGTTCCATCAAATGACATTCTCCAATATCCAGTGAAATAATTATCTTCTTGTTTCAAACTTTCTGACTGCTCCAAATCAAGTATAGCATAATTTCCAATACCCGCATCTATATAATCTTGCATCATTTCATTATCTTTCTTTTTGAATGAAAATGGTTTTCTGGGCTCATGAAGAACTTTCAACATAGTCCCATCTTTGTTCAACAACATCGTGCAACTGTCGTCATTCATTATGTAACCACCTATCATCGAAGACCAATCTCTTCCAAGGACTACTCCATATGTTGGGAAAAGATCGACCACTGTGATAGTGAAAATGGTGATAATATGGGGGGTAGTAGTAATCCAGGCATAGAAGTCCTTGATTCCTCCATAGGGTGGTACCTTTCTGGAATCGATTGCATGAATACTTTCACCCATTTCATAATATTTGGTATAACTCATACCGAGTGCTTCCATCACTATAAGTGGCATGATATTATTCGTCGCTCCAGAATCTATCAAACAATTGTGGAGTACAACATCATGGTTTTCAATTGAGATATAAAAGGGTGGAACTTTGCCTCTCAACTTAACCACTGATATAGTTTGATTTTTCTTTGGATTTGCAATAACAACTTCAATTCTTCCACCCAACTTATCTAAAAGTTTGAGAATGTTTTCCCTCTACTGCGAGATTTTTACCACGTCTATGAAAGGTAAAGTGATTCTTAATTTAATGAGATCATCGACCACATTATACATCATCTGAGGGGTATTTACCATTCTTCGTTGTTCACTTGATTTATTCTTCTCTTTTTCTTTGTTTTATTTTTCTTTTTATTTTTCTATATTTTCCTTTGGTTTGGATTTATTTGATTGTCCCCGTGTTTGGATAACATTGTCTTGCGAGATAGAATTCTCGTCATCTTCTTCAAATATGTACATGGATGTCTCACATTCATCCGTCTCTACAAATTCAATATTTTTTTCTTGAATATAGTCAACCTATTGTTCAATAGTTTGTTCATCATAAACTTCTTGGAGTATTACTGCATTGGGATTAGGTGCCATTGGGATTCTCTGTGTCTGTTGATCATTAGTATTCTCAATTCTTGTCCTCTGTTCTTGAGCATGATTGATGTTAACTCTTGAAAATTTCTTTGGGTTGTATCAAAGAAAACCCCAAGGTAACTGTTTCAACCAACTTTAGATTGTATTCTGACCTATACAACTAGAGACGACTCTCTTGGATGTTTAATAACTGGTAATAACTCAAAGGATTCATCAATAAATGCACAGAAGTCAGATTCTGCAAAAAGACAAATTTGTTTTAGTTTTAAAAGGGTAGGTAAGACAAGCAAGAGAAGGAAACCATTGGGCAATGGAGTCGAATTTTGAAATACTATGAAGATTAACACATCTATGTATTCCTGAGGGAACATAGGCAAAATAAGCACACATTTTCAACAAATAAACAATATTCAGATGATGGCAAGACAAAAATAAGAAAATCCCATTACAAACGAGAGCATTTAATAATGATGAATTCTCAATTGCAACTTTAGAAGAAATAACATGAAAGGTTGACTACAATGAACATAGCACCTAACAAAGAATGAATTTTGGACCTGCAATCATTAAAACATGACACAAGCATTAACTATATGAAGGGAGCATCTATCAAGGATGAATTTCGATCATTTACTCTTAGTTATGCTTAGAAGAAAGAACATAAGTGAAATGAATGTGAACTGGGGAAAAACACACTGAAAGGGGACACCATGATGAATCTCTTCTATCAGAAAACACTCTCTGCTTGTATTAAAATTCATGAAAAAAACAAATCTTTCAGTTACAAAGGCAAGGCCTCTTTCCAACCAGTCAAACCCCTTAGCTCTCATAGATTCATGAAATATATACAAAAATATATTCCTATGCTTCCAAATTCGACTCCTAACAACCTTCCTAGGTTAAGAAATAGTTACAAATCTCTTGGCAACAAAATCTGAACTAACTGCTGAAAAAAGAGGAGTCAAAGTTGACTCATTAATTACAAGATAATAATAGATAAATCTGCTTTTTAAACCACATCCTAATGATCTTTGACCTTTTGCATTCGTTGTAGATGAGATGTCACACTTTCCTACCTTTCCTTGTTGATCTGGAGGCATTCCAAAGTCTCTGTCACAGTTGCGCAGCAAGTCTTCTGCACAACAATAACCTATAGCAAAAACGCAGCAGACTGCGCAACAGACTCGAAAAATAGGGGTCAAAGGTGACATCATATCTCCCGAATAAAAATACATTTTTCAAAAATGAGAGAGAGTTTTGTAAATGAACTTGTTCTTGAGAAAAACCTCTCTTGGTTTTCTAAAATTATTCTCCAACCTCTTGGGATCTGTGCCCAAAGATGATGCCCAAAACATTAAATGCTTAAATCTGGAAAAATGGGTTGTAAATATTCATTCAAATCTCCAAAAATATGACACTTTTTGCAAATTTGAGAGAGGTTTTTATTATTTGGTCTGTCCTTGACAAAAACCTCTCTAGGATTTTCAAAATTTTTCTCCAGTTGGTCAGAAAGTGATCTTGAAGTTTACCACTAAACTAGTCATTTGCACATCGCACTCTGTAGCCTATGCACAGGACAATCCTCTACACAAAAAAATCCTTTGCGCAGTGCACAACAAATGAAAGGAATATAAAATTTTGTGCAACAATGAACAACAACATGAAACTCAACGCAACAATGAACAGTGACAGGAAACTCGACGCAACAACGAACAATGACAGGAAATTCGACGCAACAACGAGGATGGCTAGAGTTTAGCTCAAATGAAGTAAAGTTGGTTATGTGAAAAGCAAATTCGTTTCAGAGGATAACTTGCAATGGGCTCCAAGAAAGGCTCTTAAACAATGATTGAAGCAAATGGAGAATGCACAACAAAAAACAGAGTAGCAGATTTACGTAGCGACTGACAACACACATTATTTACATAACAGAGGGCTTCAGAGCTTATTAGAAAGGCTATGGACGACGCACAAGACTTGAAGGTGATGGAGGAAATTGAAAGGTGGCCAACATTTATGCTTGAATGGATAAGGCCCAAAATTATGAAAAGGGATGGAATATCCATAGCGACAAGATGTTTTAAGGCAAGTTAAATATTTGCACAACGAACTTACGCAATGGGGACACCTTTGAAGTTTGCAATGGCACAAATGATATCAAGTGCCATGATTGTTCCCTTTTCTAACCTCATGATTAGGTAATGATGAACCATGATATCTTTTGACATGACATTTATCCTAACCACTTGATTCGACCTTGGTACATAATTTCCCACTTTTCGACATGACTCAAGACTTAGGAAAGTATACCTTTACAACTTAAACATGACTAACCTTACAACATTTTAACCAACTTATGGCTAAACCCCTTACTTGACCTTTCAAGCCATTCTTTATTTGATTACTATCCTCATAAACCTTGACACACTAACTATGACTCATCTAGGGATGCCTTGATTTTCCCAAGAACATGGCATGACTTTGAAAACTTTGGACAAACCTCTAACTCTAGCTATGAAAATCATGGTGCTAACAATTTCTTCTTTGTTCTGGAACTAGCATCCTTGAATCATACATGAAGTTTTCATTTCTTATCAATCTAATTATTTCATTCTACATTTGCCTAATAGTTATGTTCATTTGGGCAATTTCAATCTTTTGCTTTGTCTCTTGTGCTACAACAGGTCAATTTTTACATTTGGTATAGTTCCTTCGAAGAAACCCCTTCCGTCTCCTTGATTTCTAAGATGGCATGTTTTTTTGTCCTCATTATTCTTTGAACTTGATGCCCCTAATCATAAATGGCCAAATTATCTATTTGTCTTCGTACTTTTCCCATAATAATATCAGGGTCAACTCATGTTTCAAACATAATTTCTTCCATCTTTATGGCCTTACCCATTGCTTCATCTAAGTTTTCAATTTGAGAGGCTCTAATAGAAAACTTTACATTGGCAGGCATAAAATTCTTATAACAACCGGGTATCACCGGAGCATTTGGCCTTTTGTCTTCTGGGGTTTTGTTAAATGTCTTATTGAATCTCAAATTAAAATCTTAGATTCTTTCATTTTTCCTTAGACAAATTTGAGTAAAGTATGTGAGTAGAGTGTGACAGGCAACTGGAGGAACAAACATATTTAAAAATATTGTTTCAAGATCTTCAAATGATCCAATTGATCTCGCAGGCAATGATGTGTACCATTCATAAGCTTGATCAACCAAGGTTAGAAATAATCTTACCATCACATCATCATCTTTAATAAGATGGAAATCACAAACTTCCAAGAATAAATCTACATGTCTTTTTGGATCAATTGCTCCATCCCCTGAGAATGTTTTCAATGCCCGCTTTGTAAGAATAGGGAGCTCATGTTGTTCTCCCTAGAGGTTTAGATGATAATATCTTACCCTTCTCCTTGGGATTCTATACCTTGGTTCGTGTCTTTCTTCGCATCTTTCTTCACGTCTTTCCTCTCGTCTTTCTTCTCGTCTTTCTTCTCATCTTTCTTCCCTATCACCCATTCTTGGATATTTATTATTTTCTTCAATAAGAAGTTCATCAACTTGTAGTTGCTTACTTCTACTTTTGGTCAATGGCCCTTTATATTCATCCAACTTCTGTTTCTATTTTGTGCTTAAGCTCTTCAAATTTGTCTTTCCTCTCTTCTTTGTCTTTGAAGGATTTCTCGTTCTTCTTCTTGAACAAGGGTTCGTCAAGATCTTTCTAACTCTTCTAGAGTATGGGCTATTGTTATTATAAGATTGTATAACTGATGCTGAATACTTCTTTGGTTTCAGAATCTAATTTCTAGTTGGGTCTGAATAGGCTGAGGCAAAGTCATGAAAAATTGTGGTCTAAAAACCAAGCTTTAAATCTCTCCCCAATATGGTCGTAAAAAATATTGACGCTTGAATCCGTCAGGACCGAAACGACAACCTCACGAGGATATGAATCCTCCTGCATTTTTAGAGAGGTGGTACTCCTCTTTGGCTCATGATCTTCTTTGAAATTCAAAATCAAGAATAATATAAGACTATGTCAAATAACATAGTGTCCAAATCTTCAATGCTCAAGAAAATTCAAATGATGAAAAAGTAAATGTATATAAAAGGGGGTTCCTAAGAAATGGACCAGGAACTTCAAACATCCCACATGGAAAAAAATAAAATTGTAGATATCCTCACATCCATCTGATTTTAATAAAGGTTTGATCACATTCAATATAAAAGGAAATGGTCTATCGCACGAGAGAACTTTGAAAGAGTATTACTTATAAAGATAAAAAAAAAGATTTGGATAGATTGATTTCAAATATTTTATATTCAAAACTCATAATTATAAAATACAGTCAAAATCGATCCCGAATTAGTTCTCTGGAATTTCTCAAAATGATAATGTCTGTTACAGTGCTTGAAATTAAAAGTGTTTGTCCATAAATGGACTGGGATTGGGGCTCTCGTAGACCATAAATAAATATTTACAAGATTTTTTTTGAAGAATGAAGCGATAGACTGGAACGCGAATAATAAGATCTGAAAAGAAGACAAGAAGAAGTTATCAGAATTCGGTTATGCTTTTCTAATGAAAGAATAAGTATAACTCGATGAAAATCTGATAAAGAGGGAAATGTGTGATTCAGTGTAGACTTAATATGATGTATTATCTCTCCTTCATTTGCTTGTTGAGGTGCCTTTTAAACTTTTGCTTGTTGCGGTTAGGTGGACGGTTGTAACTGCTTCCGTTGGTATTTCAGAAATCTTGGCAATATACTTGTTTAACTATTCTTCAATATAATCCCTTAACGAAGCAAGGGTCACTTCTTGTTTCACTTTGATATTAAACAATTCACCCTCAATTTCTCTATAGTCAATAGATAAATTTTGCAACATATTTTCAATATCTACATTTTTATTAGTATATTCAACAAACCAACTGTCAATGTCATCATATGTGAACTCAACTATGCTATCACATTTTTCCGCCGATGCTTTCTTTAAACCTTCAATTTGTTCTTCAAACTATTGTTGGGTCATGATAATTGAACTTGATATTAGCTTAGGGTTTGAAACTTCGATGTTAGTACCGTCAATATCCACGCCATCAATATTTGAATATGCTTTCGTCCTTTTTCGTGACAAATCATTTAATTGACTCAACAATCTCCTTAATGTATTAACTCTTATGATGCATCATGCCTTTAATTGCTTCAGACGACTCTGGGAGGGAAAATATTTTTGTTTTCTTCTTTGGTCCGTCAACGTCGAGACCTTTTCTACGAACATTGCAACTCCATCTATGCAAAAGCCTTCATCATTATTTAAATCTGCATTCAAATATTCTTTAGTTTTCTAGATTCTGAGGCTGAGAGAGGCACAACTTTTTGCCAAGTCCCATAATTCTAAAATTAATGACATTATTTTCTTTATATTTTCCTCGATGAAATGTCGAGTGGCAACAATCAAATTTGAAATTCCTTTAACTCTTGAACTTGACTCTAGAATTTCTTGAAGACTTCTGTCAGGCCGAATCATGGCAACCCGGGTGGCCAAAATAGGTGGAGGCATGAGGGTTTCCTCCAATTCCTTGAATCTTTCTTTTAGCCAAATATTTTCTTCTTCCATATTAGCTATTGAAAATTCCAATGCGTCTCCCCTGACCTTGTGAATTGAAGACAATTTTGATGGCAACATGTTTTAGGTGTCAATGGTAGACCATAATTTTTCCCTCTTACTCTTTGAGGTCCTTTCAAAAACCATTTTCTTTGAATCCTTTTCAAATGAGGCGTTATGTACAACAAAGGTTTCTTCATCTGATCCAGATTTATGAGCGGAATGAAAATAATAACAGACTGAATACAATAACACATAGATATTGAGAACAACAACATATATCTAATGAGCCATAACTTCTATTGAATAAATAAAATAGTTTGAAATTGTAAAACTGGAGAACTAAAAACAACTTCCTCGAATGGTGGTAGTTATCTTTGAGAAGAGATGTGGCTGTTACGCGCATCTGTCTTAGTAGAATGATTACAATGAGGCTCCAGAGGCCTTTTTAACATTAGTCGTGAATGCTAAAACCCTACACTTCCAAAAACCTAACCGTAGGAGATGAAACACCAAAAGTTATGTGGGCCCCGATGGCTAAGTTGGTACCTCAACTTCCTGGGGTCGTAACTTTTGCATACGACCTCCATTTTAGGCGTGTGATAGCCCACTGGAAAGGTATTTTTGAGAAATGCACATTATGCCATCAAATTCTGAATCTATATACAGTTTAACTATGGAAAGACAAAAAAACATTGTTTAGGGCCCCAAAACGGCCCTGGAAGTAGAGAAAGATGTACTAACATGAAAACTTCCAAAATAAGTCAGTTGGATTAGGTGGGCGACCACCGATCTCTACCTGGAAGATGTGTAAGGATTTAGACAGCCCCCAAAGTGTAGAACCCACAATTATAAAGAAGTACAAAAGATCGTGTTGAACTAAAAACTGTCAAGAGGAGCCAATTGCAATAGGTGGGTGGCCACCAATATCCACTTGGATCAGTCCTCCCCCCATTAGGAAGAAATGGTCTCCATTGCATGGAGTTCCCCCATTAGGTGATGAAACTTCAGCTAAATTTGGCCTCAGGTGAGCCACTTGCCTTGGTGTAGGAKCTGTGCTGCATTGACAACCYAWWAAAGCTRGATCCTCTGCTCGCGAGTKCCCTTGACCTGTGTGTCCACTATTTGATCAGTGGATGCATGTTCCATGCAGTCARGGTTGAGCTATGTTGGTGTCAACTGTTCTGCGATCTCTGAGGTGTCTAATAATGGTGGAAAATATGGTCGAATGAGGTCCACATTGAACACTTGGTGCAAGCCAAGGAAGGGTGGAGTGTTGAGCTSAAAAKAATTGCTACCCACAACCTTGGTGATAGTGTAAGGCCCATAACGAAGTGGGAGGAGCTTCTGATGGGGCCCTGTAAGGCGCTCTTTTTGCAAATGTAACCAGACCTTGTCTCCCACTTGAAACTGGTGCAGTACCCATTATTGATCATGGCGTTGCTTATACTTAGCATTGGCTTTCTTCAAACTCTCATGGACATGTTGGTGGATGTGTTGAATTCGCTCAATGAATCTGGTGGCTTTGTCGGCCTCTGACTGAACATGGGAATATTCTTCCTGTGTGGTTGTAAGAGGTATTGCAACATCAATGGGACCCAAGGGTTGGAATCCCAGCCCCACCTGAAATGGGCTATGGCCAGTGGAGTTATGGAGAGCCCTGTTGTAGTTGTGTTGAACATAGGGAAGACTCTCATGCCATGTACATAGATGCTTAGAGTTGTACATGCGCAGGATGTACACAATCATCTGATTGACGACCTCTGTCTCGCCATCAGTTTGGGGGTGGAAAGCAGTGCACTGAGTGAGCTTGGTGTCCAACAGTGACTAGAGACTCGAAGAAAATGTGTTGAGGAACCTCGTTTCCCGATCTAAGGTGATGGTCTGTGTTATCCCAAAATGGCACCACACTTGTTCGAAGAAGAGCTAGGAAGTATCTTTCGTTGTGATGCTCTTCTTGTAGGTTGTGATAATGGTCATCTTCTAAAACCAATCAACCACCACAAATACACAATCATTGTCTTGGTTGGTGGATGGAAGGGCAGACATGTAATCTATTGAGATGGATTCCCAAGGCCTCTCAGGAGTATGAAGAGGGGTGTATAAGGCTTGTTTCTTAATGGCTGACTTGGCAATGGCACAAGCAGTGCAAGATTTGATATACTTGTTGACGTCTTGTCGAAGTTTTGGCCAATAAAAATATTTTTGTAGAACAACCACAATTTTCTCCATGCCAAAATGTCTTACCATCCAACTGTAGTGAGCCTCCCAAATCATCTTTACACGCTCGCTTGTGGGAACACAAAGGTGGCCCAAATGGCATAACAGTCCATCATGGGTGTGAAAAATTAAAATCAATGACATTCGCTCATGTACCCAAGAGTTGATAGGTGGTGGTGAAGTCAGGGTCACGCTGATAAAGTTGGTGCCACTCAGATGCCTCATGCCCACAAGAATGAAGAACTGTGGTGAATGGAACAACGGGAGGGAAACTGAGGCAATCAGTGACACGATTTGTGCTCCTTATTTTATACTTGATGTTGAGATGGTGGCGGTCGTTCAACAACTTCCCATGTGTCTGTATGAACTATAGAGGCTTGTGATCAATGTGGATGATTGTCTCCTTTCCCAGAATGTAATGTTTCCATTGAGGGTAGGCTTTCACAATGGAATACATTTCTTTTTCATAGGTGGGGTATTTCTAGACATCATTTGAGAGTGTCTCACTATGGTATGCTACTGGATGACCACATTGAGTGAGAACTGCACCTACAACATAGTCAGAGGCATCAGTATCAATCTCGAATAGTTGTTGTAGATAAGGTAAGGAGAGTACTGGAGCTGAGCACAAGCGATGCTTCAAATCATCAAATGCTTGTTGTTGTGCTTGCCCCATGCGAACTTTGCCTTGCCACCACCCTTGGTTACTTAGATGAGGTCACATGCAATATGGGAGAATCCCAACACGAACCTTTGGTAGAAGTTGGCAAGTCCCAAGAAGCTCTGAAGCTCAGTTAGTGTGGTCAGGGCTGGCCAGTGATGAATGAATTGGATCTTAGTTGGATCCACATGTACCCCATGCTCATCAACAATGTAGCCCAAGTATTGGACCCTGTTCATGCCAAAGGAGCATTTTTCCAAGTTGGCATATAGCTTGTGCTGCCGTAGAGTGCCCAAAACCTATTGAATATGTTGCATGTGCTCCTCCCAAGTTCTGTTGAAGATGAGGATGTCATCTAGATATACCACCTGAAAAGAGTTGGTGAAGGGTCTCAATACATCATCCATCAATCTCATGAAAGTTGCTGGTGCATTTTTTAAGCCAAAGGGCATGACTAGCCATTCGAAGAGACCTTCTTTAGATTTGAAAGTTGTCTTCCATACAACAGTTGGTTCGATGGGAACTTGGTGGTAGCCAGACTTTAGATCAATCTTGCTGAAGAACCTTTCCCCCTTGAGTTGGTCAAGAATGTCATCAATTCAGGGAATTGGGTACCGGTTCTTGACTGTAATTTTGTTTAATGCTCTGTAATCAATGCAGAGCAGCCAGGTCCCGTCTTTCTTCTGCACCAACATAATCAACCTTCCACAAGGGGAGGAGTTGGGTCGGATGTGCCCCTTTTGAAGCAACTCTTGGATCTGGCACTTGATTCATCATTTTCCATCAACGAGCGACGATAGGCTGGCCCATTAGGCAACAATGCACTGGGGGTTAGATCATTTGGATGCTTGACTTGGTAGTGCATCGATACCTCGGTGGGTGAGGAGAAGATGTCTTTGTACTCTTCCACGATCCCATCCACTTGCTTCTAGTGCAAAGAGAGGCTCTGTGTAGAGCTCACATATGTGACAACGACCTTCTGATTATTGCGAGCACAGATCACAAAGAAGACAAACTTCCTGGTCTGTGAAATGACCTTACTACATTGCCTAGCAGAGATTAAAGAAATAATGGTAGGCGGCTCTACCTTTGGTATCCTGTACAATTGTCTACCCAAAGTAATAATAACATTGTGGGGTCTAGAATCATACACAACATGTCGCTTCCACAAATATGGTTCGCCTAAAAGAACATCACAAACTTCAAGGGGAGCAGTATCACACAATACCTTGTCTTTGAAGGGCTTAATGTTGTAGGCAACTGACATTGTTGGTTGACACGAAGATCTCGTCCTTGGTGAAACCAGCCGATGGTGTAGGGATGCGGGTGCAGTGTTACTAGCAGGTCCAGCGGCTTGACAACCTCTGTTGAAATCAGGTTCTTCTTACTGTCGCTATCGACAATGAAATGCAACAGAGACCCCTTTACCCACATATGTGAGTGAAAGAGGCGTTCCCCTTCCTTTGGTTCTCCTGGTTCGCTTGGTTGGACTTTGGTGGTAGCGATAGTGGCACTGGGTTCATAATCAATGATCCACTTCCCACTTTCAGAATTTGATTCGGAGTTAGAATCTGCCTCTGACTCGGAAGATTTTAGCTCGGCCACTGGTGACTTCTTGGAGTGACATTCTTCAGTGTTTTGCCAAGGGATTTTATGGTATTCACACCATTTTCCCATGTCCTTCTTTGAATTCTCACTAATCTTCTTTGGTTGTGTCTTGGACTGGTTGTATTGACAACGACCATCATTGCTCTATCCCTTTTTTTGTGGGTTGGGTCCACCTTTGCCTTGCTTCGGTTGTGAGGAGTTTGCAGATCCAAACTCTTGCCTCCTTTACTTAAATTTCTGCTCGATCTTGACAACATATATATAATTCGCACCTAATGATGCAATGTCTAGAAACTCCATTTTTGTTTGAATGTATCTATGCAGAAAACATAGATATTTTGAGCATTATATGTCGTTTAGAGTCTTTGATACCCAATTTGGTGCACAGGGTATGGAAAATATTGGTGAAATCTGGTACTGTCTGGTCCCTTTCATGATGCAGCGTGGTTCATCTTGTGTACTGGTCCTCGTAGCTTCCAACATGGTAGTACTATACTTTAATGGCATCCCCGAAGGAATCCCATATGGGAGTGACTGCGAATATTTCCATTTCCTCTATGGCCCTTTTCTCAGAGCAAGTATCCCACCAGTCCTTAACATGGGGGACGACCTTGAGGAGTGCAAAAGTAATATTTTCCCTGTCAGAAAAATTGTAGACCGAAAAATACCCTTTGAGTAGATTCAACCATTTATCTACAACATCCACATCTATCAGTCCTTCAAATAATGGAATATCAAAATTTAATTGTACCTTGAAGGGGGTTGCATGGCCTCTTGATGAAGATGTGTCTCCTGTGGGCAACCGCCAAAGGATCTGTGCAAAGTTGTCCATCATTTCGTTCCTTTATCATGCAAGGTCTTCCTCGAGCAACATTTTAAAAGGATATCCTACTCCATCATCTTCCTTCTCGTCCCCCATGGGTTGTTGTCGAGCTCGACATGGCCGATCTTGCAAAGGCTCGCCTGGTTCGGGTCCCAACTTCTTGTACCCAGATCTTGTTGGGGACATGCACAACGAAAAATAAATGAAGAGCAAACCAGTTTGATACCACTTATCCAGATTTATGAACAGAACGAAAATAATATCATATTGAATACAATAACACAAAGATACTGAGAACAACAACAAATATTCAATGAACAATAACTTCTATTGAATAAATAAAATAGGTTGAAACTGTAAAACTGCATAACTGAAAACAACTTGCTTGAATGGTGGTAGCTATATTTAAGAAGAGATGTGGCTGCTACACACATTCGTCTGAGCAGAATGATTACAATGAGGATCCATAGACATTTTTAACAATATTCATGAATGCCAAAACCCTAGATATCGAAAAACCTAACCCTAGGAGATGAAACACCAAAAGTTATGTGGGCCCCGATGGGTAAGTTTGTACCTTAGTTTACTGGGGTCGTAAATTTTGCATATGACCTCGTTGGAAAGGTTTTTCCGAGAACTACACATCATGCGATAAAAATTTAACTCCTTCAACATTTTGACTGTGGCAAGCCAAAAAAAACGTTGTTTAGGGCCCCAAAATGGCCCTGGAAGTACAGAAAGATGTATTGACATGAAAACTTCCAAAATAAGCTTGTTTGATTAGGTGGGTGGCCACCAATCTCCACTTGGAAGATGTATAGGGCTTCAGACAACCTCGGAAGTGTAGAACCCACAATTACAAAGAAGTACAGAAGAACGTGCTGAACTAAAAACTGTCAGGAAGAGCTAGTTGGAATAGGTGGGTGGCCACCAATATCCACCTGGATCATCATCATAAAAGATTTCATCCTGGACAACAATTGTAGAAAAATGTTGGACATTTTCATGAGCAGGTTCATCTTCGTCCGGGAAGTGGATATTCTCGAAATCAACATCCAGGTCCATATCATCCAACACGATATTATTTTCAGGTGCTTATGGTTCTCCTCCCTCTTGTTGAGAATTGGTTCTTTTCCTTTTAACTTTTAGCTTATGGGGGTTTTCTAAATTTCCCCGAAGAGGGTTTCTCTCTTCATCATCTCTTGAATTATTACTCAGGATTTTTCTTTGTTGGGTCGCTCTCGGTTGATGGTTTACCTTAGGTAAAACATTTGTGTAGGAAATGGCGGGTGATTGAGCATTTTTTTCACTAGAGGGTTTGCCTCTCTCTTTGTGATGTTCTGTGTTGTTTACAATGGTCTCTATATCGCTAGCATTTCTAGCAATTTCTTGAGCATGAGGGTCGTGACTATCACCCTCTTCTTCTAGAAACATAAGTGCAGGGCTGAGTCCAATTGATATTATGTGGTTATAAAAAATATGACCAGGGTCAAACCCTGTGATCTCTTTTGCAAATATTATGTTAAACTGGTCAAAATAGGAAGCATACTCATCAATCTTGGAAATTCCTCTTAAAAAAATTCTTCCAACCTTCCAAGGCAGAGGGATAAACTGCCTTTCCTTTTTTCATAAAAAGTATGAAACCATAATTTGTACTGTCTCGCCACTTCTATGATAAACAATTTTCCATGCACATAATAGGGAAGAAATATAGGTTTTTCGCGAGAACAAAAAATACTAGATCTTGTATGCTTAAGTGGATTAAAGTAATTCTAGATCTAAATCTCATACATAATAATCTTTAGTCTAAGCCTATTGGGCATAATCAACTTAGCTAGATTTATTTGCATGCTTAAGCTCCTTAAAGTTTGATCTTTATCTTACATACTTAAATCTAAAACCCTAAATGTCTAAATGCTTCAATAAGTTATGTGAATGGTGTTTTTCTTTCATGCTTTAATCTTATAAGGCCATTTGCCAACACACTTGAAGTAATTCTTATGGTTAAGTTGATAGTGTAGGCAAACACATAAATCTTCTTTCTCACACTTAAATCTTGATTCTTAATGCTCTTAATCATCTTAAGATAAGTGTGTTAGTTTTTCATATCTTGTTGGCAAGTTGTTCTTGCCCTTACTTTCTTTTCATAGCAAGCTACATATTGGTGAACTAAGTAATTGCTCTCACATAGCTTATATGTGTTAATGCCTTTTCATTTTCAAGCTTAAGCAATACRCATTTTGAGCCGAAGTGAGTTTCGGCCATAGCACTAAATCACACTTTAAAAGCTTCATAAAATCTTTAAAACATTCCTAAATACACCTAAAAGTCTACCTAATTAATATATTAACTTAATAGACTTAATAGGGTACCTTAGACCACCATATTTACCATCTAAAACGGGTATTGAGGAGGGCAACGGAAGGTGATAGGTTGGGGACGGTCTCACGACAGGAAGGAGTGTCCTTTCTGTAAAAACTCAATGCTTTGGGCTGACTGTGATAGGTAGGGTTGGCCTTGTTGCCATACTATCTTGAGCATCCAACAACCATTTGGCAATATGAGGAGGAGGCTTTGGTGAAACACTAAATAATGATAACTAAAATTTTGTAATCCTAAGAAACCTATAATATATATTAAGTAATCCAACCTTAGGCTTAATCTATAAAATCCTTTGTGGGTTGAATAACTAAGAGTGTGGATAATCTTCATCTTCTTCAAATATTTGTACTTGAAATCTATAAATCTTCTCGATAGTTGTGTTGATGATGATCTGTTGTTGATGATGATTTCATAAATGTAATGGTAATGCTTTGATCTCCTTGTATCCTGCACATACACTTAAAAGTAGTTAGCTTGCTTATTGTATCCTAGCATTATTTATTTGTAAATTTTGTATCTAATATTCATTGGATTTAATTGTAAGTATCTTGTAATCATATTTCTAACGAAACACCCTAACATCTAGTTGACCCCTTGCCCAATCTTAGGCACTAGTCTTAGTTGCCCTAGGAAAAGGCTTGCTTGACATACTAACTTTTGCATCTTGCATTGCTGCCTTAGCATCTTAGGATAGATCCCCTCTAACCTTAAGAAATTAGAATCAACTCCTAGAACCTAACTTTAAAACTTATCTAGAAACTAGGGACTACCCCCCTTGGCTTCCCTAGGAGTGAGTCTAGATGGAAGAGGTTGAAGTCAAAGTGACAGTGTGGGCTTTGAACCTAAGCATTGTGCCTCCAAGGACATACTAAGTGAGAAAGACTTAGCTCACATTTGCAAGTGTGTATAAGGATGACAACAAGTCCTTCAAATAACTCACCTTAATTTTGGATATGTCTTATGGCATCGAGGCAAGATCTTGTAGATATTCTTGCAGGAGTTCAATTCCATTGTTTTTTCCCTTCATGAAATTTCTAGCCTCTTATCATTTGTAAACCAAGTTCAGCTCTGGTAATTTTCACATTTTCTTAACAATCGAAAGCGCTAATGAAATAGGGGAGCCACTTTGCAATGGGATGGTTCTTGTGTTTTGAACGAATTTCTCAATGCACCAGGTGATGATATCTTTACATTCGAAAACCTCTGGAACACAACCGACGAGAGCTATTCCTGATGCCCACACCTTATTGTTGTCTCTATCTGACAATGTCGAATAGTATTGATAAGACTTGGACCAATGGTAATTCTGGTCTTCTTTGGTGAACAAGTTCAAAGTATCCCTGCATAAATGTTGTTTTCTCACAACCATATTTAGAAAGTTGGAAAACTTCTTCGTAATATTACTTAGCACAGTAAAATGACCCTTAAGTTAGATTTCCTTGGTGAAAGCATTAATTTGAAAGAAATGTAATTTGCCTTGATATAAACATCATTAATCAACAACCTTTTCAGAAATGAATTGAGCGTTTGAGTCCATGAAAATAACATTTAATGTGACTCGAGAAATGTGAAAGAAGGAGACACGTCATGGCGGGGAGTCAGAGTCGAAAATTTTCAAATGAAAATGCAAGTTCATGAGTCCACAAGTCTTCCATGAATGAAATGACTAAGTATTGAGATCTTTCAGACGACTTGTGAGAGATAGAAAAATAATCAAGTGTTAGTCTGCGAGTCTGCAATGAAGAAATAAACTAAGTGTTGAGGCAGATAAAAAAAAGGAAATAAAAACAAGTCCATGAGTATGATGGAAATGGCTAAGTATGGTAAGCATGATAAAACAAAGAGAGGGGTGAAGGAGGTATATGACACATGGCTAAGAAATTTGATGGGAGGGGAAAAGTCATAAAAGGAAAACGAAAGGAAGGAAGGAAGGGAAAATGTATGGCATTCAACACACCTTCAATAGTTCTATTTTCTTCTGCCAACAATGCTGCAACCATTTTGTCCATACTTTGTGAAGGCAGTTGACTTAGGGTAAAGATAACACTATTGTATCTAGGTATCAAATTGTTTAGGAGAATAGTCTTGACACCCTCCTTGTCAACTATTTCCTTGACTTCTGCAAGTTGTCTGATGATAGATCTTAGATTGTTGATGTGACTTGATATGGTGACTTTAGTTGAAATCTTAAAGCCGAATAACTGTAATTTCAAGGAAAATTTTGCATTCACTACTTTTTCCCCAAATAACTTGTTGATATTTTCCCATATGTCCTTGGATGATTTGTCCAAATCTACATTATGTAGATATAAATATGTGAGAGCAAGGCCAATAATGGATTTTTCCTTATAATCTTTGCTCTACCATTCTATCAACTTGTTCAGATCTGCACGTGTTGCCTCAATTCCTTTGACAATTCCCCAAAGGTTTTTATTCATTAATTGTATCTAGATCTTCACTGTCCACATATGGAAGTTGAAACTTGAGTACTTCTCTAATGAAATCTTAATGAATGATCAGATCATATATTTTCACTACTAAAAGAATAATTATAGATGGAAGAGAGATCGATTGTAGAACTGCAATAAAACCCTTGTTGCGGCCTCGAATTATGACACTGGCTCTTAGGCTATTGGAGTTGCAAGTGTGGAAACCTTGTCTTTCAAAGGCCCGATACTCTTGATATGACTTACCGCTCTAATACCATATTACAAAATTAGCTAGATCACTAAATGAGGAAACCCTAGATAGGGTTGAGTCACATAACTAAGCTCAAAGAAAACTACTCACAATAACATCGTATGATATTATTAATGAATAATGATTGCATCTGTTACAAAGGAGTTTACCTCCTTATATGTCATTGTTCATTAACCAAATCATTTCCACTTATGAATGTGGGATAAATTGCTTTACACAAAAAATGAACATTAACATATTCTAAAGTCATAAAGTTATTTTATTACATTGTAAGCCTTATATCTATAATATGATAATGAATGGCCTTGTATTTTTCCTGTGACTTCTTCAATGTTTCCTCTACTTGCAAATGGATTTGCCTAATCTTCTCAACAAAATTTTCTGCTCTCAATGCATCTCCTTCGATGTCCTCCCTCACTCCTTCTTTCTGTCCATATACAACATCCAAGGGTGAAGGTGGCAAGTATATAAAGCAAGTTTCAAAAGGTGACTTACCGGTAGAAGTGTGAATTGCTCTATTATACGAGTCTTGTATGTAGATCAGATTTTCATCCCATGTCTTCAGATGATTCTAATTGTAACCCCTAAAAAGTTGCACCAAAGTCCTATTGACTACTTTTGTCTACCCATCTATCTGTGGATGGAATGTTGTAGATTTATTCAACTTAGTGTCCATCTTCTCCCGCAATGTAGTCCAAATGTATTGAGAAATCTAGTATCCTTGTCTAAGATTACGATCCTTAGTATCCCAAAGTGCACCCAAACCTGTTCAAATAACATATTTGTTGCTTCTTGTCCTTTGATGGTCTTTTTACAAGGTATGAGAATGAACATCTTGTTGAACATGCCAACTACCACAAATAGATAGTCACGTCCCTTCCTGGTTATTAGTAAACCTTTCCACAAAATCCATGGAAATCCCAAGGCTAAGTGGGTATAGTTAAGGGATGGTATAGACCTTGCTCACTGTTAATGGGCTTGCTAGTATAACAAAGTATATATCCTCTAATATTTCGTGCTACATCTTGCATTCTATGCCAATACACATACCTCTGTAAGTTGGAAAATGTCTTACCAACACCAAAATTTCATGCAACCTTGGAGGTGTGAGCCTCTCTGATAAGCTACAGTTGTTCACCTTTAGAAACACAGAGCTTGTCAAGCTTGTAAAG
This sequence comes from Picea engelmannii, assembly GCA_009831015.1. Classification (NCBI taxonomy): domain Eukaryota; kingdom Viridiplantae; phylum Streptophyta; class Pinopsida; order Pinales; family Pinaceae; genus Picea; species Picea engelmannii. The sequence continues at coordinate 959,162 of ML776754.1, read as the reverse complement.
TAACTCATTCTGGAAATGATAGTCAACCTTGTTGTCACCTTCTGCTATATGAATTTGGCCATGTCATCGTTGAAACACATCTTTGATGTAATTTTTAAACCTTTTGCAATAATGCAATGCACATGCAAATTCTTAACACATAAAAGAGAACAATTGCAATCACACATATACACAAAGATTTACCCTGGAAACCCAACTGGGAAAACCAACAACCTTTTAGAGCCACACCTCTAATTTTATTCATAATCCAAATTCATTGTTTACAATACAATATATAGGATCTCATGGCATCCAAAAAATCCTTGATCCATTGATCTGGATTAGATTACAATCTTGATTCCTTAACCAAGATTAGAAAACCATGGGTTGAAATACCATGTGCCACTAAACTGCCAAAGGGGAAAAACTGCCCCTGCTAAAGGAGAAAGACTGCCCTAAAAATTTGGCAAATAAACCCCTAATAGGGTAACCCACAATCATGCAAAGAATATAACACATACCCAACATTCTCCCACTTGTTGTTTTCTTTGCATACACGGGTGAGATGCTTTCATGATCAACAATCCGGGGCAGAAATGCCGATTGATTCTCTACACTAAGAGAACTTCTTAGTTGTCACATACTTTGTTAATGAATCTCCAACATTCTCCAAAGTGTCCACCTTCACCAACAACACCTTCTCTTCAACCATGTCTTTAAAAAAATGATATTGAACATTGATATGCTTTGTCTTAGAATGATAAGTATGGTTCCTCACTAGGAAGATTGCACTCTGACTGTCAATCTATCCTTACAACCTTTTGCACCAACTCAATACCCGAACACAATCTCTGTAACCATACTGCTTCCTTGCTTGCATGAGTGTCTATCATGTATTCATATTCTATCGTTGAGAGTGCCACTGCATACTGTTTTTTGCTCATACAACTGATTTCTCCTTCAAATAGGTTAAACACATACCTACTTGTAGATATTCAACGATTCAGATCTCCAACCTAGTCTGTATCAACAAATCTATGTATGTCCAACACTCTGTCCAATATTGACCTTTCTTGGTAACATAATCCATAAGTAGTAATGATACCCGTAAACCCTGTTTATTGTTGCCCAATGCTCCTTCCTTGGTTTTGACATATACTTTCTCAAAACTCCCACTACATGTGCAATGTCCAATCTAGTACAAACCGTTGCATACATCAAATTGCCAACCACACTAGCATATGAAACATGGGACATGTCCTCTTCCTCTTCTTGTGTCTTTGAACACTAATCTATGGATAACTTTACACCTACAGGAATTGGGACCTTGACAGGTTTACATTCCTACATTGAAACCTCTGCAATATTGACTCAACATATTTTCTCTTGTTCAACCAAAGTTTCATGTTTGCTCGATTTCTTTTAATTTCCATGCCCAAAATAAAATTTGTAGCACCACAATCTTTCATGTCATATTTAGAGGACAACTGAGTTTTCACATCTTGGATAATTTCCTTGTTGTTTCCTACCAACAACATATCATTCACATACAAGACCGAATAGATAAGACAATCACCTACTAATGTGAAATACATAGAGTGATCGACTTTGTTTCTTGTGAATCCAAGTCCCAATATATAAGAATCAATTTTTTTTATATCGCATCCTTGGTGATTGCTTTAACCATACATGGACATTTTCAACATGCATACCAATTCTTTCTTTCTCTTCATTGCAAAGCTTTCTGGCTGCTTCATGTAGTTTTCTTCTTCCAAATCCCCATGTAGGAATGTTGTCTTCACATCCACCTATTCTACTTCAAAATAATAAGCAACAATAACAATGAAAATAAATCTAATGGAAGTTGACTTGGCAATAGGAGAAAAAATTTCATCAAAGTCAATTCCCTCTACTTGGGAATAACCTTTTTCTACTACTTGAGCTTTATATTTCTCCACTTTGCCTTTTGCATTCAACTTCTCCTTAAACATACATTTACTACCAATGAGATTTATTCCAGTTGGAAAATCCACTAGATCCCAAGCCCCATTCTTGTCCAAGGCTGCCATTTCTTCAACCATGGCCTTTTTCTAAAGTTTGTCATCCTCTGAATCTACTACCTCCCTAATAGTTATAGGATCATCACTAGTAATAAACAAAGAAAAATTTGAACGAAATTCAAGTGGAGTAGACATTTATGGTTGCCTTTTTCCCCCAACCAATATCCTCAATTTTGGAGTATGAGGCTCTTCTTCTTCTTCTTCTAATCCATGTTCTTCTGTAGAGTTTGATTCATTGTCCTTCAATTCAAACTCTATTTTCTCTGGTTCGTCCTCCCTTGGTAGGACATCAAGTTTGACAACATCTTTGATTTCTCTAAATACCACATCTTGTCTATATGCTACCTTAAGTTTTTGGGTTCCAAAGCTTATAACCTCTCAGACCATCTTTATAGCCAATAAAGATACACTTTTTGGCCTTTTTATCCAACTTACTCTTTTTCTTTGGAATGTGTACATAAGCATCATGATGTAGGAGCATCACTATCACATCAAGAAATACAGACGTGGAAGCAAAGTCGACACTTCAACGCATTGAAAGAGCCAAACCGACTCTTAACCAACTTGGTAGCGATGTGGAGATCATTTTGAATCTCTCAATAATTAATTAGCTATATGTAAAGTCGGGCCACCGTTTTGAATTGACGGATTATTGTAAATCTTTACACAACTATAATATATTACAGGTGTAGGATATTAGCCCGTATGAGTCATTAGGTTGCATTAATTAAGTTGAGTAGGTAACCGTTGGAGTAGAAGGTGATATAATTTAGATAGGAGGAAGAAGAGCGAGAAAGCTCTGGGTCCTTAGATAAGTTTTCTAATTATGATGACTGTAAGAAGATAGCAATTGTAATCATGTTTTTTTGAAATGAATAGAACATAGGAAAATTCATCCAATTGTACAGTGTTGATACTGTTTACAAGTTTACTGTTGTTATGAATTTTGTGGATGTATGATGTTCATGGTGAATGCATGAATTTATGAAGAATTGAATAAGTTTCAATTGTTTCTCTTCTGTAAGTTATGCAAGGAGTGCATATTGAACGCAAGGAGTGTGTGAGAGAGAGTCTTGTTCGACTCGAAGCTCAGAAGAGATAGCGTGGAACTTTTGTATGCAGAGTGTGCATATTAAGTGGAAGGAGTGCGTATGCGAAGTCTTTGACTTGGAGAAATAACTTAGGTTTCTCTCGCAAGAAAGTGCAGAGGTCGGTTGCAAGGAGTGCACAGGACCAGAATTCGACTAAGTGTCGAAGAAATCTTTCAGAAGAAGAATTTTTGAAGGTTGGACAAGGTGAAGGGTGAAGATCTATCCAAGAGGAGCCGAATTATTTCAGACCGTTGGATTTAGGAAAAGTGCACGAACTTTAAACTCTGTGTATACATAGGAGGAGAGATCGTCGAAGACCCAAAGGAGATTTGAACCGGCTAATCCAGTAGGATACATGGCGATAGATTATGTACTCCGGAGAAATCACTTTGAGATTTTCAGATTCAGACTTGAAACTCCCGAAGTCCGGAGAGCCGGAGGGCCGAAATAAATGTCGACCGTTGGATAGTCTGAAGTAAATTATATCCGTCCTATTCAGGAGGACATGTGGCAAGAATCTGTGCATTTCGAAGGAAAGAAAAGGTTGAAAGTTGAAAATCCCAAATTCCAAATTATGAAATAAATCACAGTCGTTGATTTAGAAGGGTTAAATCTGATCCATAGATTGGGAAAGGAGAAGAGAGTTGTTTTCCAATTTCGCGAAGTGCGAAGACCCGTAGCACCCGAAAGTTGGGCCCCAGGTCACATCCGAACATCATATGTTGGAAGGAGCTAACGGAGGAGGAGCTAGCGCCTAAACACTAATCGCTCGGTGGTGCGAAGTGAGAGGTCGAGAGTGTCATAGAACTTGCACCGAAAGACTGAAGAGACCTATGGTTATTTACAAGCGAGATCATTAAGGTTTCAGAGAGATAATTTAGCTCCGAGAATTGAAGATCCTTGACCGGGAGGTCACGCAGCCCAAGGAGAAGGGGGGTTGGCATTAAGTGGTATCAGAGCCTGAAAAAGTTCGAAATTGTATTCTGTGTATTAGAAATAGTTGAAATAATGCCGCCATGGATTTGTGTAGATCCACCTATGGAAAACCGTGTTGTGGGAAGAGAAATGAGAGAGCTTCGTGCAAGGTTGGAAGCGATGGAAGCAATGCAAAGAAGAACCCCTGCTGCTGAAGACGTCGGTGATGCAGAAAGCAAAGAAGTAGAAGTTGAAGAAGCTACATGGGAAGATGCGACTGAAGAACGCTTATTGAAAGCTTTTGTGAAGTTGGGAGATAGAGAAAAGATGGACGTCCCAATGTATGAAGGTAATTTGGATGTCGAAGAGCTATTGGACTGGATAAGGTCCATGGATAAGTATTTTGACTATGAAGATGTTGATGAAGGAAGGAAGGTGAGACATGTTGTCACCAGATTAAAAGGACATGCAACACTGTGGTGGGATGAACTATAGGCAGAGAGAAGGAGCAAAGGTAAACAAAAGATAAAGAATTGGGATAGAATGGTAGCCAAACTGAAGGCTAAATTCATACCTAAGGATTACCATATAAACCTGTTCAGAAAGTTGTAGAACCTGAGATAGAGGGGTATGACAGTTAAAGAGTACACAATTTTTTTTTATAGACTGAATATTAGGACTGGACAAAGGGAGAAGGATAATGAAAAAGTTGCCAAGTATATAAATGGCTTGAGGTATGAATCCAGTATGAGATTAACATGATGACCGTGAGGACAGTGGAAGATGCTTATCAGATTGCACTGAAGGAAGAAGAAAAGTTGGCCAGGAACCAGAGTTAGCGAAGCAGAAGTAGAGGCTCAATTAGAGGTAAGGGAATTGTCTATGATAAGGCACCGAAAACCAAGGATGATATTGCGAAATCATATAGTCACTTTGAAAGAGGAGGAAGTTCCTGAAGAAGACCATTTAGTGGGAGAAATTCTTTTCCTTGAGGAAGAGGAAGAGGTAGAGGAGGTGGAGTTAAATGTTATGCCCGTGGAAAGACAGGACACATGTATTGGGAATGCCCTGAGAGGAAGAAAGAAGGAGGAGGAGAAGCACACATTTTTGAGGCCTAGAAGAATGTGGAAGCAGAGGCAACAGAAGGAGGACAAAACCTTATGATGAGGAAAGTTCTTCTAAAGCCAGAGAAATAAATAGAAGATTTAGTTTAGCGAACGAAGTTGTTCAAGACTGCTTGTAAAACAAAGGAAAAAGTTTGCAAGATGATTATAGACAGTGGGAGCACTGATAATTTAGTATCTACAGAAATGGTGGAGAAACTAGGGCTGGAGACAACTGCACACCCAAGTCCATATAAAGTTTCGTGGTTGCAAATATGGTAAGTCAACAATGCAAAGTTGAATTTAAAATAGGAGGCTATAAAGATGAGATTATGTGTGATGTAATTCCCATGGATGTTTGTCATATTTTGTTGGGGAGACCATGGTGGTTTGATAGGAATGCCATTCATGATGGGAGGAAAAATACTTATACTCTGGAAAAAAATGGTAGAACCCACATGTTACTGCCAATAGAAGAGAAGAAAGGAAAGGAAGAAGCCAACACAAGAATACTTCTCATGAGTGGGAAGGAACTCTTGAAGGAAATCAAGAAAGATCAAGAAATGAAATTTGTTGTAGTGCTAGGAAGCTGAGAGTTATCCTTACCAATACTTCTATGGATGATTTACCTGAAGAAATCCAGGAATTGTTAGAGAATTTTGTTGACATAGTAGTGGATGAGTTACCTCACTCATTACCACCCATTAGAAGTATTAGCCATCATATTGACTTGATTCCAGGAGCTAGTTTTCCAAATAAAGCATCGTATAGGTTGACACCTCGAGAGAATGAAGAAGTTAAGAATCAAGTTCAGGAGTTGTTGGATAAAGGTTTAGTCAAGTAAAGTCTAAGCCCATGTGCAATACCGACTGTATTGAGTCCAAAGAAAGATGGGGGATGGAGAATGTGTACAGATTCCAGAGCTATCAACAAGATTACCATCAAGTATAGATTTCCTTTACCCAGGATGGATGATTTGATGGATTGTTTGAGTGGACCAAGCTATTTTTCAAAAATAGACTTGAAGAGTGGATATCATCATATAAGAATGAGAGAGGGAGATGAATGGAAGAAAACATTCAAGACAAATGAAGGTTTGTTTGAATGGCTAGTCATGCCATTTGGATTGACAAATGCTCCAAACACATTTATGACGTTGATGAATGAAGTACTGAAACACTTCATAGGTAAATTTGTCATTGTATATTTGGATGATATATTAGTTTTCATCAAAACAAAGGAAGAACATTTAAAGCGCTTGACATTAGTGATGAGGAGATTGTAGCAAGAAAAGTTATTTTCTAAAGACATAAACTTGAAGAAAAGTTATTTTCTAAAGACATAACTCATATATTTGGGTTTTGTGATTTCTTCAAATGAATCGAAGATGGATCCAGAGAAGGTGAGAGAAATCAAAGAATGGCCGTCACCTAGGAGCATATTTGAGGTGAGAAGTTTCCATGGGTTAGAAAGTTTTTATAGAAAGTTTATTAGAAATTTTAGTGGTATATGTGCACCCATAATGGACACTGTGAAAAAGAAACATAAGTCTTTTAATTGGACATAGGAGGCTAAGAAAAGGTTCAAGGTGTTGAAAAAGAAGATAATAGAATAACCAATTTTGGTTTTACCCGATTTTGGAAAAACATTTCAGGTGAGGTGTGATGCAAGTGGAATAACCCTTGGAGCAGTTTTGAGTCAAGATAATAGGCTAGTTACTTATTTTAGTGAAAAGTTGAATGACACTAAGGAGAAATATTCTACATATGACAAGGAGTTTTATGCAGTGATTCAAGATTTAAAGAAATGGAGACATTATTTAATTCCAAAAGAGTTTGTCTTGTATAGTGATAATCAAGCTTTGCAATTTATTACTAGGCAAGAGAAGTTGAATCAAAGGCATGCTAAGTGGGTAGAATTCATGCAGAATTTTACTTTTGTCATTAACATATTTATGGAAGTGTTAATAAATTTGCAGATGCTTTGAGCAGGGGGAGTTTGGTTGTACATGAACTCCAAGTGAAGACCTTAGGATTTGAGAACCTTAAGGAAATGTATCAGRAAGATCCAGATTTTAAGGAGGCTTATGAAGAATATGAAAATCCTTTGTTGAGGGATAACAACTCATGGGCAGAATATTTGATCYAGGATGAATTGTTGTTTAAGGGAAGTCAATTGTGCATACCAAGATGGTCAATGAGAGATAATTTGTTGAAAGAAAAACATAGTGGAGGTCTAGTCGGACATTTTGGTCATGACAAAACATTTGCACAGCTAAATAGTTTGTATTATTGGCGAGGTATGAGGGCAGATGTGAAGAAATTTGTAGACCAATGTAAGATTTGTCAACATGCAAAAGGGAAGAGACAAAATACTGGTTTGTATCAGCCATTGCCTATTCCAGAAAGGCCTTGGGATGCAATTAGTATGGATTTTGTATTGGGATTACCTAGAACCCAAAAGGGAAGTGATTCCATATTTGTCATGGTCAATAGATTTTCTAAAATGGCACATTTCATACCATGCCAGAAAACAAATGATGCTACACACATAGCCAATTTGTTTTTCAGAGAAATTGTGAGATTACATGGACTACCCAGAAGTATAGTCTCAGACATGGACACTAAGTTTGTAGGACACTTTTGGAGGAATTTATGGAAGAGGTTGGGACCTAATTTATCGTTAAGTTCAACATATCACCCTCAGACAGATGGACATATTGAATTGGTGAACAAGAGTCTGGGAAATTTGTTAAGGAGTTTAGTCATTGAACAAGGTCGTCAGTGGGATCAGATTCTGGCACAGGCATAATTTGCATTTCACAATTCAGTTAATAGAAGCATTGGAAAAAGTCCATTTGAGATAGTATATGGAAGACAACCAAGAGGGGTTGCAAAATCGAGAGAATTGAATCAAGATGAATTCAGGAGCGCTGGACTAGAATATTTTTCTACAGAAATGCAAAGACTTCATGATCAAGTTAAGAAACAGATACAGGATAGTAATCAGAAGTGTAAGGACAGAGTTGATCAGAAAAGAAGGGAAGTTCAATTTGAAGTGGGAAATGAAGTTTTAGCTCATCTGAGAAAGGAAAGGTTTCCCATAGGAACATATAATAAGTTGAAGATGAAGAAGATAGGAGCATGCAAGATCCTTAGAAAATTCGTAGCAAATGCTTATGAGATCGAGTTACCAGACAATGTTGGTATATCACCGATATTCAACGTTGCATACCTGTATCCTCATAACAGAGATGACGTAGGAGAATTAGATGATCAACAAGAGATTCAGTGGGAAGAACAGATGCCCACAATAGAAAAACCTTAGATGGAGAAAATTTTGGAACAAAGAATTGGAAGGAAAACCAGAAGAAAGATACATCCTGAATATTTGGTAAAGTGGAAGGATCAACTTGTGGAAGATTCAAGTTGGGTAATTGAACCTAATATTTTGAAGCATGGCAAGACAATGAGAGAGCTCATGGACATGAGTCCATGAATATTTTGGCCAGAGGAGTATGATGCAGGAGCATCACTATCACATCAAGAAAAGAAGACGTGGAAGCAAAGTCGACACTTCAACACATTGAAAGAGCCAAACCGACTCTTAACCAACTTGGTAGCAGTGTGGAGATCTTTTTGAATATCTTGATAATTAATTAGTTGTATGTAAATTCGGGCCGCCGTTTTGAATTGATGGATTATTGTAAATCCTTACACGACTGTAATATATTACAGGTGTAGGATATTAGCCCGTATGAGTCATTAGGTTGCATTAATTAAGCTGAGTAGGTAACCACTGTAGTAGAAGGGGATAGAATTTAGATAGGAGGAAGAAGAGCGAGAAAGCTCTGGGCCCTTAGATAAGTTTTCTAATTATGATGACTATAAGAAGATATCAGTTGTAATCATGTGTTTTTGAAATGAATAGAACATAGGAAAATTCATCCAATTGTATAGTGTTGATACCGTTTACAAGTTTATGGATCTGAAACGTCGACAACATGCTGTCATTAACACTGTGGTTTTTTCGACAAACTCTGAACATATTTCTCACCACAGAAACCTAAATGAACAAGTTTACTGTTGTTATGAATTTTGTGGATGTATGATGTTCATGATGAATGGATGAATTTATGAAGAATTGAATAAGTTTCAATTGTTTCTCTTCTGTAAGTTATGCAAGGAGTGCATATTGAACGCAAGGAGTGCGTGCGAGAGAGTCTTGTTCGACTCGAAGCTCATAAGAGATAGCGTGGAACTTTTGTATGTAGAGTGTGCATATTAAGTGGAAGGAGTGCGTATGCGAAGTCTTTGACTTGGAGAAATAACTCAGGTTTTTCTTGCAAGAAAGTGCAGAGGTTGTTTGTAAGGAGTGCACAGGACCAAAAATCGACTAAGTGTTGAAGAAATCTTTCAGAAGAAGAATTTGTGAAGGTTGGGCAAGGTGAAGGGTGAATATCTATCCAAGATGAGCCGAATTATTTTAGATCGCTGGATTTAGGAAAAGTGAACGAACATTAAACTTTGTGTATACGTAGGAGGAGAGATCGCAGAAGACCTAAAGGAGATCTGAACCATCTAATCCATAAGGATACATGGCGATAGATTATGAACTTCGGAGAAATCACTTCGAGATTTTCAGATTGAGACTTGAAACTCCCGAAGCCTGAAGAGTTGGAGGGCCGAAATAAACATTGACCGCTGGCTAATATGAAGTAAATTATAGTCGTCCGATTCAGGAGGACATACAACAAGAATCCGTGCATTTCAAAGGAAAGAAAAGGTTGAAAGTTGAAACTCCCAAAGTCCAAATTACGAAATGAATCACAACCGTTGATTTAGAAGGGTTAAATCTGATCCGTAGATTTGGAAGGGAGAAGAGAGTTGTTTTCCAATTTCGCGAAGTGCGAAGTCCCGTAGCACTCGAAAGTTGGGCCTTAGGTCATAGCCGAAGGTCATATGCAGGAAGGAGCTAACAAAGGAGGAGCTAGCGTCTGAATGCTAATCACCTGGTAGTGCGAAGGGAGAGGTCGCGAGTGTCATAGAACTTGCACCGAAAGACTGAAGAGACTTGTGGTTATTTACAAGTGAGACCATTAAGGTTTCAGAGAGCTAATTCAACTCCGAGAATTGAAGATCCTTGACTGGGAGGTCGTGCAACCCAAGGAGAAGGTTGGTTGGCACCACATCACAGCCTCAAACCATGAGATGTGTTAGAAAGGGTTTCTTACCAGTACATACCTCGTGTGGAGTCATGTCATCCAACGTTGATGAGGGTGATCAATTTACCATGTAACATGCAGTGTCCACTACCTCTGCCCAAAATTACCATCCCAACTCGACACCATTAAGCATGCTCCTTGCTCTTTCCATCAATGTCATGTTGATCCCTTCTGCAACTCCATTTTGTTAAGGTGTGTATGGAGTATTATTCTACCTTGCTATACCACATTTCTTACAGAATTCCTCGAATTCATTCCCACAAAATTTTCCACCATTATCCATCCTCAACACCTTAATTTCTTCTATGTTTGATTTTCCACAAGAGCCTTAAACTCTTTAAATTTGTCAAAAACTTCATATTTCTTCCAAAGGAAATAAATCTAGGTATTCCTTGAGAAGTCATCTATAAATGAGACATGGTACACAAATTTACCTTGTGATGGAATCGTCACAGGTCCAAACACATCATTGTGTACCAATTGTAAAATTTCCCCTCCCCTCATAGCACCACAGGAGAATCTTAACCGATTCTGCTTCCCATACAAGAAATGTACACATAAATCAAGATCCAAAGAGAAATTTGACATACCTTTACCATGTAGTACTTGAAGCCCCTTCTCTTCGATATGCCACAACATAGCCTTTTCTCTAGAGACTGCAAGAGTTTTTCCTTATTCATCTCCAATATCATAAACAATGAAACTGTTGCACCTATCACTAATAATGCTTCCCAACAACTTATACAGAGTTCCAATCTAAACTCCCCTCAACAACACCATTGCTCCTCGAACCATGCTGCAGGTTTCCTTTTCAAACATTGTTTTGACACCTGCATCGTCCATCTTGATTACGAAAATCAAATTCATAGTCAATCTTGGGATGTGCATAACACCATGGACTATTCTAATCCTACCATCCATGAAATTCAACTTGACTTTTCCTAGTCCTACAATTTTGGTTGTCGAGTCATGTTGTAATCTAGGGAAAAGTAGGGGATGTTACCAGTAGTCCATCACATAGGAAAGCAAGCATAGAGATTACATCCATAATCAAAGACATAAACAAAGTAGTGGAAGCCCAAGAGTCAATAATTTATTATATGTATGCTAATACAACACAAAAGAGACACTTTCCTTGATACATGATCATCTATTTATACATACATATTCAGTTACTAGGGAGTTGCAACTACTTAACTACCTGGGTCGGTCGGTTTGAAAGACACTTCGACTGACTTGTACTTCTAACTTCAACAATTGTTTGACTAATTCTTAGTTGACTGTCAGTTCTAGTCGACAGAGTCGACTAGCCCCTTACAACATCTCCCCCCACCGAGCAAGATGGGGTTTGTTTATTACATTTGGTGGAAAAAGAAACAAAAAAAGAGAAAGAAAGAGAGCCAAAATTCTTTGGTGTTGAGCTTGCTGATGTCTAAAGAAGTTATGTAGGCTTGTCCAACCATCCTTCTAACGCTAGTTCTTTGCCACTGATCGACTCGACTATTCCTTCTTCTATGCCTTTTGTATTGATTTCAACAATTGTTTGGAGGATGTTAGGTGTTGTTTGTTGCAGATGCTGAGTAAATTCGTGCCAGGCATCAATTGACTGTTGCGCTTCCAGACCCAGTGTTCTCATTTGTCCTAGAAAATTTAGTTTGTCTGCTATTTCTGCCTGGTGTACTGTTGTTCCGTCTACTCAATATTTTCTCTGATTTTAACAAGCCAATGGATTGCATTGTCGGTCTCCATTTGTGCTCTATGGCCTTCCTTCTACCATTATTGTTCTTGTTGTGACAACTATGTTTCTAGTACTCTTTCTTTGGCTAGCTGGTTTGTAAGAGAATCTTTTATCTTTATGCCAATCATCATATTTTTAGTTTTTTCTATACTTTCGACCACAACTTTTTGTGCTATGAGTTTGTTGTATGCAGTCGCAAAGTAGGAGGGGTAGTTACTTACCACTGTATTCAAAGTTACTGCATGCTTGGTGGTTTCTTCCAAGTTTTGTCTAATCTCTTTGAATTTGGTGCGTTCTGTCATCAGAATAATAGTTGTTTGGGCATGAAGCTTTTTACAATCATTGACTACCTGGTTGTGTAGCTGCTGCATAGCTCCCTTTTCCTATCGGAGATGGTCGACTTGTTGTTGAATTTTTGTATTAGCTTTTACATGAATTCCAACCAAGTCTTTGAATCCTACMATGGGGTCTTCATTTTATGCCGACTGTTCGATCCCCAAGTGCTTCTTGACTTCTTCTTTGCACTCTTGTAATGTTTTCTTTTGCTCATCCTTTATCTTTGCCATCTTCCTTCCTTCCTTGATAACTTTCTTCCATATTTTTGAYGACTCCTTTGTTATAGCTTCATACAAGTTGAACATATGTTGATTAGATATTGTTGTTGGGTCAAATGTGGCTTCCACAGCTAAAMTTGAAGGGTTGGAYAGTCGGGTCRTTTTAATGACGATTCTTGATGAATTCTTCTTTTTACCTTTCTCCAAAGACTTTATTGAGTTCCCTTCGTTATCCTTTCCATGTATTTTCGGTTACTGATGTGAGGATGTTTAGGGAGGCTCAACATTTCATCCTTCGACCGTCTCGTTCTACAATGTCTCCTGTGTTACTCGCTATAGAGAAGGTTGGTGATCTTATTTTTTCCCTTATTCTGCATCCTGCTCCTTATCCTTGATTAGGTTGAGGGTGGTGTTTGCTGGAGGAGTTTCTTTAATGTGCTCCTCCCATGGTTGATGATGCTCCTATGAATTTACTTGATTCTCTACTTGTTTTGATTGTAGAGGAATGTTTTGCCTCATTTCTGCTTGCTCTCGTTCATTTATTCTAACCACGATTGTCAGATATTCTGCATCTAGACTTGAAGTGGTGTTGTAGTCGGTCTATCAAATTTATCCTTTGCCCTTGGCTCTACCATTGCTTCGGTGACCTAACCTCTCATTCTTGGCATTTCTGACTTGATTATGATTGTACTTAGGGGATCTGGAGTAAGAATGGTTTCACTTGTAGGTTTAGTCGGCTCAACAGTTTGTTGCGAAGGAGAAAATAAAAATGAAGCGAAGTCGTATGCGTTGTCAATATTTATAGGTGGGAGCAGAAAGTTTGTATTAAATGTTTCCAACTATTCTACAGATTCTCGTGCCTTAGTCATAACTGTTGATGGGTTGGCGGACCCATGCGAGGGGATGTCTATGTTAGTGTTGAACTGACACTCGTGTGAGTCCCGTCAGACGTTACAAGTGGCAGTTTCTACATGATGGTCATATGCATCGCATCGATCTATAGTTATGGTAATGGGTGCACAACAATATTCCATGTTGTGTCGATCATTAATTTCTCTGACTTGTCCGATAGTCCTTTCTTGCCACTCTTTAATTATGCATACGTTCCTCGAGTATGATTCATTTTTCTCTCATGTTGGATCAACTGCATCCCCTCTGTTAATCCACGGTCAATATATGAGTCGCCCTCCTGGTGTTTTTGTGTCATCGATTTGTTTACTGTCAATTTATGTTGGTCAATAGTCTTGGTAATTGCTCTGTCGGTCTATTGATTTGTTGTACTCTTTTTTAGTTATATGACACTTTCGCTCTCTTGATCCACGCTCACTTGAATCAAATTTTCTATGCTTGCGTGATGAAGGTATTCCTCGTTCAATCAACTGTTGTCTAATGAGTATTTATTGTAAGTATGGGGTTGGAGTTGAATTCCATTCTTTTCTGGTTCTTTCTATAGTTCTACGACTCGACCAAGGACTTCTTTCTCTCTCCATTCTTCTCTTTGTCAATTTTCTTTCCAAAACTCATGTTGAGTGGGACTTCTTTAATACTTTATTTTCCTATACAATTTTTCATACCTGAATTCTTACAATTGAATTTTGTTTATTAGTGTAAAGAAAATTTTTAATTACTAAGAAAGTTATTAATTTACATTTTCGACTTTGAGCAAACGATTACATATAATCTTTCAGTTCTGGTTGATCCCTGTTGGCATCACTTTGTTAAGGGTTTTGCCAACATGGATTCTTATTATTACGTGTTATATTTCCTTAGACAAGCTCCATTAATTAATTTTTTAAATGGATGGCCCAACAACGTTCATAATTGTATAGCTCCCATTAGTTGGATGTCTTCTATAATATACAGTCCTAACCATGTTGTTTCTAATGGTTTGGGTTTACCTTTGACTCAATTGTCATATAACAAGACCAAATATCCATTATTTATGTCCTTTCTCTTTAAATGCTGATCATGCAACGCCTTCTATTGGTGCTTCTAGACTTCCTGGTGGTGTATTGATATTAACCTTCCCTCTTCAAGTTTGTTCAATTGCTATATTCTATCATCCAAACTTCTTCCCTAGTTGAATTTGGCGACAGATGCCACCTTGTCTGAGTTGGCCCAGAAATGGAGTGGGATCATAGCTTCTTATCCATAGACCAATTTAAATGGGGTTTGGCCAGTCAATCTCTTATATGCAAACCTATGTGCCCATAGAACTGCAGGAAATTTATCATCCGAATCATTCTTGTCAATTGCATAGATTTTGGTAAGTCCCTTGTGTAATGTTTTGTTGAACAATTCAACAACACCATTTGCTTGAGGATGGTATGCAGTTGTTCTTCTATGGTCGATGATAAATTTCTTGAGAAGGACTTGGATTGTCTCATTTAAAAAGTGCGTCCCTTGATCAATGATTAGTGTTAATGGACATCCAAATCTTGTTATTATATTCTCATAAATGAATTTTGCTGCAACTTCTTTGTTAGAAGACTTGACTTGTTTTGTTTCTACCCACTTTGTTACATACTCGAATGCAATAATAATGTAGTTTGCGCCTGCTCTTTTTTCTCTTTGGGGAAAGGGTTCGACAAAGTCGATGGACCAAATTTCAAATAGTAAGATAGAGTTTATCGACTGTAGGGGCATTTCATTTTTCCATAAGGGTCGGCCCATTCTTTGGAATTTGTTGTATTTTTTTACTTGTTCGCGACAATCTTTGTGCAGGGTCAACCACCAAAGACCCACCTGAAGTATTTTCATGTTGTGGTGTTGACCTAGAAGTGCCCTCCAGTCGGTCCCACATGTGCTTCCTCGATTATGTTTTCTCATTCGTGTTCTAAAACACACCTCCTCAAGATGTCATCAGGTCCCAATTTATATAGATATCCATTCATGATAGTGAATGGTGCTACTTTTAGATCTAGAACCTTCTTTTTATTTGTGGGGAGATCTTTAGGTGCTTTCCCCTCATTTAGAAAATTTGCTATTTCTTCAAGATCTTTTGGGGCCACTACGATGTAGAAAAAATATGCATCTGGTAGGTCATTTTCTATACCAGTCGGATCCTCCCCTATTTTTAGTCGGGACAAGTGGTTGGGTCGAACATTATTTTTTCCTGGTCAGACTATTATGTCGAATTCAAATTCTTGAAATAACAATAGCCAATGATAGATTTTCCCTTGATGCATTGGTTTGTTAACTAGAAACTTCAGGGCTTGGTGATCTGTAAAAAATGTAAACGCATTCACAAGTAGGTACTGTCAGAAATTTTGTAATGCAAAGATGATTGACAGGGCTTCTCATTCTATGGTTGAATAATTTCTCTTTGCTTTATTTAGTTTCTGACTGACATAAGCATTAGGATGGTCGACTATGTCATCATATGGTTGTGCGAGAACTGACCCTACACCAACATTTGATGCGTCGACATGTACATGGAATCTTCTCGATGAATTTGGGAATTCAAGTATGGGAGCTTCGACTATCTTTTTATTTAAGAATTTGAATGACTCTTGACAGTATTGGCTCCATCTGAATTCAACTTCCTTCCAAAGTAACTCGTCCATTGGAAAAGTAGTGTCCGAATAATGTCATATGAACCCAGTATGTCCAAGGAATATTTTTATTTGCTTTTGACTGACAGGTGGTTTTAAGTCGAGGATGATTCTGATTTTTTCCATGTCGACCTCCACACCATCCTTGCATACAAAATGTCCTAAAAGGATGTCGATTAGGGTAGCGAAGATACATTTCTTGATATTTAATGACAATTGGATTTGCCTGCATCTTTCAAGCATTAGTCTGAGCCATTGTATGTGATTTTTAAATAAGTTGTATATGGTCTAGTCGTCCAAATAGACAACTATCTTCTTGTAAATGTACTCTTGAAAGGCCTTCACCACTATCTTTGAGAATACTACAGGAGAATTCTTTAGCCCAAATGGAATTACCCTATAGGCAAAAGAGAAAAATTTAGATACAAATGTTGTCTTTGGTTGGTCCTCTTTGGCTATGGGTACTTGGTTGTATCTCAAGAACCCATATGTAAAGGAGTAGCATTCATGTCCCACAAATTCATTGATTATTTCATCGACAAATGGAGTGCGGAATAGATTTGTTAGTGTCAATTTATTGAGTCCTTTGAAGTTGATGCAAATTATTAACTTTTTAGGGTCATGCTTCTTTGGTTGGACCACCATGGGGCTTTCCCATTCTGATTTGTCGATCGGGTATATAATGTCTACTGCTAAAATTCTGTTAATTTCTTTTTGCACGATCAGTTTGTATTTATGTGTTAATTTATAAGGTTATTTTTTAATTGGTTTTTCTCCCGAGATGAGATCGATTTTCATCTCCCCCATTTCTT
This sequence comes from Picea engelmannii, assembly GCA_009831015.1. NCBI lineage: Eukaryota > Viridiplantae > Streptophyta > Pinopsida > Pinales > Pinaceae > Picea > Picea engelmannii. The sequence goes on along the minus strand of ML776754.1, from coordinate 942,132 downwards.
GTACAAGTCCCTTTAAGTCTTTATAGTCCTGGGCAAACACAACTTGGTATTCCTTCAATAGGTCGACAATATCAATTATTTTCTTTTTTGACCAGTAGTCGCCTACTTGTGCCATCTTAGGTCGATCATATTTTGATATATTAAATTCCTTTGTCTTTATCTCAACATTCATCAATTCCGATGGTTTTGCTTCGTCAAGGTGTCATTCCCCTTCTTCGAATTTAGTACAAATTTCTGGGAAGTCGGGTTGTTCTGGATCCTCCTTCTTTTTCTTGGTTACTTTTAATATTGACTTTACATAATTTTGCATGGCTGGGTGACTACTTTTCCATCGAAAACTTTGGCCAGGAAAGTGTGTATTTTCCATGTCGATTCGTCGAGTACTTATAATTTCGTTATTATCTGTCGAAATAAAGTGGCACGTCGATGTTGATCCCATGTCGACCGTCATTTTCCCTTTTTCTTTCTGCATAGATGGAGCTGATTTTTGAAGAAAACTTTTAATTTGTCGGGTTGCTTCTAGTAAATGTTCTTATTCATTGGTAAATTCAAAATATTTGATAAATTTCTCTCTGATATCATGCCAGTTGAGTGTGTGACCACATGCTTCTTCAATTTTGTACAATTTGTGTGGTATTTCGTCTAGTGTATTTGGGAACATGTGCGACCATACTCTTTTGTTCCTATATCCTATTCTACACCATTCATTTTCACAATGGTGAATGTGTTCCACTAGGTCGTATTTGATTTTGAAGAGAGGAATATCGGTTGTTTTAGCCAACTTCTTTTCTCTAAAGCGTTCTATAAAGTAAGTTGACATGGTTGTCCAAGTTTGTAGTCTTGGGGAATGTGTTTCCCACCATCTTGCGGCTTGGCCTGTGAGAGTTTCCACCATGCTTTGGGTTCTACCTTGCTCTCCTACACATTTAGAAACTTCTTCAATGTGTGTCGATGGTGCATTTCGTTCATTATAGCGCAATGTCCTTTTCATTCTATTGTCGGTCATAATTAGCGTGGGAGTTTGTTGTAGTCTTTTCTCATATACCATGGGTACTGCTTGGATTGAAAAACATGTTCTTGGATATTTAATTGGGATGGATTCAATGGTCGAATAATATTTTGAGTGTGCTTCATAATTTTCTATCTACCAATTGTATAGAGCTGAGTCTGAGTTGTGTTTGACTTGCGGGGGAGATTCTGCTGAGATTTATCCTTGCACATTTGGTTCGACATAAAATCTTTGTTCATTGATTATCTGGTACAAACATCGAGATTCTTGATCCTCGCCCCATGATTCATTCCAAGGTTTCCCTTCATTAGGGTACATGGGGATTATTGTTTTTCTTCCACTCCCTTTTAACTTGATTCTGTGCTTTTTGAGGGAGATATTGGTTTTCATTTTTCATCCCCAAGGCCAATCGACAAGAGCTGGATATGCAAGAATTCCTTCAACTAAGTTGATTACCTCAAAGTTGACTGTTGTCGGTATACCCATAATTTGTGTTTCCACATTTTTGAGTATGCCGATGGGTTCTACTAATCTTTGATCAACAAGTTTTAGGTACTTCAATGTTGGAGTTAATGAAGGTTGACCCAACTGTATCCATGTCTCTTGAGGAAGGATATTTACATGTGATCCAAAATTGACGAGTACATGTTCAATAATTTCCCCATGGATTTGCAAGTCGACTTTTGGATCATAATATTTATATTTATATGATAGTTGTCTGACATCTTTGGATGGTTTGTGTCCTTCTTTATATTCCCGTAGGATGTTAAGCAGGTTCATCATTCGACCAATTGAATGTTGCTCTTTTAAGAGTTGTAGAAATTCTTGTATTATACTTTCAGTTTGTCTTCCTTGATTTTCTTGATTAGTATTTTTGAAGAATTTGAGTGCTACTCTCATGATCTGTTCTTCTTTTTCTGAATTTGTGAATAGACTGGAATTCTCGATTTGTCGATTTTGTGACGGAGCTACATTGATATCTCATCCTTATCCCGATCTTGTCACAATTTGTAGGTTATTTGAATTTAGTATTTCTTGTTTCGGGATGCTGTGGAGTAATTTCATAGTCTTTTTATTCATTATTTTATCAAGTACTATCGGGCAATATTTGAGTGAGTGATCACCAACCATGCATATATTACAATATTTTAAGTTGAATCGATCTTTTATTGGGAAATCGAGGCTAATTTGTTCTTCCATCCAACAATTGAAACAATAAGGTCGACCTCGACCATGACCACAACCCTGGAAACCGCCTCGACCTCAACCGTAATAGTCACTTCTTCCATAATCATTATTCTCGTCGGTTGTTTCTATATGATAAACTATATGCATATTTGTTCTATTATGTGCATTTAATCGACATTCAAATGTTCTATGGCTATGAGATTCACAAATGTGGCACCATTTGGTGCTTTTCAAGTTATGTGGGCAGTCTTGTACAATATGATCGGTTAATGTGTCACATATATTGTAGTATGTCTCGACTTGTACTCGTCATGCATTAGCTAGTCCTGTCACTTCTCCATTAAGACTGCAGGTGTCTTTTGTGTAACCATCTTCACAACATACAATACACCACATTTTATTTCTTCTTAAGGACAATTTTTTTAGAGTTTGTTGTAATTGTTCTAATTTGTCCTCTAGTCTTTTTTTTGTCACCGACAGAATTGACAGGTCGTCATCGTAGTCTGGTTTGACAAGTTGTGTTTTTTGTAGGGCGTATTCACATGTGATTATCTCATAGAGGCATTGTTAAGAA
>ML776754.1:904118-916297 GCA_009831015.1 Picea engelmannii | reverse complement strand
GGGTTCTCTGTTTAGAAAATATCTAATGAAGTTTGAAAATCTAATAATAGGAGGGGACTTCAATTTCTCATTGGGGGAAGCTAAAAGTTGGGGTCCCTCGGCACACCCTGACCCTCAAGAAACGTACTTTAACCATCTTTTGTCTTCCAATGAATTTATTGATATAACACCAATAAAGCTTCTACCCACTTGGAGGAATATGACGGTTGGGAAGGCTCATGTCACCAAAAGATTAGACCGATTTTTGATCTCAGAATCTTTGTCGATGCTTCCTTTCCAATTCCGTCAGTGGATTGGGAGTGGAGGTGAATAAGCTCACTCCCCAGTCTTTTTAGTTTTTGAATGTGGTCCCCAAAAGTTGGCTTCACCATTCAAATTCAATTCTACTTGGTTAAAGGATGAGGGTTTTCAAAAGCTGGTTAAGTCTAACTGGATTCATTTACATGATTTAGAGGGAATTTTGTCTGCCATCCAATTTGTGACAAATCTAAAAATAATAAAAAATCTAGTCATTCCTTGGGAAAAAACAAAGGTATCGAAGAAGAACTATATGTGATTTATCAATATATAGATTCTGGGTTCTCCTTAGGTTACTTTCGAGAAAATTTGAAGAGTCTTGAGGTAAGACGTAGAGAATTGATGACAGATCAAGAAGCAACTTTGAGGCTAAAAAGTCGAGCAATCTGGCTAGAGAATGGGGATGAGAATACCAAATTCTTCCATGCTTATGCCAAGGGGCAGGAAGCAGCCAACAAAATTTGGAGCTTAAAGGACCAGGATGGCAGATCAATTACTTATTTTGAGGGGCTAGCGAATATGGGGAAAATCTATTTTCAGTCCTTATTCAAAGCAGAAAGGAGAGCAAACATAGCTGATATCATAATATTGGCTTTATACTTTCCCAACTTTGTGAATGAGGAAGGGAACCTAGATTTGTTTGCAAAATTCATCGAAGTTGAGCTGAAGGAAACTCTTCAAAGCTTTCAAAAGGATAAAAGTCTAGGTCCAGACATATGGACAGTTGAATTCTACATGGGATTTTTTGATCTTATCGGAGTAGACATAGTTAAAGTCATTGAGGAATGCAGAATAAATGGAAGAATGCATAGTCCTCTCAACACTAACTTTATAGCCCTCATTCCTAAGGTGGATGATCCCCGGTCCTTTGATGACTTCAAACCTATCTCACTTTGAAATTGCATTTAAAAAACTATAGCCAAAATCATATCCCGTAGGCTTAAGCCACTCCTTTAAGAATCCATCTCAAAAGAACAATTTGGTTTTCTTGAAAGATGTCAGATCCATGAAGCAATAGGAGTAGCTCAAGAAGGACTTCATAGCCTAAAGACATCAAGAGAAAAATGTACCATTATTAAAATTGATCTTTCAAAAGCCTTTGATAGGGTAAATTGGTCTTACATTTGGCTCTTACTTACTCATCTCATGTTTGAGGTTCCTTTTATTAAGTGGATGATGGCCCGTTTCACTTCGATCTCTTTTGTTGTCCTTATCAATGAGGAAAATTCTCCATTCTTAATTTCCTAAAGAGGTTTGCACCAAGGATGTCCTATGTCTCCACTCCTTTTCCTCCCGGTGGGAGAGGGTTTGAGCAGGGCTATTGCAAATGCAATAAGATCTGGGGAATTCCAAGGAGTCCAAATAGCCTCATGTATAAGGATCACACATCTCTTGTTTGTGGATGATGTCCTCATATTTTGTAGTGGTTGGGTTTGGGATGTGGAATTTCTAGCAGAAATTCTATCCCTTTTCCGTTCAGCTACAAGGATGAAAATAAATATACAAAAATCTACCCTCTCTTTCTCAAAGATGGAAAGAGAGGAAGTGGATACTTATTGGAGTCTTTTTCCTTACACAATCCAGAAAATCTCGGGAGGTCTAAAATATTTGGGGTTTCAACTAAAGCCGAACAACTATCGCAAAGAAGATTGGAAATGGCTGCTGTCAAAATTGGAGAAAAGGTTAATTGGTTGGAGCTTCAAGTGGTTATCTAGAGCAGGCATACTCACTCTAACTAAAGCTATTCTGGAAGCCATTCCATTTTATTGGATTTCACTAGCCTGCATTGTTATAACAAGATTTGCCTCACCCCATGAAATCTTGCACATAAGGCATTTTTCCATTTCCTTATGTAGACTTGTAATCCCTTTTTGAAAATCCCAGAGCTAAAAATATGATTTTTCCACATATACGCACCTTGCCTACTATACAACATGCATATATGCAGGTTGCACCACTACAACCCACGTACATCGGGAAATGTGCCCAAAATTGAAAAATAGTGGTGGGTTTCCATGTCACATCACGAGATCAATGATCCTTGGCCTTCCATATACTGGAAACGTTCTCACTCGACTTGTTGAGTGCTCAACACACCCTCATAGTTATGTGACCATTTCCTTTTGGGTACCACTTTGTTTTCTACCTTTGATTGTTTTCACCTTGGTTTGAAACTGATAATCCGCTTATCTTATACGTTTCATGTCTTAAGTTTCTCTCGAACATACAACAAAGAACCATCTTAAGAGACACAATGACTACTCAAGGAATCAACGACCCAAAATTTTCCTGACACCCTATAGAAGTTCAGCATTGGTGAAAGCTTAAGGTGGCAAAAATCATTTTGGGAAGTCAAAGTAGTTGAATGTCGACCTTCATCGGCGTTGGATGATAGTAGTATTTCTTTCTTACGAACAACCTCGGAAAGGATTTCGCCGAAGGCTGATCTTTTCAGGTTCGGTAGAAAAGTGCGATTGTAAGCGCCGCACATAGATAAAAGTGACATTGCCGACCATCGAACTCTCGAAACAAGTTCGGTATGGGCGAGGGCGAACTAATTGTTTCCCTGACATGATAATTACTCCGATGCCGCCCGGTATCGACAACGGTGGCCTCTAGTATTTTCTTAAGAACTCTCGGTGCAAGTGAGAATCCAAGTATGATTCTTATCCACTAGCCAAATGTATTTCCATTATTAAATATTTTCAATAACCAAAGTCGATAATTCCACGGAAGTATTAATTGATATCAAAGATTTTAAAAAGAAAAGCATTAACAGACTCACGACGTAATAACCGTGATCCCCCCAAAAAATCTAATAATTTACGTGAAAGACCTGAATAAGAATACACATTTGATTCACATCCGAAAGAAGCATGATACATTCAAACACCTTCTTTTCTTTTTATATACACAATCAAAACTTTCGCCAGGCCTGGTTTACATATGAATAGACAACCCTGACGACTCGGGTAACCGACCCGGTCGCCGTAAGATTACAAAATTTTACAAAAGAAGAAAGACAAAGAGGTTTTAAGAAACACTTCCAAGAACACAGAGTGAGAACCCACCAATTATATGTCTCCTGTGCGCTGGTCCTCTCTCAGATTGTCTTTCACACTTTGTGATGTCTTATGCTTCATTGTCACTGCCATCTGTTGCACCTCACGCAACTGCACAATCGTATCTTGTGCTTCTCGAAGTCGTCTCTGCAGCCAAACTGTGCTTCCTACATGACCTTGCGACAACGGTATCCCCTGGTTTTTCACCGCCAACTGACTTCACAGTTCTCTATTCTCTTGGTAAAGCTCGACTATTGCAAGTTTAACCTGCTCTAATTGCTGAGCGAAATATTCGGCGGGAGTACTCGATGCTTCTGCCCTCCCCTTTCTTCTCCTGCCTCCTTTTCCAGTAGTCCGGACCAACTCCGAACGGTTGGTAAGCATCACAGACTCCTCAAGGGTTGGACGTGCACTTAGTTCGGACTTGGGGTGGTCCTCCTCTCCTTCCCGAGATTTTTTCCTAGGCATTCCTCTTCTCCATGGTTTTAGAGCCGGAGAAGGCACAGTCTCCAGCATGGTTCTTTCAGATGTATCTGTGACCATCCCAAGCTCCTTCGTGGATGCTGACACTGCCTCCGAGAAGATACCTGTACCTCTCGTTGGAGTCTCAAGAACACAAGAAGCCAACAAGAAAGAGTCCCAGGCATGCTGGGGTTGAGACCTGGCACTCCAGCTGCCTTGTAGACCTCGTCCCGTGTTTGAAGGGGATCCGATAATTTCAAAAGTGTAAGGAACTTAGAGCCTTCGCAGATGATAAATAATTTCTGAACGAGACTTCGCCAAGATGAACTTACCGATCATAATTCTAGGGAATACGAGCTCGACATATACGTAGAATTTCTCACAAAGCTCCTGGAATTTATAGAGAAATCAAGGAGCGACACTAGGCGTGCCAACATAATACCTATGCCTCACAACATGATGTTTGAAAAATCAACACGCCACAACTGATCGACAAATGCGATCCAGAACATGAAAGCGTCGCCGATCGGGGTTGCAGGAAAATGTGCGGTGCGATCCTTTCGATCCTCTTGAACTTTCGAACCTCCGTTATTGATGAATGATGGTTGGCACACTTGGTGGTACGGGTTTTGGAGGCATTTAAAAACTTTCTCTGTACGATATCCGACCTCTTGGGAGCACACACGCGCATAACTCGTCCTCGACGCCTTTTTTTTCGACCCCAAAGGTCAAGTAATTACTATGATAATTTATACATTCATCTATCGTGCTTGATTAGCCACACTATGGCATGCTGATGTATTCATTTAAACCAAAGAGGAGCAACAACTTCACAGGTCACTCAAAGGAAGCGTTTGGGATCACGTAAGTATTAGAAATGACTGAGACTAGCAAGCTATGCAGGTATGTGTTAATATTTTTGTTTGTTTATGTCTTATCATAGGTTGCTTAATCACTAAACTACTTTTGTTTTAATTGCAAGAAGAACCTTCTCGATTACCGACTAGAGTCTGTCCTATGACCCCGCTGAAGAACTGAAAGAAACACCAAAAATGAATCATGGAAGTGATGAAGTATGTCAGGCTCCCCGATTTCGGCACCCCCGATATGATTGATCGACCTAAACGGAGTAATCAAGCTGTGCACTGAACAAGATGCGTTATGGGCCGAAGAATGTGAAAAGGTAACTGATGTAAAGCCAGGGCAAGTGCAACAGTTCGTAGGACGTCCGATCAAAGCCCGAACCATGCTTCAACAATTGAAATTCAGTCTCGCAAATTATCGGGTGCACGGGACAAACATTAGAGGGATATATGCGGCTCTAATAGAATAACACAGATTTCCATTGACCAACACCTGTGAAGAACTCTTTATCAGATGGTCTGATTATGAAAGAAGCCACCCTTTTCAGGAAATATCTCGGGTGGACTGTTGAAAGACTGTTAGATGATAACACCACGTGGCGATTTTTGATTAGCTCAAATTGTATTTCGCCATTAATTACTATTAAACTTTATATTATAAATAGAGACATCGACCAATGAGTCAAGGATCGATGGTTGTTGCAAGAACTCTTTCTTTTGGTTGTTGATAATTATTTTGACACTGCTATGAATTGAGAAATCCTTCTGGACCAAAGACAAGCTATCTTCATCATATGTATGTGATCGGAGTTGGAGAAGAATTACTTCCTTTCCAGTACCATGAATGTTGTAGTAAATGAGTAAGAGCAATTGATCATGTTGTCAAAATATCTAGTGCAATGTTTTGATGTTCTTTGCTTTAAATGATGAAGATAAATCATTGTGCTGTTATGTGATGAATGTTATGGTAGATGAATTATTTTGCTTACCGTGATCTTGATTACATATGTGTTATCTTTCTGTTAATTAGTTCTCTCAGACAGTAATTGGATGTTCATTTGGTTGATGTATTATTACTAGGCCTTTTGGCATAAAATTGTTGTCTGCATGTTCAAGTAGTGGGTTATCCCAAGTTCAACCTCTTCCCAATAGTTTAAAATTATGTCCTATTGTTTGTCAAGTTGGTTTATACTGGCTTGCATCTCTCACACTAGCCCCACCCAAGAGAAATACTGAAAAAAAAATTGTCCTAACTGAGGAAGAGCCTCCAAAAGAAGATACAAAAGCCCATCGATAATCTGGCCAGATCACAATATTAGGAGAACCATTCCACTCCAAATGCTGCAGAGTCTAATTGAGCCTCGATGGCAGGTTTGGTTCCTGCCGTTGAGTCAGGCATTTAGGCCCCATCAACAGAATTGGCGCTAGAAGGAGGGCCTGAAGAATGAATGGATGAGTATATAAGTTATATAAACATTTCAAACAACCTACAGATTCGTAACGACCCACATGCATGGCTAGTCATCCTACAAACAACCCATGTTTACTGAGTACTCATGAAGCGGATAGCTCACCCCATCCCGAGGGAGAACCTTTTCACCCTGAAATACCTTATGCCCTCCCTTACGAGGAAGTGAATCAGTTTAGGAGAATTACTAGAGCCTACACTCGACAAATTGGCACGTTTCCCTTCACTCCTATCCTCCCTCGAAGGAAACAACAAAGTACGCTAGTAGTCAACACTCCTGATGAAGTTTTTGTACACTCTGTCGAAGACTTAATATATTTTGCGATTACCGAAATCCAAGAACCTCTTGATCTAATACCCGAGACGCCAACCGACAACATCTCCAAGACATACGACCTTTCAGAAGAGGAAGAGTCTGACTTCGAATCTGAAGATATGGAAGGGAACAACGGTCGTGAGAAGGAAAGAGAAGTTCCACTTCAAGACAACCAGCCTTGGTTGGTCGGGGACGCCGTGGCCATCCCTGGATGAGTACACAATCTCCCTCAGCACCCGGAGAAGCTGCTCCCCAAGTATGATCCTAAAACCTCAGGATTTCCCAAAGATCATATCAAGAAATTTCATACTTGCGATCAGGCTTATGAACGTTCAACATGAAGATGTAGTATGGAGACTTTTCCCCTACACGTTTGAGAATTAGGCCTCCACGTGGTATTTTAATTTGCCAATAGGATCTATAACTAGATGGACTAAGTTCCAAATGGATTTTCTAGACAAATTTGCTGAAGAAACTACTCCCTGATGGACAAATTATTCACAACCACCATGACCCCAATAGAGAGGGTCAAAGATTTCAATCAAAGATTCATGACTATCCTAAACAAATTTTAGCCCGCGGAAAAACCAACTCAAGAGTTGCAAATCGAAGTTTATGCCAACGCGCTTCCGACCTCTATTTCCATGTTCGTTAAAAGAGCCGCTAGGAAAACCCTTGCAGATAATTTCTAAGAGGCCAAGATGATAGAGTTCCAGATGAAAGGATGTAAAGAAGTCCATGCCTCTCTAGTGAGAAAAGAAAGCCAGCCCCCTCCCAGGAGAGGACTCATTTTGACGAGATCGTCGAGGAAACCGATTGAACCAACTCCCGATAAGGGTAATGGAGATATAGAAGACTTGCAACGCATGGTCAAGAAACTATCAAATGATATTATAGATATGAAAAGAAATGTAGGTGAGGGAAACCAAGGCCAAAGGCCCTATAAGCCTTTCTTTAAAAGAAACCATCCTTTCAAAGCAATTGAACCTCCCCCAGCCAACCTAAACATTGATCTAGGGAATGTTGCATCTGATTCTTTCTGTACTTACCACCAAGAAAACCACTCGGAAAGGGAATGCCCTCAATGGGCCCAACCATGAATTTAATGGCTAATCATTTTCTGGACGAAGTCTCGCTGACTGAACCATCCAACGGTTCGGCCTTGAATATTGTCGATCAGGAAGAGGCTGACCCACCATAAAACATAGCCATGCTGATATGGGATCTCGATGTGATTGTGTCTTCGGATGATATGTTTGAGTCTCGAGAACAACCCATAGAGGTATCGACAGTACAGACACGTAGTAAGGGTCAACCCAACCCAAAAGATACCGATGCCACCCGTGCCTTGCAAAGTAAGTTAACTTTCGATCGCCCGAAAATACCTTTCGATCCCGGTAAAAATCCTATAAGCATCCATACTCAGGATTCTCCTAAATTAGATTACAATGTAGTAGAATATTTGAAGAATCTAAAATCCAATGTGTCGGTTATGGACATATGTAGAATCCCTCACCAGAAAGACCTTCTGTTGCAAGCTTTGAATTTGGTAGAAAACCTGACCATCGGCGATAGTCAGCGGAAGAATCTACCCCCTACAGATTTAGCAAGAAAACCAACCATAAATACCTACTCAAAAGGTAGGAGAGAGAGGCCTTTCATACCACCTTTCCTTTTAATGTTCGAAGTCTTCAATAGGAATCTCCACATTTGTCTTGTGGATTCCGGGGAGTCTTCTAATGTCATGCCCTTGACCGTTTGTAATAAATTAGGTGTTGTCCCTCTAATAAGTGATAAGCATGTCATACAACTGGATAGGACCCAGGTCAAGGTCACAGGGGAACTCAAAGATGTGATGATCACGATAGCCGCTCATCCTAATTTCGTGCAGGTGATTGACATCATTGCGGTGGATATCCCTGAGGCATATGGGCTATTATTGAGCTGAGATTGGTCTGAAAAACTAAACAGATATTTTAGCACAGACTGGGCACACCTTTGGCTATCGTTGAAAGTATATAAGAACATGATCATGATTTATAGGGAGAGATACCTGAAGCATATGGTCATTGATTTGGAAACCCCAAACAAACCTGCCTCTACCAATTTCCCCATATTGGGAAATTATTCTTGTGATTCTCACTTCGAAAACATTGCTCCTCTCCTGTCCAATGTTTCTCTTACTCAAAACTCTGAAATGGTCTTCCAAGAAGAATCCCCGATGCCAATAGAAGATTCTCTCTTTTGTCAAAGCCCTGTGCTAGGAATACCACAAGAAAAGATTGGAGAACAAAACCTTGGTGATATGAGAGAAAGGAGTGACTGTTGCTCGCAAATCTGGACCCTCTATTTTGATGGATCCAAATCGAAAGAAGGGTCAGGAGTAGGGTGCATCCTTATCAATCAGAAAGGTACATGTCATTTCTTTTCCTGTAGACTAGAATTCGAGTGCACCAACAATACCGTCGAGTATGAAGCTCTAGTACAAGGATTAAAGAAAGCCATAGATCTGGACGTCAAGGAACTGAAAGTTTTTGGAGATTCAGAAATCATTGTTAGACAAGTAAGGAATACTATACATTGCAATTGACCTCATCTTAAGAACTACCAACAAGAGGTCCATCGGTTAATAGAACGCTTTGAGGCATTCATTATCACTGCAATTCCCAGAGCAAAGAATGTTCTTGTCGACTCCTTAGCCACAACTCCTTCCAGACTATCGCCTTTAGAGGATTATGAAGCCTCCCGATTCACTGTGGAACTACTCTACAAGCCATCGGTACCTAACAACATCTCTAATTGGAAAGTATTTGAAGGAGATAAACATATCATGAGTTTCTTAACCAATCAAGACAATTTCAAAGATCTCACCATCGACGATGAAGAATTCCAAGAGCAACTAACAAAAACCAATTCTCGGGTAGGCCAACATATGGATGAATCAAAGGCTCACACAATCCTGAAAGGGATAGCTAACCTAGAGAATCTGTTTGATCTAAAGGAACGATTTAAGGAACCCAAAAACTCAAATACTGGTAGCTCTTGTCCCCTCCATGAAACGGTAAATCTTGGGACCCCATAAAACCCAAAGCGTGTAAATCTTGACAAAACTATATCTAAGGAAGAGAGGAAATCCTACCTCAAATTATTTAGACAATACCAGGATGTTTTCACTTGGTCCTATAAAGATTTAAAAATGTATGACACCCGCATTATTCAGCACACCATCCCGTAGAAGCCCGAAATGAAGCTTTTGCAATAGAAACTCCGAAAGTATCATCCATCCCTGGAACCTCTCATGTATCAAGAGTTAAGGAATATTTTAGATGCAAAGATAATTTTCCAAGTCAGCCATTCTGCCTAGGTAGCAAATCTTGTTTCGGTGAGAAACAAATCAGGAGAAATTCGACTGTGCATAGATTTTCAGAACCTCAACAGAGCTTCGGAAAAGGACAATTATCCCGTCCCGTTGATGGAGAAACTCCTACAGACTGTGTCCGGTTCGGTGATTTTATCTCTGCTGGACAATTTCTCAGGGTACAATCAAGTGTTGGTTTCAGAGGAAGACCAATTAAAGACTACCTTCTGAACCAAGTGGGGAGCCTTCGCTTATAAACACATGCCTCACTGAATCCTAAGAAAACTATCTTCGGTGTCGAGGAGGGTAAATTTTTGGGTCATGTTATATCTCAAGCGGGGATTCACATAGATATCGAAAGGATTAAAGCCATAGCTCAACTTTCGCTACCCCACAACAAGAAGGCCATGCAGTCATTTTTCAAGCAAATCAACTTCGTGAGGAAATTCAGTCCCGACTTCACCGAAATTATCAAACCCTTACAAAAGATGATTCACAAAGATGCTGAATTTAAGTGGGATGATGAACGAAAAAAATGATTTCAACAACATCAAGGCTGCCATATCTCGAGCCCCGGTGTTGTGAAGTCCTGATTTCAATAAAGACTTTAATCTTTATACTTTCACCTCTGACCAATCACTAGCCGCAGTTTTGACTCAGAAGGATGACGACAACAACGAAGCCCCGGTGTCATTTATGAGTACCAACCTTCAAGGAGCTAAGCTCAATTATCCCGCCATAGACAGGCAGGCCTGCGCAGTCTATAAGGAAGTAAAACATTTCAGGGCTTACATCCTCAAGAATCACACTAAGGTGATTGTGCAACACCCTGCGGTCCGATCCTTGTTTACTCAACAAGAAATGGGAGAAATAAGAGGGAACTGGATGGCCGTAGTCTAGGAATTTGATCTAGATATAAAACCCGCCAAACTAGTAAAGGGGAAAGGTTTGTGCAAGCTCACAGCCGAAGCCCAAGATCAAGCAAATGAAGATCCTGGGTGGGAGAATGAAATAACACTTTGGTGTGGAGAAGCAACATACATTTCCCCAGGATGAGATTCCTGGTACAAGGATTTATCTTATCTACTGCACCATGGGACTTGTTTCGAAAACCTCAGCCCCAAAGAAAGGAGAGCCCTCAGATTAAAATCCGTGCAATACCACCTTATAAATTCGGTACTCTTCCGGATCAACTATGACATGGTATTGTTGAGATGTCTCGAACGAGAAGACACTGATAAAGTGTTGAAGGAACTCCATGACGGTCCTGCTAGAGGACATTTTGTGGGGAACACCACCGCTCATAAAATCCTGAGAGCCGACTATTATTGGCCCACTTTGTTCAAAGATGCTCATGCTTATGCTAGGAATTGTAAGACTTGTCAAATAAGTGCTGGCAAGGAGAGATGGGCAACAATCCCACTTCAGCCTGTGACTATCTCTAAACCTTTTGAGCAGTGGGGGTTGGATATCATAGGAGAAATTATGCCCAACTCTTTGAAATTGCAGAAGTACATTCTTACTGCCACTGACTATTTCACAAAATGGGCTGAGGCCATTCCTCTGACCCATGTAAATGAGAAAATAGTCATCCAATTTATAGAACGACAACTAATTACAAGGTTTGGCATCCCTTCTGTTCTGGTCTTTGATAATACAACCTACTTCTCTTCTACCCTATTGACATAGTTCTCTCTGGACAAAGGAATCATAATCAAGTACTTTGCAAATTATTACCCTTAGGGAAAGGGTGTGGCATAATCAACCAATAAGAACCTGGTAAGGATACTAAAGAAGACGGTTGTGGATAACCATAGAAATCGGCATAACCAACTCCATAATGCCCTATGGGTTGATAGGGTCACACCCAAAGAAGCCATAGGGAATTCCCCATACTTCCTGGTCTACGGACAAGAATCCATTCTCCCGAACGGGCTTTATCTGCCATCTCTTTGATTGATCCAAGATTCTAACGATGAAACATCCTCAACCATGCAAAAAAGAATCAACACTCTACTCATGCTAGAGGAAGAGAGGGAAAAGGCTAAGTCTAAATTTCCAGCCCATCAATAGATAGTGAAAAGATGGTTCGATAAGCATAAAGCTAAAGAAAAGAATTTTGAAGTAGGAGACTTAGTTCTAAAGTGGGTAGGGTAAATGAGCCCAAAGGGAAGAATTCCAAGTTTTAGAGCCTATGGCTTGGGCCTTTTCAAGTGGTTGAGAAGATTGAGGTAGGTACTTATCGGTTGCAAAATCTGAGAGGGGAACCTGATGCCTTCCCAATGAACGGTCAAACCCTAAAGCAGTACTTCCAATAATAATAATAATATATATATATATATCTATACATACA
>ML776754.1:862565-904068 GCA_009831015.1 Picea engelmannii | reverse complement strand
GGGTTCTCTGTTTAGAAAATATCTAATGAAGTTTGAAAATCTAATAATAGGAGGGGACTTCAATTTCTCATTGGGGGAAGCTAAAAGTTGGGGTCCCTCGGCACACCCTGACCCTCAAGAAACGTACTTTAACCATCTTTTGTCTTCCAATGAATTTATTGATATAACACCAATAAAGCTTCTACCCACTTGGAGGAATATGACGGTTGGGAAGGCTCATGTCACCAAAAGATTAGACCGATTTTTGATCTCAGAATCTTTGTCGATGCTTCCTTTCCAATTCCGTCAGTGGATTGGGAGTGGAGGTGAATAAGCTCACTCCCCAGTCTTTTTAGTTTTTGAATGTGGTCCCCAAAAGTTGGCTTCACCATTCAAATTCAATTCTACTTGGTTAAAGGATGAGGGTTTTCAAAAGCTGGTTAAGTCTAACTGGATTCATTTACATGATTTAGAGGGAATTTTGTCTGCCATCCAATTTGTGACAAATCTAAAAATAATAAAAAATCTAGTCATTCCTTGGGAAAAAACAAAGGTATCGAAGAAGAACTATATGTGATTTATCAATATATAGATTCTGGGTTCTCCTTAGGTTACTTTCGAGAAAATTTGAAGAGTCTTGAGGTAAGACGTAGAGAATTGATGACAGATCAAGAAGCAACTTTGAGGCTAAAAAGTCGAGCAATCTGGCTAGAGAATGGGGATGAGAATACCAAATTCTTCCATGCTTATGCCAAGGGGCAGGAAGCAGCCAACAAAATTTGGAGCTTAAAGGACCAGGATGGCAGATCAATTACTTATTTTGAGGGGCTAGCGAATATGGGGAAAATCTATTTTCAGTCCTTATTCAAAGCAGAAAGGAGAGCAAACATAGCTGATATCATAATATTGGCTTTATACTTTCCCAACTTTGTGAATGAGGAAGGGAACCTAGATTTGTTTGCAAAATTCATCGAAGTTGAGCTGAAGGAAACTCTTCAAAGCTTTCAAAAGGATAAAAGTCTAGGTCCAGACATATGGACAGTTGAATTCTACATGGGATTTTTTGATCTTATCGGAGTAGACATAGTTAAAGTCATTGAGGAATGCAGAATAAATGGAAGAATGCATAGTCCTCTCAACACTAACTTTATAGCCCTCATTCCTAAGGTGGATGATCCCCGGTCCTTTGATGACTTCAAACCTATCTCACTTTGAAATTGCATTTAAAAAACTATAGCCAAAATCATATCCCGTAGGCTTAAGCCACTCCTTTAAGAATCCATCTCAAAAGAACAATTTGGTTTTCTTGAAAGATGTCAGATCCATGAAGCAATAGGAGTAGCTCAAGAAGGACTTCATAGCCTAAAGACATCAAGAGAAAAATGTACCATTATTAAAATTGATCTTTCAAAAGCCTTTGATAGGGTAAATTGGTCTTACATTTGGCTCTTACTTACTCATCTCATGTTTGAGGTTCCTTTTATTAAGTGGATGATGGCCCGTTTCACTTCGATCTCTTTTGTTGTCCTTATCAATGAGGAAAATTCTCCATTCTTAATTTCCTAAAGAGGTTTGCACCAAGGATGTCCTATGTCTCCACTCCTTTTCCTCCCGGTGGGAGAGGGTTTGAGCAGGGCTATTGCAAATGCAATAAGATCTGGGGAATTCCAAGGAGTCCAAATAGCCTCATGTATAAGGATCACACATCTCTTGTTTGTGGATGATGTCCTCATATTTTGTAGTGGTTGGGTTTGGGATGTGGAATTTCTAGCAGAAATTCTATCCCTTTTCCGTTCAGCTACAAGGATGAAAATAAATATACAAAAATCTACCCTCTCTTTCTCAAAGATGGAAAGAGAGGAAGTGGATACTTATTGGAGTCTTTTTCCTTACACAATCCAGAAAATCTCGGGAGGTCTAAAATATTTGGGGTTTCAACTAAAGCCGAACAACTATCGCAAAGAAGATTGGAAATGGCTGCTGTCAAAATTGGAGAAAAGGTTAATTGGTTGGAGCTTCAAGTGGTTATCTAGAGCAGGCATACTCACTCTAACTAAAGCTATTCTGGAAGCCATTCCATTTTATTGGATTTCACTAGCCTGCATTGTTATAACAAGATTTGCCTCACCCCATGAAATCTTGCACATAAGGCATTTTTCCATTTCCTTATGTAGACTTGTAATCCCTTTTTGAAAATCCCAGAGCTAAAAATATGATTTTTCCACATATACGCACCTTGCCTACTATACAACATGCATATATGCAGGTTGCACCACTACAACCCACGTACATCGGGAAATGTGCCCAAAATTGAAAAATAGTGGTGGGTTTCCATGTCACATCACGAGATCAATGATCCTTGGCCTTCCATATACTGGAAACGTTCTCACTCGACTTGTTGAGTGCTCAACACACCCTCATAGTTATGTGACCATTTCCTTTTGGGTACCACTTTGTTTTCTACCTTTGATTGTTTTCACCTTGGTTTGAAACTGATAATCCGCTTATCTTATACGTTTCATGTCTTAAGTTTCTCTCGAACATACAACAAAGAACCATCTTAAGAGACACAATGACTACTCAAGGAATCAACGACCCAAAATTTTCCTGACACCCTATAGAAGTTCAGCATTGGTGAAAGCTTAAGGTGGCAAAAATCATTTTGGGAAGTCAAAGTAGTTGAATGTCGACCTTCATCGGCGTTGGATGATAGTAGTATTTCTTTCTTACGAACAACCTCGGAAAGGATTTCGCCGAAGGCTGATCTTTTCAGGTTCGGTAGAAAAGTGCGATTGTAAGCGCCGCACATAGATAAAAGTGACATTGCCGACCATCGAACTCTCGAAACAAGTTCGGTATGGGCGAGGGCGAACTAATTGTTTCCCTGACATGATAATTACTCCGATGCCGCCCGGTATCGACAACGGTGGCCTCTAGTATTTTCTTAAGAACTCTCGGTGCAAGTGAGAATCCAAGTATGATTCTTATCCACTAGCCAAATGTATTTCCATTATTAAATATTTTCAATAACCAAAGTCGATAATTCCACGGAAGTATTAATTGATATCAAAGATTTTAAAAAGAAAAGCATTAACAGACTCACGACGTAATAACCGTGATCCCCCCAAAAAATCTAATAATTTACGTGAAAGACCTGAATAAGAATACACATTTGATTCACATCCGAAAGAAGCATGATACATTCAAACACCTTCTTTTCTTTTTATATACACAATCAAAACTTTCGCCAGGCCTGGTTTACATATGAATAGACAACCCTGACGACTCGGGTAACCGACCCGGTCGCCGTAAGATTACAAAATTTTACAAAAGAAGAAAGACAAAGAGGTTTTAAGAAACACTTCCAAGAACACAGAGTGAGAACCCACCAATTATATGTCTCCTGTGCGCTGGTCCTCTCTCAGATTGTCTTTCACACTTTGTGATGTCTTATGCTTCATTGTCACTGCCATCTGTTGCACCTCACGCAACTGCACAATCGTATCTTGTGCTTCTCGAAGTCGTCTCTGCAGCCAAACTGTGCTTCCTACATGACCTTGCGACAACGGTATCCCCTGGTTTTTCACCGCCAACTGACTTCACAGTTCTCTATTCTCTTGGTAAAGCTCGACTATTGCAAGTTTAACCTGCTCTAATTGCTGAGCGAAATATTCGGCGGGAGTACTCGATGCTTCTGCCCTCCCCTTTCTTCTCCTGCCTCCTTTTCCAGTAGTCCGGACCAACTCCGAACGGTTGGTAAGCATCACAGACTCCTCAAGGGTTGGACGTGCACTTAGTTCGGACTTGGGGTGGTCCTCCTCTCCTTCCCGAGATTTTTTCCTAGGCATTCCTCTTCTCCATGGTTTTAGAGCCGGAGAAGGCACAGTCTCCAGCATGGTTCTTTCAGATGTATCTGTGACCATCCCAAGCTCCTTCGTGGATGCTGACACTGCCTCCGAGAAGATACCTGTACCTCTCGTTGGAGTCTCAAGAACACAAGAAGCCAACAAGAAAGAGTCCCAGGCATGCTGGGGTTGAGACCTGGCACTCCAGCTGCCTTGTAGACCTCGTCCCGTGTTTGAAGGGGATCCGATAATTTCAAAAGTGTAAGGAACTTAGAGCCTTCGCAGATGATAAATAATTTCTGAACGAGACTTCGCCAAGATGAACTTACCGATCATAATTCTAGGGAATACGAGCTCGACATATACGTAGAATTTCTCACAAAGCTCCTGGAATTTATAGAGAAATCAAGGAGCGACACTAGGCGTGCCAACATAATACCTATGCCTCACAACATGATGTTTGAAAAATCAACACGCCACAACTGATCGACAAATGCGATCCAGAACATGAAAGCGTCGCCGATCGGGGTTGCAGGAAAATGTGCGGTGCGATCCTTTCGATCCTCTTGAACTTTCGAACCTCCGTTATTGATGAATGATGGTTGGCACACTTGGTGGTACGGGTTTTGGAGGCATTTAAAAACTTTCTCTGTACGATATCCGACCTCTTGGGAGCACACACGCGCATAACTCGTCCTCGACGCCTTTTTTTTCGACCCCAAAGGTCAAGTAATTACTATGATAATTTATACATTCATCTATCGTGCTTGATTAGCCACACTATGGCATGCTGATGTATTCATTTAAACCAAAGAGGAGCAACAACTTCACAGGTCACTCAAAGGAAGCGTTTGGGATCACGTAAGTATTAGAAATGACTGAGACTAGCAAGCTATGCAGGTATGTGTTAATATTTTTGTTTGTTTATGTCTTATCATAGGTTGCTTAATCACTAAACTACTTTTGTTTTAATTGCAAGAAGAACCTTCTCGATTACCGACTAGAGTCTGTCCTATGACCCCGCTGAAGAACTGAAAGAAACACCAAAAATGAATCATGGAAGTGATGAAGTATGTCAGGCTCCCCGATTTCGGCACCCCCGATATGATTGATCGACCTAAACGGAGTAATCAAGCTGTGCACTGAACAAGATGCGTTATGGGCCGAAGAATGTGAAAAGGTAACTGATGTAAAGCCAGGGCAAGTGCAACAGTTCGTAGGACGTCCGATCAAAGCCCGAACCATGCTTCAACAATTGAAATTCAGTCTCGCAAATTATCGGGTGCACGGGACAAACATTAGAGGGATATATGCGGCTCTAATAGAATAACACAGATTTCCATTGACCAACACCTGTGAAGAACTCTTTATCAGATGGTCTGATTATGAAAGAAGCCACCCTTTTCAGGAAATATCTCGGGTGGACTGTTGAAAGACTGTTAGATGATAACACCACGTGGCGATTTTTGATTAGCTCAAATTGTATTTCGCCATTAATTACTATTAAACTTTATATTATAAATAGAGACATCGACCAATGAGTCAAGGATCGATGGTTGTTGCAAGAACTCTTTCTTTTGGTTGTTGATAATTATTTTGACACTGCTATGAATTGAGAAATCCTTCTGGACCAAAGACAAGCTATCTTCATCATATGTATGTGATCGGAGTTGGAGAAGAATTACTTCCTTTCCAGTACCATGAATGTTGTAGTAAATGAGTAAGAGCAATTGATCATGTTGTCAAAATATCTAGTGCAATGTTTTGATGTTCTTTGCTTTAAATGATGAAGATAAATCATTGTGCTGTTATGTGATGAATGTTATGGTAGATGAATTATTTTGCTTACCGTGATCTTGATTACATATGTGTTATCTTTCTGTTAATTAGTTCTCTCAGACAGTAATTGGATGTTCATTTGGTTGATGTATTATTACTAGGCCTTTTGGCATAAAATTGTTGTCTGCATGTTCAAGTAGTGGGTTATCCCAAGTTCAACCTCTTCCCAATAGTTTAAAATTATGTCCTATTGTTTGTCAAGTTGGTTTATACTGGCTTGCATCTCTCACACTAGCCCCACCCAAGAGAAATACTGAAAAAAAAATTGTCCTAACTGAGGAAGAGCCTCCAAAAGAAGATACAAAAGCCCATCGATAATCTGGCCAGATCACAATATTAGGAGAACCATTCCACTCCAAATGCTGCAGAGTCTAATTGAGCCTCGATGGCAGGTTTGGTTCCTGCCGTTGAGTCAGGCATTTAGGCCCCATCAACAGAATTGGCGCTAGAAGGAGGGCCTGAAGAATGAATGGATGAGTATATAAGTTATATAAACATTTCAAACAACCTACAGATTCGTAACGACCCACATGCATGGCTAGTCATCCTACAAACAACCCATGTTTACTGAGTACTCATGAAGCGGATAGCTCACCCCATCCCGAGGGAGAACCTTTTCACCCTGAAATACCTTATGCCCTCCCTTACGAGGAAGTGAATCAGTTTAGGAGAATTACTAGAGCCTACACTCGACAAATTGGCACGTTTCCCTTCACTCCTATCCTCCCTCGAAGGAAACAACAAAGTACGCTAGTAGTCAACACTCCTGATGAAGTTTTTGTACACTCTGTCGAAGACTTAATATATTTTGCGATTACCGAAATCCAAGAACCTCTTGATCTAATACCCGAGACGCCAACCGACAACATCTCCAAGACATACGACCTTTCAGAAGAGGAAGAGTCTGACTTCGAATCTGAAGATATGGAAGGGAACAACGGTCGTGAGAAGGAAAGAGAAGTTCCACTTCAAGACAACCAGCCTTGGTTGGTCGGGGACGCCGTGGCCATCCCTGGATGAGTACACAATCTCCCTCAGCACCCGGAGAAGCTGCTCCCCAAGTATGATCCTAAAACCTCAGGATTTCCCAAAGATCATATCAAGAAATTTCATACTTGCGATCAGGCTTATGAACGTTCAACATGAAGATGTAGTATGGAGACTTTTCCCCTACACGTTTGAGAATTAGGCCTCCACGTGGTATTTTAATTTGCCAATAGGATCTATAACTAGATGGACTAAGTTCCAAATGGATTTTCTAGACAAATTTGCTGAAGAAACTACTCCCTGATGGACAAATTATTCACAACCACCATGACCCCAATAGAGAGGGTCAAAGATTTCAATCAAAGATTCATGACTATCCTAAACAAATTTTAGCCCGCGGAAAAACCAACTCAAGAGTTGCAAATCGAAGTTTATGCCAACGCGCTTCCGACCTCTATTTCCATGTTCGTTAAAAGAGCCGCTAGGAAAACCCTTGCAGATAATTTCTAAGAGGCCAAGATGATAGAGTTCCAGATGAAAGGATGTAAAGAAGTCCATGCCTCTCTAGTGAGAAAAGAAAGCCAGCCCCCTCCCAGGAGAGGACTCATTTTGACGAGATCGTCGAGGAAACCGATTGAACCAACTCCCGATAAGGGTAATGGAGATATAGAAGACTTGCAACGCATGGTCAAGAAACTATCAAATGATATTATAGATATGAAAAGAAATGTAGGTGAGGGAAACCAAGGCCAAAGGCCCTATAAGCCTTTCTTTAAAAGAAACCATCCTTTCAAAGCAATTGAACCTCCCCCAGCCAACCTAAACATTGATCTAGGGAATGTTGCATCTGATTCTTTCTGTACTTACCACCAAGAAAACCACTCGGAAAGGGAATGCCCTCAATGGGCCCAACCATGAATTTAATGGCTAATCATTTTCTGGACGAAGTCTCGCTGACTGAACCATCCAACGGTTCGGCCTTGAATATTGTCGATCAGGAAGAGGCTGACCCACCATAAAACATAGCCATGCTGATATGGGATCTCGATGTGATTGTGTCTTCGGATGATATGTTTGAGTCTCGAGAACAACCCATAGAGGTATCGACAGTACAGACACGTAGTAAGGGTCAACCCAACCCAAAAGATACCGATGCCACCCGTGCCTTGCAAAGTAAGTTAACTTTCGATCGCCCGAAAATACCTTTCGATCCCGGTAAAAATCCTATAAGCATCCATACTCAGGATTCTCCTAAATTAGATTACAATGTAGTAGAATATTTGAAGAATCTAAAATCCAATGTGTCGGTTATGGACATATGTAGAATCCCTCACCAGAAAGACCTTCTGTTGCAAGCTTTGAATTTGGTAGAAAACCTGACCATCGGCGATAGTCAGCGGAAGAATCTACCCCCTACAGATTTAGCAAGAAAACCAACCATAAATACCTACTCAAAAGGTAGGAGAGAGAGGCCTTTCATACCACCTTTCCTTTTAATGTTCGAAGTCTTCAATAGGAATCTCCACATTTGTCTTGTGGATTCCGGGGAGTCTTCTAATGTCATGCCCTTGACCGTTTGTAATAAATTAGGTGTTGTCCCTCTAATAAGTGATAAGCATGTCATACAACTGGATAGGACCCAGGTCAAGGTCACAGGGGAACTCAAAGATGTGATGATCACGATAGCCGCTCATCCTAATTTCGTGCAGGTGATTGACATCATTGCGGTGGATATCCCTGAGGCATATGGGCTATTATTGAGCTGAGATTGGTCTGAAAAACTAAACAGATATTTTAGCACAGACTGGGCACACCTTTGGCTATCGTTGAAAGTATATAAGAACATGATCATGATTTATAGGGAGAGATACCTGAAGCATATGGTCATTGATTTGGAAACCCCAAACAAACCTGCCTCTACCAATTTCCCCATATTGGGAAATTATTCTTGTGATTCTCACTTCGAAAACATTGCTCCTCTCCTGTCCAATGTTTCTCTTACTCAAAACTCTGAAATGGTCTTCCAAGAAGAATCCCCGATGCCAATAGAAGATTCTCTCTTTTGTCAAAGCCCTGTGCTAGGAATACCACAAGAAAAGATTGGAGAACAAAACCTTGGTGATATGAGAGAAAGGAGTGACTGTTGCTCGCAAATCTGGACCCTCTATTTTGATGGATCCAAATCGAAAGAAGGGTCAGGAGTAGGGTGCATCCTTATCAATCAGAAAGGTACATGTCATTTCTTTTCCTGTAGACTAGAATTCGAGTGCACCAACAATACCGTCGAGTATGAAGCTCTAGTACAAGGATTAAAGAAAGCCATAGATCTGGACGTCAAGGAACTGAAAGTTTTTGGAGATTCAGAAATCATTGTTAGACAAGTAAGGAATACTATACATTGCAATTGACCTCATCTTAAGAACTACCAACAAGAGGTCCATCGGTTAATAGAACGCTTTGAGGCATTCATTATCACTGCAATTCCCAGAGCAAAGAATGTTCTTGTCGACTCCTTAGCCACAACTCCTTCCAGACTATCGCCTTTAGAGGATTATGAAGCCTCCCGATTCACTGTGGAACTACTCTACAAGCCATCGGTACCTAACAACATCTCTAATTGGAAAGTATTTGAAGGAGATAAACATATCATGAGTTTCTTAACCAATCAAGACAATTTCAAAGATCTCACCATCGACGATGAAGAATTCCAAGAGCAACTAACAAAAACCAATTCTCGGGTAGGCCAACATATGGATGAATCAAAGGCTCACACAATCCTGAAAGGGATAGCTAACCTAGAGAATCTGTTTGATCTAAAGGAACGATTTAAGGAACCCAAAAACTCAAATACTGGTAGCTCTTGTCCCCTCCATGAAACGGTAAATCTTGGGACCCCATAAAACCCAAAGCGTGTAAATCTTGACAAAACTATATCTAAGGAAGAGAGGAAATCCTACCTCAAATTATTTAGACAATACCAGGATGTTTTCACTTGGTCCTATAAAGATTTAAAAATGTATGACACCCGCATTATTCAGCACACCATCCCGTAGAAGCCCGAAATGAAGCTTTTGCAATAGAAACTCCGAAAGTATCATCCATCCCTGGAACCTCTCATGTATCAAGAGTTAAGGAATATTTTAGATGCAAAGATAATTTTCCAAGTCAGCCATTCTGCCTAGGTAGCAAATCTTGTTTCGGTGAGAAACAAATCAGGAGAAATTCGACTGTGCATAGATTTTCAGAACCTCAACAGAGCTTCGGAAAAGGACAATTATCCCGTCCCGTTGATGGAGAAACTCCTACAGACTGTGTCCGGTTCGGTGATTTTATCTCTGCTGGACAATTTCTCAGGGTACAATCAAGTGTTGGTTTCAGAGGAAGACCAATTAAAGACTACCTTCTGAACCAAGTGGGGAGCCTTCGCTTATAAACACATGCCTCACTGAATCCTAAGAAAACTATCTTCGGTGTCGAGGAGGGTAAATTTTTGGGTCATGTTATATCTCAAGCGGGGATTCACATAGATATCGAAAGGATTAAAGCCATAGCTCAACTTTCGCTACCCCACAACAAGAAGGCCATGCAGTCATTTTTCAAGCAAATCAACTTCGTGAGGAAATTCAGTCCCGACTTCACCGAAATTATCAAACCCTTACAAAAGATGATTCACAAAGATGCTGAATTTAAGTGGGATGATGAACGAAAAAAATGATTTCAACAACATCAAGGCTGCCATATCTCGAGCCCCGGTGTTGTGAAGTCCTGATTTCAATAAAGACTTTAATCTTTATACTTTCACCTCTGACCAATCACTAGCCGCAGTTTTGACTCAGAAGGATGACGACAACAACGAAGCCCCGGTGTCATTTATGAGTACCAACCTTCAAGGAGCTAAGCTCAATTATCCCGCCATAGACAGGCAGGCCTGCGCAGTCTATAAGGAAGTAAAACATTTCAGGGCTTACATCCTCAAGAATCACACTAAGGTGATTGTGCAACACCCTGCGGTCCGATCCTTGTTTACTCAACAAGAAATGGGAGAAATAAGAGGGAACTGGATGGCCGTAGTCTAGGAATTTGATCTAGATATAAAACCCGCCAAACTAGTAAAGGGGAAAGGTTTGTGCAAGCTCACAGCCGAAGCCCAAGATCAAGCAAATGAAGATCCTGGGTGGGAGAATGAAATAACACTTTGGTGTGGAGAAGCAACATACATTTCCCCAGGATGAGATTCCTGGTACAAGGATTTATCTTATCTACTGCACCATGGGACTTGTTTCGAAAACCTCAGCCCCAAAGAAAGGAGAGCCCTCAGATTAAAATCCGTGCAATACCACCTTATAAATTCGGTACTCTTCTGGATCAACTATGACATGGTATTGCTGAGATGTCTCGAACGAGAAGACACTGATAAAGTGTTGAAGGAACTCCATGACGGTCCTGCTAGAGGACATTTTGTGGGGAACACCACCGCTCATAAAATCCTGAGAGCCGGCTATTATTGGCCCACTTTGTTCAAATATGCTCATGCTTATGCTAGGAATTGTAAGACTTGTCAAATAAGTGTTGGCAAGGAGAGAAGGGAAACAATCCCACTTCAGCCTGTGACTATCTCTAAACCTTTTGAGCAGTGGGGGTTGGATATCATAGGAGAAATTATGCCCAACTCTTTGAAATTGCAGAAGTACATTTTTACTGCCACTGACTATTTCACAAAATGGGCTGAGGCCATTCCTATGACCCATGTAAATGAGAAAATAGTCATCCAATTTATAGAACGACAACTAATTACGAGGTTTGGCATCCCTTCTATTCTGGTCTTTGATAATACAACCTACTTCTCTTCTACCCTATTGACATAGTTCTCTCTGGACAAAGGAATCATAATCAAGTACTTTGCAAATTATTACCCTTAGGGAAAGGGTGTGGCAGAATCAACCAATAAGAACCTGGTAAGGATACTAAAGAAGACGATTGTGGATAACCATAGAAATTGGCATAACCAACTCCATAATGCCCTATGGGCTGATAGGGTCACACCCAAAGAAGCCATAGGGAATTCCCCATACTTCCTGGTCTACGGACAAGAAGCCATTCTCCCAAACGGGCTTTATCTGCCATCTCTTCGATTGATCCAAGATTCTAACGATGAAACATCCTCAACCATGCAAAAAAGAATCAACACTCTACTCATGCTAGAGGAAGAGAGGGAAAAGGCTAAGTCTAAATTTTCAGCCCATCAATAGATAGTGAAAAGATGGTTCGATAAGCATAAAGCTAAAGAAAAGAATTTTGAAGTAGGAGACTTAGTTCTAAAGTGGGATAGGGTAAATGAACCCAAAGGGAAGAATTCCAAGTTTTAGAGCCTATGGCTTGGGCCTTTTCAAGTGGTTGAGAAGATTGAGGTAGGTACTTATCGGTTGCAAAATCTGAGAGGGGAACCTGATGCCTTCCCAATGAACGATCAAACCCTAAAGCAGTACTTCCAATAATAATAATAATAATAATATATATATATATATATATATATATATATCTATACATACATATATATATATGATCTATATACATATATAATTATGGTTAGCAGGAATAAAAGAGGGATTGGAGATATCTGTTTTATGGGACAAAGATTTTGCGTTCACCCAATGAATCACCATTTGTTGAGTGCTCAACACACCCTAAAAGTTCTGTGACCATTTCCTTTTGGGTACCACTTTGTTTTCTACCTTTGATTGTTTTCACCTTGGTTTGAAACTGATAATCTGCTTATCTTATACGTTTCATGTCTTAAGTTTCTCTCGAACATACAATAAAGAACCATCTTAAGAGACACAACGACTACTCAAGGAATCAACGACCTAGAATTTTCCCGACGCCCTAGAGAAGTTCAGCATCGACGAAAGCTTAAGGTGGCAAAAATCATTTTGGGAATTCAAAATAGCTGAATGCCGACCTTCATCGACATCATATGATAGTAGTGTTTCTTTCTTATGAACAACATCGGAAAGGATTTCGCCGAAGATCGATCTTTTCAGGTTCAGCAAAAAAGTGCGATTGTAAGCGCCGCACATAGATAAAAGTGACACTGTTGAACGCCTAACTCCCGAAACAAGTTCGGTATCAGAGAGGGTGAACTAATTGTTTCCCTGACATAATAATTACTCCGATGCCACCCGGTATCAGCAGCGGTGGCCTCTAGTATTTTCTCAAGAACTCTCGGTGCAAGTGAGAATCCAAGTATGATTCTTATCCACTAGCCAAATGTCTTTCCATGATTAAATATTTTCAATAACCAAAGTCGATAATTCCACGGAAGTATTAATTGATATCAAATATTTTACAAAGAAAAGCGTTAACAGACTCATGACGTAATAACCATGATCCCCCAAAAAAATCTAATAATTTACGTGAAAGACTTGAATAAGAATACACGTTTGATTCACATCCGAAAGGAGCATGATACATTCAAACACCTTCTTTTCTTTTTATATACACAATCAAAACTTCTGCCAGGCCTGGTTTACATACGAATAGACAACCCCGACGAATCGACTAACTAGCTCGCTCGCTGTAAGATTACAAAATTTTACAAAAGAAGAAAGACAAAGAGGTGTTAAGCAACACTTCCAAGAACACAGAGCGAGAACCCGCCAACTATATGTCTCTTGTGCATTGGTCCTCTCTCAGATTGTCTTTCGCACTTTGTGATCTCTTATGCTCTGCTGTCGCTACCATCCACTGCACCTCACGCAACAACACAATCATGTCTTGTGCCTTCCAAAGTCGTCTCTGTAGCCAAACAATGCTTCCTGTGTGACCTTGCGACAACGATATCCCCTGGCTTTTCACCACCAACTGACATCACAGTTCTCTATTCTCTTGGTAAATCTCGACTATTCCAAGTTGAGTCTGCTCTAATTTCTGAGTGGAATTTTCAACGGGAGTACCCGACGCTTCTGCCCTCCCCTTTCTTCTCCTGCCTCCTTTGCCAGTGGTCCCAACCAACTCCGAATGGTTGGTAAGCATCACAGACTCCTCAATGGTTGGATGTGCACTCAGTTCAACCTTGGGACGGTCCTCCTCTCCTTCCCGATATTTCTTCGTAGGCATTCCTCTTCTCCACGGTTTCGGACCCAGAGAAGGCACAGTCTCCATCATGAATCTTTCGGACATATCTGCGACCATCCCAAGCTCCTCCGTGGACGCTGACACTGCCTCCGGGAAGATACCTGTACCTCTCGTTGGAGTCTCAAGAACACAAGAAGTCAACAAGAAAGAGTCCCAGGCACGTTGGGGCTGAGACCTAGCACTCCAGCTACCTCGTAGACCTCATCCTGTGTTTGAAGGGGATCCCATAATTGCAAAAGCGTAAGGAACTCAAGGCGTTCGCAGATGATAAATAATTTCTGAATGGGACTTCGCCAAGACGAACTTACCGAACCAGAATTCTAGGGAATACGAGCTTGACATATACGTAGAATTTCTCACAAAGATCCTGGAATTTATAGAGAAATCACAGAGAAACACTAGGCATGCCAACATAATACTTGTGCCCCGTGACATGATGTTTGAAAAATCAACACACCACATCTGATCGACGGATGCGATCCAGAACATGAAAGCACCACCAATTGGGTTTGCGGGAAAATGTTCGTTGCAATCATTTCGATCCTCTTGAACTTTCGAACCTTCGTTATTGATGAATGATGCTTGGCACGCTTGGTGGTACGTGTTCTAGAGGCATTTAATGACTTTATCTGTACGACATCCAACCTCTTAGGAGCACACACGTGCATAACTCGTCCTCGACACCTTTTTTTTCGACCCCAAAGGTCAAGTAATTACTATGATAATTTATACATTCATGTCTATCGTACTTGATTAGCCACACTATGGCATGTTGATGTATTAATTTAAACCAAAGAGGAGCGACGACTTCATAGGTCATTCAAAGGAAGCATTTGGGATCATGTAAGTATTAAAAACGACTGAGACTACCAAGCTACATAGGTACGTGTTAATATTTTTGTTTGTTTATGTCTTATCATAGGTTGCTTAATCACTAAACTACTTTTGTTTTAATTGCAGGAAGAACCTTCTCGATTACCGACTAGAGTATGTCCTATGACCCCGCCGAAGAACCGAAAGAAACACCAAAACTGAATCACCAAAGATATGGAAGGGAACAATGGTCGTGAGGAGGAAAGAGAAGTTCCACTTCAAGACAACCAACCTTGGTTGGCCGGGGACGCCGTGGCTATCCTTGGATGAGTA
Source organism: Picea engelmannii (assembly GCA_009831015.1). Classification (NCBI taxonomy): domain Eukaryota; kingdom Viridiplantae; phylum Streptophyta; class Pinopsida; order Pinales; family Pinaceae; genus Picea; species Picea engelmannii. The sequence goes on along the minus strand of ML776754.1, from coordinate 889,138 downwards.
CACAATCTCCCTCGACACCCGGAGAAGCTGCTCCCCAAGTATGATCCTGAAACCTCAGGATTGCCCGAAGATCATATCAAGAAATTCATACTCACGATTAGGCTTATGAACGTTCAACATGAATATGTAGTATGCATACTTTTCCCCTACATGTTTGAGAATTTGGCCTCCACGTTGTATTTTAATTTGCCAATAGGATCTATAACTAGTTGGACTAAGTTCCAAAAGTATTTTTTAGACAAATTTGTCAAAGAAACTACCACGGGAACCCTGATGGCCGAATTATTTGTAGCTCGCGGCGAAACCAACTCAAGAGTTGCAAATCGAGGTTTATGCCAATATGATTCTGGCCTCTATTTCCATGTTCGTTAAAAGAGCCGCTAGGAAAACCCTTGCGGATAATTTCGAAGAGGCCAAGACGAAAGAGTTCCAGATGAAAGGATGTAAATAAGGCCATGCCTCTCTAGTGAGAATAGAAAGCCAACCCCCTCCCAGGAGATGACTCCTTTTGACGAGACCGTCGGGGAAACCGACTGAACCAACTCCCGATAAGGGTAATGGAGATATAGAAGACTTGCAACGCATGGTCAAGAAACTATCAAATGAGATTATAGATATGAAAAGAAATGTAGGTGAGGGAAACCAAGGCCAAAGGCCCTATAGTCCTTTCTTTAAAAGAAACCAGCCTTTCAAAGTAATTGAACCTCCCCTAGCCAACCTAAACATTGATCTAGGGAATGTTGCATCTGATTCTTTCTGTACTTACCACCAAGAGAACCACTCAGAAATGGAATGCCCTCAATGGGCCCATGCCATGAATTTAATGGCCAATCATTTTCTGGATGAAGTCTCCCTGACCGAACCATCCAACAGTTCGGCCTTGAATATTGTCGATCAGAAAGAGGCTGACCCACCACAAGACACAACCATGCTGATATGGGATCACGACGTGATCATGTCTTCGATGATCTGTTTGAGTCTCGAGAATAACCCCTAGAGGTATCGGCTGTACAAACACGTAGTAAGGGTCAATCTGGCCGAAAAGATACCGATGCCACCCGTGCTTCGCAAAGTAAGTTAACTTCCGATCACCTGAAAATACCTTTCGCTCCTGGTAAAAAGCCTATAAGCATCCATACTCAGGATTCTACTAAATTATATTACAATGTAGTAGAAGACTTGAAGAAGCTAAAAGTCAATGTGTTGGTTATGGACATATGTAGAATCCCTCAGCAGAAAGGCCTTCTATTGCAAGCTTTGAATTCGGTAAAAAACCCGACCACCGGCGATAGTCAGAGGAAGAATCTACCCCCTACAGATTTAGCAAGCAAACCAACCATAAACACCTACTCAGGAGGTAGGAGAGAGAGGCGTTTCATACCACCTTTCCTTTTAACGTTCAAAGTCTTCAATAGGAATCTCCACAATTGTTTGGTGGATTTTGGGGCATCTTCTAATGTCATGCCCTTGGCCGTTTGTAATAAATTAGGTGTTGTCCCTCTAAGAAGTGATAAGCGTGTCATACAATTCGACAGGACCCAGGTCAAGGTCACATGGGAACTCAAAGATGTGATGATTAGGATAGCCACTCATCCTAATTTCGTGTAGGTGATTGACATCATTGTGGTGGATATCCCTGAGGCATATGGGCTATTATTGAGCCGAGATTGGTCCGAAAAAATAAATGGATATTTTAGCACAGACTGGGCACACCTTTGGCTACCCCTGAAAGGATATAAGAACATGATCAGGATCAATAGGGAGAGATACCTGAAGCTTACAGTCACTGATCTGGTAACCCCGAACGAACCTGCCTCTACCGATTTCCCCATATTGGGAAATTATTCCTGTGATTCTCACTTCAAAAACTTTTCTCCTCTCTTGTCCAATGTTTCACTTACTCAAAACTCCGAAATGGTCTTCCAAGAAGAATCCCCAATGCCAATATAATATTCTCTCTTTTGTCAAAGCCCCGTGCTAGGACTACCGCAAGAAAATATCAGAGAACAAAACCCCGGTGATAGGAGAGAAAGGAGCGATTGTTGCTCACAAATTTGGACCTTCTATTTTGATGGATCCAAATATCAAGAAGGGTTAGGAGCAACATGCATCCTTATTGATCATAAAGGTAAACATCATTTCTTGTCTTGTAGACTAGAATTCGAACGCACCAACAATACCTCCGAGTATGAAGCTCTAGTACAAGGATTAAAGAAAGCCATAGATCTGGACGTCAATGAGTTGGAAGTTTTTGGAGATTCTGAAATCATTGTTAGACAAGTAAGGAATACTATACATTGCAATTCACCTCATCTTAAGAACTACCAACATGAGGTCCATCGGTTAATAGAACAATTTGAGGCATTCAATATCAATGCAATTCCCAGAGCAAAGAATGTTCTTGCCGACTCCTTAGCCACAACTGCTTCTAGACTATTGCCTTTAGAGGATTACGAAGCCTCTCGATTCATTGTGGAACTTCTCTACAAGCCATCGGTACCTAATAACATCTCTAATTGGAAATTCTTTGAAGGAGATGAACAGATCATAAGTTTCTTAACCAATCAAGACAATTTCAAAGATCTTGCCATCGACGATGAAGAATTCCAAGAGCAACTAACAAAAACCGATTCTCGGGTAGGCCAACATATGGATAAATCAAAGGCTCACACAATCCTGAAAGGGATAACTAACCTAGAGAATCTATTTGATCTAAAGGAACGATTTAAAGAACCCAAAAATGCAAAGACTGGTAGCTCTTGTCCCCTCCATGAAACGGTAAATCTTGGGACCCCAGAAAACCCAAAGCGTGTAAATCTTGGCAAAACTATATCTAAGGAAGAGAGGAAACCCTACCTCAAATTATTCCGACAATACATGGACGTTTTCACTTGGTCCTATAAAGATTTAAAAATGTATGAAACCCACATTATTCAACACACCATCCCATTGAAGCCCGAAATGAAGCCTTTCCAACAGAAACTCCGAAAGTATCATCCATCCTTGGAACCTCTCATGTATCAGGAGTTAAGGAAGCTTTTAGATGCGAATATAATTTTCCAAGTTAGGCATTCCGCCTAGGTAGCAAGTCTCGTTCCAGTGAGAAAACTATCTTATGGTATATCACTGAATCCTAAGAAAACTATCTTCGGTGTCGAGGAGGGTAAATTGTTGGGTCATGTTATATCTCAAGTGGGGATTCACATAGATCCCAAAAGGATTAAAGCCATAGCTCAACTTTCGCTACCCCACAATAAGAAGGCCATGCAGTTCTTTTTCGGGCAAATCAACTTTGTGAGGAAATTCACTCCCGACTTCGCCGAAATTATCAAACCCTTACAAAAGATGATTCACAAAGATGCTGAATTTAAGTGGGATGATGAAAGAAAAAATGATTTCAACAACATTAAGGCTGCCATATCCTGAGCTCGGGTGTTGCGAAATCCCAATTTCAATAAAGACTTTAATCTTTATACTTTCGCCTCTGACTAATCGCTAGCCGCGGTTTTGACTTAGAAGGATGATGACAAAAACGAAGCCCCGGTGTCATTTATGAGTACCAACCTTCAAGGAGATCAACTCAATTATCCCTACATAGACAAGCAGGGCTACATGGTCTATAAGGCAGTAAAACATTTCAGGTCTTACATCCTCAAGAATCACACTAAGGTGATTGTGCCACACCCTGCGGTCCGATCCTTGTTTACCCAACAAGAAATGGGAGAAAGAAGAGGGAACTAGATGGCTATAGTCCAAGAATTTGATCTAGATATTAAACCCGCCAAACTAGTAAAGGGGCAAGGTTTGTGTAAGCTCACAACCGAAGCCCAAGATCAAGTAAATGAAGATCCCGGGTGGGAGAATGAAATAACACTTTGGTGTGGAGAAGCCATAGAGAGATTTTCCTCATAACATGGATTCCAAAGGGTGTGCTGGAAAATATTAGACAGACTTGTTCCTGGTTTATCTGGTCGGGTTCCAGGGATAAGTACACTTAGATTTGGGCAAAATGGGACCGTCTTGCACGACAAAAATCTTTGGGGGCATGTGGACTCAAAAATATTTTTCTATTTTCCAAGGCTTTGGCGACAAAGAATGGATGGTGCCTTATTTCAGTCACCAATCTGTGGGCACTGGTAGTTACACAAAAATATATTTTTTCGGATACAGTGGAAGACTCGATCCAATCTCAAAACAAGTCATTCCGACAATGCTTGATCTTTTGGAAATATTTGATCTCCTCTTTTTCAGTAGTAGGGGAAGGCCTGGATTGGAGGGTAGGTAAAGGAAACCACTTTCATATAGGTGCTGATCCCTGACCTCAGAGTGGGAACTCTCACATTCTACCAGATGAACTAATTAATCAACTTCACAGGAAAGATATTTCCCTTCTCCCCCACCTCTCTGATCCTAACACAACTACCCTTTGGAATCAAGGCTGGAAAAGTGCTGCTTCTCTGAGGTTAATTCAAGCTTCAACAACCCTATTTGAGAACAATATCATAGCACTCCAAAAAGGCCAGATTAGACTCTCAGACAAGGAGGATGAGTTGGTATGGAAAAAGGATCCATTAGGGTCTTACACCCCAAAACTCGGCTACATATCCTTGAATATAGAACTTCTTCAACAAAATCATAGTTGGTGGTGGAGGGGATTATGGAATTTAAAATGTCTACAAAAAGTCAAAATTTTCTTATGGGCGACCCTAAACAAAAAAATTCCAACTTGGGAAAATCTGAGAAAGCATTAGTTTGAAGGACTGGACATATGTCCTCTTTGTCAAAATGATAATGAATCTACATTCCATATTCTCATTTCCTGTCCTTTTACAAAGAGAGTTTGGACCGAAACTTCTGCAAGCCATGAGTAGAATTATATATGGGGAAGAACCAATTTGGAATAGTCTTGGAAGGCTGGGATCCACGATCCAAGGTTTAAGGAGTTAAAATATCTCCCTCTCATTATCAGTTAGGGCATTTGGCTGGCTCAGAACACATCAATTTTTATTGGCAAAGCCTCTATTCCCGAGAGAATTGCAGCCCAAAGTCTGTCCATCCTGTCACATTTCCCTCAGTCAAAAGAAGGTCCGACATTGCAGATGAAACCAACAGACACCATCGATAGTTACAATCCCTAGGCATACTTCGATGAGGCTTCCCAGAATTACACTTGTGGGGGAGGAGTAGTTTTTCATCTGACTGAAAACCACTATTTTCATATAAATTTGGGAATGGGTCAGGATACAAATAACTATGCTGAACTACTGGCATTGAAACTACTACTTCTATTTTCCAAAGAGAAGGAAATTCTTCACATCCAAATCTTTGGTGATTCTATGAATGTCATCAACTGGGCAAGAAAGCTGCAACAATGTCACAATATTTTTATTTTTCCTATTTTGAAGGACATCTTTCATTTTCTGGAGGTGTTTGATTCAGTGGTTATCTCCCATGTCTACAGGGACAGGAATGTGGTAGCGAATGCCCTGTCAAAAGCAGGACTGCAACCAACTCTGGGTCAGTGGCACATTATAGAGTATAAAGGGGAGAAATCACATGCTTTTTATCATCGACCTTTTATATAGGTTCTGAGACAGATGTCGAAATGAAGATTTTTCTCTCCTTTCTTAACATTTTTACAATCGACACATTATGGTCACAGTGTGTTATTCATCATACTTCAATTATTGTTTTCTGCAGTTATAAGCAACTTTTAGCAGAAGGATGTGCCACTTCAGTATAATTACTAGACAATTGCAAATAGATTATCAGCTTACATCTATGCTCTTTCCTAAAGCTCCTCTACATGTATATATAATTCTATTACTCTACAGTCTATATTCCACCTTGTTCTAGGTGATGTAAATTATTGGCTTACTATCCTGCAAAAGAAATTTTGCTCTTAAAAATCCTTTTTTGCGGTCACTTATTTTTGGGCCAGGGTCGAGGGCCACTTTTTTTTTGTCCAAAATACACACAGGGGTGTGTTGTGCTCTGAGAAGCACCTACAAAATGAATAAAATTACGTTTTTTTATGAGGAAAAAAATAAAAACAAAAATAAAATAAAATAAGAAACCCATTTTATTATATATAATAAGAGACCCATTGTCATACAAAATGGGACAATGTAAAGGTCCACAATCATCAAATCGCAACCAATATGTAATTGTTACACTTATTGGTAACATGTCCTCCTGCAATTGAGACATTATATATAGTACATTAAACAAAATCCATGATTTTCACAGACAAATATTCCGAAACATACAACTTGCAGTAACATTCAATTATATTGATTCTTATTCATTACTTGAACTGTTGTCATCGCTCGAGCTACATGCATGCCTAATTTCTTCATCATTTCTAGGTGATATTTTACTTTTGTTATTCAACCTAATGTGTTTTTGATCGACTTATTTTTTATGTTCTGCCTCTTCATCTTCCATCTACAAACATAGAAATAAAGTGTAATAAGTATCTCTACATTTATATATAATATAATATACATGATTGCATAAATAAACAAACATACCATAGCAATGAGTCTTTCATAAACAATACACATTATTTTGAAGCCATGCTTCATGCCTTCTCTCAAAATCTCTTTGTTGGTTGCACTCCATACTTTGTTTCCTGTATGTTTAATATGCCATGACAAAACACAATCGATATAATTATTATAAAGGTTTCTTGTTGTTTCATTAATTATAAAACAAGGGAAGTTAAACAACATAGCTACTTACAAATTATTCAATCAACCCTTGATACTTCAACATATACTCACAACCCATACTTAACCCAATGTTTATCAATTCATCAATTGGCCCCTCTTTGTATGTTAGCACATATTATAAGACATCCTTGGACAAGTGTAAATTAATTATTTAAATATAAAGATCACAACAAACATTAAATCTTAAGTTAGGATAAAAACATAAGTACTCACAAAGTTTGCGAACAACCATTTTATTCCTCATTGTCATGTTTTATATGTTGAATGGGTTCTATCTTTTTTTCTTTTCTACAACAAAACAATTGAAAATTACCATTTCATGCAATAATTAAATTCAGTTACATAAAAGAATAAATGAATGATTACACACCCTTGATGCACACTGTTGTTGGGATGGCTCCTCATGCGACACAATTACGTTCATTTATTTCATCTCCTTCTACACATTTTTGGACATCCCTACCTACATGAATTGGTTTTCCCCTCGTTTGTTCCTTGGAAATTTTATAATCTCCTTGGAAAAATAAAAAGTTAGAAATCATCAAATATAAAAATTATGGTTTTTTTACGAAAAATATACCAACACGTATAGTAAATAAGTGTGCACCGATGAGTTAACAATATTTTTATGCACCGGTATATGAAAATGTTGCTCTGTGAAATCCAAAACGTTTTATAAATTGTTGTATTCATGTGATGCTTTATAAATTAATAAAAGAACCAATACCCAAGTAATGTTTATTACACATTGTCGATTCATGAACAAATTTAAAACATAATGGTTTTCATATAAAAAAACTATATCATTTCCATTTTAAAATTAGTGGTGTTGTGTATATGAACATGCACACTGATGCTTATATATGTAAAATGTGCACTGATAATCACAAAAGCATTTTTTAAAATATTATTTCTAATTTAAATTCAATGATGCTTTTGACATGAACATATACACCAATGCTCTATCATTGTATGGTGCACACCGTGAGCCACAGAGACATTTTTACAAAAAAAATAAAATGAAAGTGACATACTAGTTTGGGATAAAATGCAAACCATTGCAATGGATAGAAAACACCTCATATATAAGTAAATAAACCCTATAAAAATCTATTGCATACAAAAAAAATATCGTTGTGAAATATAGAGAGGGAAAGCAACAAAAACAAGAAGGAAGTTAGGGCTTCCAATACTGAAGTTAACTATGAAACCCTTATATTTTTTTGGGAATGCACTGAAAATTATTTGAATCAAATAGGGAAAAGATTACAATGATCAATAAAATGAAATCATATACATGAAATTTGTCCTCTGCAGATTTGTTTGTGATCTACGATGATCCCTTTGGAATTTGGCTCTCCAAAAAAATTCACCCACTCCATTGTCTTTGCTTGTAAATCTCTCTTGCACAAATATCCCCTCTAAATTTTGGCAAAAGAATGAATAAGGTTTTCATTTATAAACACATAAATTAGAAAAATTGAAATTCCGTCTCATTCTTTCTTTGTATATTTCGACGCATTGATGATAAACATGTGCATTGTTTTTTTTCTTTTCTTTTCGTAACTTACTTATCCGGTGCGCTATATAGTACATAATGCATTGGGACGATGTCTACATTAAATGCACCAACTCATTTTTTCGTTGTATATTTCGATGTATTGATGATAAACACACATTAATTTTTGTAACTTGTTTAATCGATGCACTATACATCTCATACAACACTGATGCAATGTTTAAGTACTAACACACCGACAATCGATTTAATTTGCAAAATATAAATGCAAACATCTGCATTTAAATTTTACGGAGGTTTTTCTTTGTAGAGGCAATAACGAAGGTCATTCTTTGGTTCCTTTCATAACTTACAACATTGGGGCATTTGGGTTGTATAAACGCATTGGTGCATCATTGTATAATCAGGTGCAATGTTAAATTTTAAAAGCTTTTAGAAATCCTAATTGAAGTTACATTGTTCTATGCTTCCCAAGATGATGGTTTTGGATCAAAAGTAGGAAAAAAAATTATAATATCAAATGACCAATTCTTTAGATTCCAACCATGGATGGAGTTAACTCGTATTCCCTCCAAAACACCAACTATTATGTTTGGCCAAGGATGAGGAGTATATGTTAGAGAGAGAGAGAGAGAGAGAGAGAGAGAGAGAGAGGCNGGGGGATGCAGAGTGAGGGGGGGAGAGGGGTCTATGCAGGAGAGAGAGAGGGGGGTGGGGGACAGAGTGAGGGAGAGAGCCAACAATAGAGAGAGAGGGGGGACGAGGGAGGGGGGGGGTAGGGAAAATAAATGATATTGCTGAAAAAAAGAAATAATTTTTGTAAAGCTAGATTAATATCGAAAAAAAGCAACATCGAGTAATTATTTCAGATTTTATAAAGCTTTATTAATATTTCTTATACACCTGGGTGAAAAAAAATGATATTGCTGAAAAAAGGAATAATTTTTTAAGTGCATTATTAATAAAGAACATGATTTTTTTTGTGGTCTTTGGAATCGAGTATTGGATCTCAATTTTAGCCCCTTCTATTATTCAATTAGTGAAAGTTGTCTTGTTAGGCCTACTACAAGAGTCTATAAGTGATGGTTTGAAAGGAGAAAGAAAGAGGAGAGGCAAGAGTGGTGAGGGGAAAGACCCAAATGAAGAGGAAATCAACGTGCAGAGAGAGAGAGAGAGAGAGAGAGAGAGAGAGAGAGAGAGAGACTTAGGCCTAAGAATGTGCACATGTTCCAAGAAGGAGTGCACGTTAGTTCCATTTCATTTTTTTTGTGGTGGGAATGACAACTCTATTGTACGTGATTGTTGAGTTGGTTGCTTTAGATTTAGGTTCAAGATGATAAACCTAGTGGTTTGGTTTAGAAAATATTGACAACTTATAGAGTAAAATAATTTTATTCCATATTAGAATTTGGGTGAATAATTTAAAAAAATAGAAATTAACAAATTAATTTTAGAAGAAAACAAGACAAATCATGAATTTTACCCTCTAAAGTTTTCCTTGACTATAATCCAACCCTAGAAATCTTGGATATAAATTGTTACCATGGAATCCAAAGATTGAAATTTATTATTATTAATGAATTCATTTTCATATTTAATAATTGAAATTTAATTAATTATAATTTTTAAATAATAAAAATTATTAAATATATCTATTATAAATTTAATGAACAATTACTATCATTAAAATAGATAAAAAAATAACATTTCATATGATTAATTAAATCCAACATATGCATACATTTTAATACAAAATCAATGAAATGCATTACCTAACATATTTTTTTAATAGAAGTTTCAACTAATACTTCTATACTTTTACATACTTTTTTAATGGAAGATTCATAAAGTTAGTAATAGAGTAAAAAATGTCAAAATCATTTCATCGAAAGTGTATACTTTTTCACTCATTAACCAAATCCAACATTTGCATACATTTTAATACAAAATCAATGAAATGCATTACCTAACATATTTTTTTAATAGAAGTTTCAACTAATACTTCTATACTTTTACATACTTTTTTAATGGAAGATTCATAAAGTTAGTAATAGAGTAAAAAATGTCAAAATCATTTCATCGAAAGTGTATAGATAAAAATTTATTATTATTCTTTATATTTAATATTTTAAATTTAATATATTATAATAGTTGGATAATATAAATTAATAAAATCTTTGGAAAATTTAAAATATAATAATTGTGATTTTAGTAAACAATTATATTACAACTTTTTCATGTAATCTTTGAATAATAAAAAATTAAAAAATAACATTATTATTATATCACCATTATTATTTTTTAAACAAGAATGGGTGAATTGTATTAAAAAAGCAGTGGTATAACCACTGTAGGAAAATCTACAAAATTCAGGTCCACAACCTGTACATATTGTCGAAAACCAACGTCTTAAGTCTATACTTTTCTTAGAGTCTAAACAATGAAAGAGACTCGAATTTCTCGAGCTAACATTTTGAGCCCAGAACTTATCTTTATTTCAGAGAACTGGTTTGACTGCGTGTTTGCACCGGTTGCCTTGTATGAGAGGGATTTTTCTTTTTTACCACTTTCGTCCAATCCTTGGATTGCTCATCCTCTTCCTCTGCTTGGTCAGCCCAACTTTGAGAAGAAGGTGGTTGTGAAGACATAACTCATTCCTGTTCCAGAGAAGGAACAATTGGTTGATCTGGCTCGCTGCTTTTCCCTCCAGGTGTAGATTTCGTAGGTAATTCCTTCGATATATGCTGATGAGACAATTTTTCACCATCCCACCAGGTGGATTTCCAGTGAGATTTCACAGCTTTATGTTTCTCTGGAAGTTTTTTGCATTTGATAGCTAAATGTCATGTTTCAAAACACGCTCTACATCTGAAGTTTACATGTTCGTCATCTACAGGTTGAGTTCGTGAAAAGTCCTTATTTTGAAAGATAATTTCTGCTGGGAATCCTTTTGAGAAATCCATCTCCACGCAGATCCGGGCGAAGGTGGTGAAGGCAGACTTTGTTTCTGGGCTTATGCTATGAAAATTTCCAAGGGCATTCCCAATGGATTGCGGAGAGGCCAGGCCCCAAAGGTGAAGAGGCAGATTTGGGAGCCTCACCCAAAACGGGGCTGAAGGAATAGCGACGGAGGAGGCGTCGAAGGCGGGGGTCCATGACTGCATGGAGAGGCCCGACTTGCCCCATAACCATGGGCCCAAACTAGAGATCTGATCCATGTCTTCTGTAGAAATAAAAACCACGATAAAAAATCCTTTTGCACACGGGCAAACAAGGGCTTCCTCCAATAGTAGGGGGCTCCATTAAGTAGATATCCAAGAATGCAGATCTGCTAGATGAGGCCATTGGCCGTTGAACCTGCAAACAATAGCATTAGATCTGCAACGATCCACATTGTTCAAAGCATCTTGAGTGACTGGAACGATGGGGGAAGGGGCCTCTAGCACCACAAGCCCTGAAAGGGATCTTGAACCTTTGGACGACTTGCTAGCAGCAAGGGCCACAACCGGAGAAGAATCCGCATGAGCACCAAGTGAGGGCGGGAGGGGAGATCTGTCCTCATGCAGAGACAACCTGTGGGAGAGCTTAGCAAGCCACCTTGCATTTGTGAGTGAAAAACCGCAGGGAAACTTCGGAGGGGCAGAGGAGAAGACGAGCGACCAACCAGGCTTTGCTGAGCAGGGGGGCCTCGAGGAGGTTGCGAGATGGGCTTGTGCAGAGGAGGGACGGACGAGCCGTCAACTTGGAGAGAAGGTGAATCTGAGGAAGGAGCCCTTCCTGCAATGAGATCAACCAGCGAAGCCATCAGGAGCGAGATGGAGGAGGGATGCGAAGCTAGCGATGACGCCTAGGGTTTCCGGTCTGTGATTTACTTGCAATGCAATTTATTATTATATCACCATTATTATTATTATTATTAGTGAATAATTATATTATAATGTTATTATTACAATATATGAAAAAGACAATTATTCAAATCACAATCATTTCACTCATCATATTTAAGTATTTTTGTTTCTAAACATGTTTAATCAACATATTGTATATTGCTAGACAACAAACAATTCACCTTGAAGAAGAGTTTATAAGACTTTAATGGTTATAACTATTTGCAATTACCATCCAAATTAAATGATTTCATAAAAGTAAAGTTAAACATTATATGCAACTATAAATTTAAATGAGTGATACATCTCAAATTTAATTTAAAAATGAAAAAATCATTAATAATGGTAATCGTTAGCATTCTCATAATACATATTATAAATCAAATAACAACAACCACAACATTATATGAAAAACATTATATACATGAGCGATATACATATCAATATACATGTCAAACATACATCTCAACAAGTTATGCAATAACATGTCATATATACTTCTCAAATCAAATATAAAACAATTAATATACATGTCAATCAATACCATTACTAGCTAGGTCAACCACTAGATCCAAATGCATCGGTGTCTCTGCTACCAGAGGTAGAGGGTCTATCAGTGCCTATGTCAGAACTAAGAAATGAAAAAAGTATAATATCAAATGTGTTTCCATCAATATCAACCTGTGAAACACCTAATGTGAACATAGTGTCCACAACATCAATATCTTGTGATGCATGTGGAGGAGGAGGAGGAGGATCGGTGGATGATGACACATGTGGAGGAGAAGGACAATGATCAATGGATGGTAACACAAGTAGAGGATGAGGAGGAGGATCAGTGGATAGTGACACATTTTGAGGAGACATAGGAGGATCGATGGAAGGTGCATATTCATGTGGAGTAGAAGCATGAGGAGGATCAATGGAAAATGCAAACACATGTGGAGGAGAAGCAGGAGGATCGATGGATGGTAACACAAGTGAAGGAAGAGGAGGAGGATTGGTGGATGCTATAGATACACGTGGAGGAGAAGTAGGAGAATCAGTGGATGGAGCAGACACATGTGGAGGAGGAGGAGGAAGAGGAGGATCAAATTTTCATGGTGCAGACACATGTGGGGGGGAAGTAGGAAGATCGATGGATGGTGCAGGCACATGTGGAGGAGAAGTAGGAGGAGGATGAGGAGGAGGAGGAGGAGTACCATGTTGTGGGGTAAAGGACATGGATCGGTCTAGTGATGAGCTAGATGGTGTAGAATCATGAACACCATCTCTCAAACTCTTGACGAGGTCGATGACACCAATAAGATGATGCATCAATGACATCATTTCATGAGGTAGAGTTGTTCATATTGTAGATAACTCTGCTACCCATAATATGTCTCGAACTGATGCAGGTACCACTCCATGACTAACTATAACACCACATAGGCGATCTACCACCTCTATATGGACTCTTCGATATGGATTGCGTGGCATGCAGGGTCTATGTACTGTAGGTTGCTTAGTTTCCTTCTCCTTATCCTCATCATATTGGGGAGGCACATCCCCATCATATGTGCCAATGTATACAAAACAATAAATAATAACAATCAGATAATTGAAACAAAATGTTACAATAATTTACATGAACATTAAATAAGACATAAAAATATGTAAGTAGATTCATCAAAACATAACGATAATATTACCTCTCTCATCTAGTGGCTCGACTATTGTAAATAGGATGTTTGAACATCCTCTCCAATCCATCCTCGCGTACGAGTACTATACAATATCAAGGACATGATTGTCCTCTCTAGCTAAAAAATCACATACCTCCATACCGACCGCAATACACGACTAGTCCAGTGGGCCCCTCTTGGGAAACAACTGCCCCCACATGTGCATATGCATGTCAGTCATAGGCCTAGGAGGAAAGTAGGGTACTCCTAGTTGAGTGGCATGAAACCTCTCAAAAAAAAATGTAAATAAATCTGACACCGACGTGAAGAATATCCTCCCATAAAAAATGATGCAACAACAATCTGACGCAAAACAAAACTGTCTCAAAAAAATATCCATCCACCTATTCAATCGGGGCATTTACAACAAACTGTCTACATAATACATCAAAGATAAACTAATGAATTTCCCATAAGAGCTAAAGTGTGACAGTGTCGTGAGAATAGACATAGGCACCTAACATACTCTGCATGAAATGAATCTATCAATATCTGACTACAAACAACCTGGAATGCCAAAGCATAATGAATTTATGGACTGGGATATCTCTGGACATATACCAACTAGCTATGTTGTGCAACACCAGGAAGTAGATCAGGGAACTGGGGCCAAACCTCCACCTATTAAACAACCCAATTATAAAATAAAATCCTCCTTCATGGGTTGATACCATAGATTAGGACTGATCCTAAATGCCTAGAGACCATGATCCTAATGATAGCTCAACTGCTATAAAAACAAAGAGTTCCCCCTGAGGGATGTACCCTCCACATAAAACTTGAGGAGGCCAACATGCCTCAAAATAGCATGTGTTTGAGGTAAAATAGGGTGAGGGTACCTCTCCCTCTCTTGGGCCTCCCACTCACGTACAAAGATGTAAGTTTTGACGCACTACTGTTTCTCCTCTCATTGTCGTCATCTCTGATTCACATACAAATATTTTTCGTCACATATATATGAAGAAAATTAACTGAAATTATAAAACACACACATATCTAATAATTTGTATCTAAAAAAAAAATAAAACTAATTTTCGATTGCAAAAAAGTGGAAAAGTAATCGATGCACCAAAAATAGTAACTATGCACTACCATCAATGCATTATATAAGTAATAAACCACCGCTATGCGGTGTAGTAAGTATAACACACTAGGGCTCCATGGTTATTGGAGAACCAACAAGTCTTTAGTGGTGTGTTGTGTTACATAACACATCGAGAATGTGGTGTTCCAAAATACACATCACCATGCGATTTTGAATTTGTTATGTGCTAGGCGATGCAATTGGTTATATGTAAGGCACCAATGCTTTGTTATAATTGGAGCACTTGTATTTATTTAATGGTGTGGTGATATGCACGACACTGGTCACGAGACATTTTGTACGATGCACCTATATGTTACATATTAAATGTTTGGGGAAGTGTTGTGTTGTGCACAACACAGTGCGTTTAATATATCGTGACACACCGATAACGGGGCATCCCATAAGTCACACCGATATGAAAAATATTTACATATTCTATTGGTGTCATGTTGTATACAACATGAGTGCATTTCGTAGACCTACGAGCACCGCTAGGTAAAACAATTTGTCACAAGTTAGGTAGTGTGATGTGCTAATGTGAAGGCATCAATGCTCATGTCGTCTTGGAGCACTGGCATTCAGTTTAGTGGTGCATTGTGTTTATCAATGCACTAATAACAAGGCATCCATAAGACACACCATTGTGATGGGCAGTTAAATATTTGTTATGGTGTGGTTATAGTGAACAAGTCCAGTGCATTTTGTTGATTCAGACACACTGCTGTGATAAATTGTATGTCTTGATAATGGGGTGGTACGATTAGTTAAAGGGAATGCACCGAGGCTCCATTGTTCTTGCAAAAATGACAGGTTTTGCACGACGCATTGTCCTTTACGATACACCAGTAACAATGCGTCAAATAAAAGGGATCGCTAGGATTAATTCTTAAATAATCGACTCGATGTCATGATATTTATAACACCGATGTGTTTTGTTAACATTGGTGCATTGCTTGGTTAATTTATTTTGTTAAAAATTGGACAATGCAATTCATTAATTGGAACGCACTGGTGATCCTAATTTATTGGAGCACTGATGTTATCTTTAGCGGTGCATTGTGTTCTATAACACACCGGTCATGGGGCGTCAAGAAATATGTACCGCTACAATTATTTTTGAAATTTGGTGCGGTGACGTTTTCTGCATGACACTAGTGCATATTGTTATCATATACACATCGATGATGGTCATCCCATAAGATGCACCGCTATGATAAATTCTTAAAAAATTGACTAGGTGTCGTGTTATTTACGACATCGGTGCAGGTTGTTAACTTTGGTGCACTGATAGGTTAGTTTTTATGTTCAAAATAGAGTGGTGTGATTTGTTTATTGGAATGCCTCGGTGCTCCATCTTTGTTGGAGCAATGATGTTTTTGTTTGGCGTTGTGTTTTTTGTATAATGGACTAGCCACAAGGTATCCAGGAAAATGTGCCACTACGACTATTTTTGAAATTTGGCATAGTTCTGTTTTGTGAACAACGTTGGTGCGTGTTGTTATCATGTACACACCAATGGTGGTGCTTCCTATATATTTACAGGAAACATTGGTGGTGGGGAAAGCTAAATCATTCATGCGCACCACACATAATTGTTTTTTTTTTTTTTTTCAAAAAAGTGCCAAATCTAAGGCCAATTTGACATTTTAATTTGATGAAAATTCAAATAGGAAGGTAATAAACAATTTACCTAGGATCTTTTTCCCCAAGGAGGCATGGTTCCACCATAGAGAAGAAATAAAAGTTTGAGGTAATTTCAAAAATTTGGAAATGTGTGGAATCTAGCAATGGAGCTATTGAACTCACTGTAGAGCACTGGAAATGAGGTGCTCTTGAAAGACAAGTGAGAATTGATGCTTTTTAGAGAGTTTGGAATCACTTAATGAACAATAATAATGAAAATCAGTTTGATAATTTTTTTTATCTTATTTTTCCCTACCCCGATGTGCTCGACGACAGGGATACTTGCTAATGTGTCATATTCATGCACACCGGGTCACTTTGTTTGGTGTTTGTATTTTTGCTTATAGAAAATAATGATGCACCTTAATTTTGAAGCACTGAGGTGTTTGTATTGCGTGCGCACCAAGGCATATGTACATGTTTATGCTTGAATCTATCAGGGATGAAATGACAACCTCATGAGGATATGAATCCTCCTATGTTTTTAGAGAGGTGGTTCTCCTCTTTGGCTTATGATCTTCTTTGAAATTCCAAATCAAGAATAATATAGGACTACATCAAATAATGTAATGTCCAAATCTTCAATGCTCAAGAAAATTCAAATGCTGAAAAAGTAAATGTATATAAAAGGGGGTTCCTAAGAAATGGACTAGGAACTTGAAACATCACACATGGCAGAAAATAAAATTGGAAATATCCTCACATCCATCATATTTTAATAAATATATGATCACATTCAACACAAAAAAAGGAAATGGTCTATCACACGAGAGAAATTTGAAAGAGTATAACTTATAAAGATCAAAAAAATATTTTGATAGATTGATTTCAAATATTTTATATTCAAAACTCAGAATTATAAAATACAGTCAAAATCAATCCCGAATTAGTTCTCTAGGATTTCTCAAAATGATAATGTATGTTACAGTGCTTGAGATTAAAAGCGTTTGTCCATAAATGGACTTGGATTGGGGCCCCCATAGACCATAAACAAATATTTACAAGAATTTTTTTGAAGAATGAAGGGGCAGAGTGGAACGTGAACATCATGATTTGGAAAGAAGACAAGAAGAAGTTATCTGAATTTGGTTATGCTTTTCTAATGAAAGAATACGTATAACTAGATGAAAATCTGATAAAGAGGGAACTATGTGAATCAGTGTAGACTTATGATCCGGGATATTTTCGTGCGATGACTTATTAAAGAATTGTATTAAATGAGCATAAACTAAAGTGCACCATAAAGAAGGAAAAACTCAAAAGGAAAGAGTCATAAGCATCAAATGTAAACACAAATAACTTGATAACGGAGTTCGTCCCTGGTGGACTACGTCTCTGGGTCCTGCTCTCAAATGGGTAGGCCTTTTTATTAACTCCACAAAATAATTGGGCAAAATACATAAGTATACCTCATTATGGATTTAAGCTAGAAAATCTTTGGTCAGATCAGAAAAAAAATCACCACTGCATTCGTGGCATCAAATTACCCAAAAATCACTGTCTCCATGCCTCGATCTAAGTCTGACACTTTTGGGCCCAAGAGACAATCCTGTTTTAGTTTCCATGCATGCACCTGCAATTAATGACTGGGAAAATTTCTTGAAATCCATGCCCTGTCTATACGACCGCGCCCTTTCTTCTTTCCAAATCGTAGACTGGCAGAAGTCCCTTTTTATAATATAAAGTGGGTGGTTGTGCATTAAAGGGTTGTTTGGCTCATTGGTTAACGAAGGCTATTTTAAAACGTTGGTTGGTGGAGGTTTAGGTGGAGGTCCCAGGGTCGAACCCGCGGGCCTCCCCTTTTAACATATTGTTAGAACAGTTTTTGGCACGCTGCTAAATTTGGCGGAACAAAGAAATATGTCGCCAATTCTGGTGAAACTGCCGCTAGATTTGGCGGTATATACATTATATTTTTTTTTAATAATTCGGTTGTTGGGCATCATTTGGCATTTTCCCACTGCCACCTGGCATCCCATGACTAGGCCATGTGGCAACCAAACATTGGCCAATGTCACCTCTTTGTAGAGTCAACCTTCCACATCAGCCTGCCACGTGTTGTATGGATTCCAAGTTAGCCTGCCACGTAGTGTACGGATGCCACATGTCATGTATGAACTGCCATGTGGCATGTTTTCATTGGTCCACATGTCGGCCTGAAAAATCCAAAAACGAGTGACATATGGTAGCCTCTGGTGCTGCCACATCATCATGCCAACATCATCATGACATAGATCACCCTTTGTGCTTGCCACATATGATGTACGAACGATGATGTCATCTGTACTGATGCTGACGTCAACATTACTGACTGGGCTAGGTTGACCAAACCTTTGACCACAAATATCTTTTGATCCGTAACTCCATTTGATGATCCGCTTACGCCGTTGGAAAGCAAACGACACACTCTTCACGATAATGTCATTTTCACTAAGTTTTGGGAACTTTGATTTTTTTCCCTTTCTCTGTATGCTGAAGGCATTATGAGCATCTTGAGTTGCCTCTGTGAGTTCTGAGTTGTTCTTATCCTTCTTTGGATCCTTTTTGGATCACGCCTTCCCAGTGAGGGATTTTTGGACCACCAAAAGCTTTCATCAATCAATTGGTAAGTGAGGGAAAAGTCCCCTCACTTTGTCCTTCTCAATCCACTTTGCTTTTCTTGGATGTGTTCCCTTTAAGACTACTTGAAGATAATCAACATCACCCTTGCGTGAAGTCCTCATCCTTTTGTCCAGGATGATATCTTCCTATAAATCATCTAATTATTCAGGTGCAAACTCATCAACTGAAGGTATTGAAACTTCCTCATCTTGATCCATGATCATGGGAGGCTAAAAAAGTTTCAAGTTTTCCACATTTACAACTGAGTAGATCTCCATATAAGGTGGAATATCTAAACGAAAAGCATTAGTAGCACTTTTCTCCAAGATATTGAAGGGTTCATAACAAATGGGCTTGAGTTTCTTGCCTTCACCCTTCAATCTCTCCTTGCTGATGTGAAGCCATACCTGGTCTCCACCTTGGAACTGATGATCAAACCTATGCTTGTCATGCCGTGCTTTATACTGTGCTTGACGTTTCTTCAACTATTCCCTGACTGCCTGGTGTATTTGCTGGATCCTCTGGATGAACTTGTGGTCTTTGTCCTCTGTTCGTTATTCATTCACATCGACATCTGTCCCATACATCAAGTCCAAAGGAACCTTGGGTAGGTACCCAAAACATGTCTCAAAAGGTTAACCCTGAGTGGATGAATGTAAAGCTTGGTTGTAATCATATTTTACACATGGTATTTGTTCATCCCATAACTTGGGATGCTTGCTGCAGTAGCCTCGAAGCAAAAGTACCACTGTTCTATTTACCACCTTTGTCTGTCCATCGGTCGGTGGATGGAAAGCAGTGCTCCTCTTCAACTTGGTGTCCATCATTCTCCACAACCTAGTCCAAAACCCCCAAGGAATCAAGTATCGCGATCCGAGACAATGGATGTGGGTAACCCAAAGTGAACCCAAACATACTGAAAGAATAGATTAGCAGTCTGCTCAACAATGATCTACAATTTACATGGCATCAAGATACACATCTTGTTGAACCTATCCACTACAACAAACAAATAGTCATGACCCCCTTTGGTCATTGGTAAACCCCCTACAAAATCCATGTAAATGCTATCCCATGGATGGGATGGAACAGGAAGTGGTGAGTATAGCCCCAATTTTCTATTAGTGCTATTACAAGTAGAACACATCACACACCCCTTTACATATTTAGTTACAATTGCTTTCATTTGAGGCCAATAACAAAACCTCTGCAAATGAGCCATTGTTTTTCCTACCCCAAAATGCCCGGACACAAGAGAAGTGTGAGCTTCTTGTATTACATGGACTTGTTCACTTGTAGGAATACATAGCTTTCCAAGATGGTAGAGTAGTTTTCCCTGCAGACAATAGTTCTCTACATGTACACCATGGGTTAGCTTCTCATATACTTCTTTAAAATCTTCATTGATGGCATATTGTTCTACATAGCTATCATCATGAGATAAATAAGTATTCTTCAAAATAATAGAAGCAACAATAGGAGGTCTAGAAAGCATATCGACTACCTTGTTACTTGTACCCTTGTTGTACTTGATTACCAAATGAAATTGTTGTAGAAAAACCATCCATCTATAGTGTCAAGATTGTTTCAGTTTTGTCTGTGCTTGGAGATATTGTAAGGGGTGGTGATCTGTATGTATGATTGTTTCCTTCCCTAACAAGTAGTGCTTCCATTTCTTTACACTCTGAACTAATGCATACAACTCTTTATCATATGTAGGATAATTAAAAAAAACTTGGCTAAAAGTTTCACAGTGGTAACAGATAGGCTTACAATATTTCATCAAAACTACACCCATGGCGTATCCACTGACATCTTTCTCGATCTCAAAAGGCTGTTGAAGATTCAATAGTGCTAATACTGGTGCAATACTGATCTTCTCCTTCAAAGTGTCGAAAGATTTTTGTTTCTTTCCTTCCCACCGAAAAGTGTTCTTCACACTGGTTAAGGCATGCAAAGGAGTTTCTATAAAGGAGAAG
Source organism: Picea engelmannii (assembly GCA_009831015.1). NCBI lineage: Eukaryota > Viridiplantae > Streptophyta > Pinopsida > Pinales > Pinaceae > Picea > Picea engelmannii. Next base: position 867,924 of record ML776754.1, on the reverse strand, counting down.
TTTGAAATGAACCTCCTCCAATACTGTACTGCACCTAAGAATCTTCGGACCTTGGTTACACTTTTTGGTTCGAGCCAATTTACAATTACATCAATTTTGGAAGGATGAATTTTCAATTGTCCTCCTCCTACAATATGACCTAAGTATACAAGTGAAATCCTACCAAATTCACATTTAGAAATTTTTACATACAACTTTTCCCTTTGCAAAGTATCCAATACCTACTTTACATGCCTTACATGTTCATCCCAAGGCTCGCTAAAAATAAGAATGTCATCTAAATACACAATCACAAAGTCATCTAGGAAAGCCCCGAATACATCATTCATCACACGCATGAAAGTTTCCAAAGCATTACAAATCCCAAACGACATAACTAACGACTCAAACAATCCCTGTTTGGTTTTAAAGGCAATCTTCCATGCATCATGTTCTACGACCCTGATTTGATGATATCCACTGGACAAATCCAACTTAGTGAAATAAACAACATTCTTCAATTCATCAAGTAAATCATCTATACGAGGAAGAGGGTATCGGATTTTCGTCGTGATTTTATTTAAGGATCGATAATCGACACACATTCACCATGTGCCATATTTCTTTGGCACCATCACGATCAGAGAACCACAAGGAGATGAACTGGGCCTGATGACCCCTTGATTCAATAAGCCCTATACCTGCTTCTTGATCTCTGTCATCTCCACAATCGACATCCTATACATGCCCACATTAGGAAGAGGAGAACACTTTATCTAGATAGATATCAGTGGCCACACATCTCTTCGAACTGGCTCAAAACAATTTTCTAACAATTTTGGCAATTTACTATTTTTAGCAGTTTTAACTTCCAGGGCCATTTTGAGGGCCTAAATGAAGGTTTTTCAGGATCAAGCTTCTCAATGAAAACCAAAGGAATGATTGAGCCCCCAAAATGAATCTCCTTTATGATATATTTCCAACGAGCTATCATACGCCTAAAACGGAGATCGTATGCAAAAGTTACGACCCCAGGAAGTTGATGTACTAACTTACCCAAACGAGGCCCACATGACTTTTGGCGCTTCATCTCCTAGGATTAGGTTTTTGGATTTCTAGGGTTTTTTGCATTCCTGTTTATTGTAAAAATTCCTTTAGATCCTCATTGTAATTATATTCTTGCGAATGAGAGCAACCGTCACATCTCTTCTCAGAGATAAGCCACCACCATTCCAACAAGCTTGTTTCCACTGCATTTTACAATTTCAGCTTATTTCCTTATTGAATAGAAAACTAGTTTACTGTATCTCTGTTATTTTTTGTTAAGCACCTATTAATAATCTGTAGTCACTTCATTTTTCTCATAAAATCTGGATCAGTGGTATCAGAGCGGTCTGCTCCTTGTCGTCTTAATGCATGTCCCCAACGAGGTTGGAGTACAAAGAGTTGGGTCTCGAGCTTGTTTCTCTTGAGGACAACAACTTTTGCACACCCAAGCGACCTCTCATGGAAATATAAAATAAATATGATGGGACAAGATATCCTTTCAAACCGTTGATTGAGGAAGACCTCACGCAACAAAGGAACAGGATGATGGACAGTTTCACGCAAATCCTTCGACGACTACCAACATACGATGCATCTTCTTCGAGTAGAGGCGCCACCCCCTTCAAGGTACAAATAAACTTTGATATTCCTATATTTGAAGGTCATAAATATGCATATGCTGTAGACAAGTGGTTGAATCTAATAGAAGGGTATTTCCCCATCCATAACTTTTTGAATAGAGAAAATATTACTTTTGCACTCCTCAAAGCTGTTCCCCATGTCAAAGATTGGTGCGAAACTTTCTGTGAGAAAAAGGAAACAGAGGAACCCTCACTATGTACAGTCATGACCACCTGGTATTCCTTTAGGGATGCTATTAAGGAACAATACTACCCTGTCAGAAGTTATGACGACTTGTATACCAAATGGACCACACTGCGGCAAGAAAGAGACCAAGCAGTGCCAGATTTCACGAATATCTTCCATACCTTGCGCACCAAGCTAGGTATCAAAGATTCAGAGAAAAATATGGTGCTCAAGTATCGCAACGCTCTGCATAGATACATCTATACTGAAATGGAATTTTTGGACATCTCATCCTTGGGCGCGACCTACTAATATGCCATCAAAATTGAGCAGAAGCTCAAACAAAAGATGCGACAATTTGGGCCTGGGAACCCCTCACAACAAAAGCCAGGAAAGGGTGGCCCCAACCCAAAGAACAAAGGGCAGAGAAAATATGGACAGTATCAGGACAACCAGTCCAAGCCGCAGGCAAAGAAGGACACCCGAAAGACAAAGAAAGATACCAAAAAAGTGGTGCGACTTCCATTAGAGCCCTTGGCATAACACTACTGATTGCCGCTCAAAGCAGTCACTGGTGGCCGAAGTGAAAGCCTCTAAATCAGATGAGGGTTTAGACTTTGATCCATAACCAGAAAGGGGAAGACAAATAGTTGATGCGGAACCTAGTGCCACTATTTCTACCACCAAGATCCATCCTGGTGAACCAGACAAGCAAGAAGAAAGATAACGCCTCTTCCATTCATAGATGTGGGTAAAAGGCACCCCACTGCACTTCATTGTGGATAGAGGTAGCTAGAAGAAATTCATCTCAGTAGATGTCATCAAGTGGATGGCCCTGCCGACAACACCGCACCCCCAACCCTACACCATTGGATGGCTCCGCCAAGGAAGCGATCTCCGCGTCAGCCAATAGTGCCGACTGTCGTATGACATCAAGCCCTTCAAATACGAGGTATTGTGTGATGTTTCTCCTCTCGAAGTTTGTGATGTTCTTTTGGGCCAACCTTATTTATGGAAACTTCATGTTGCATATGAGTCTAGGCCTCGTAGTGTTATTATTACTTTGAACAAGAAATTGTACAGGATACCTGAGGCAGTCCCACCTAATGCTATTTCTTTGATCTCTGCTAAGCAATGCAGGAAGGTCATCTCTCAGATGGGGAAGTTTTTCTTCTTCATGATTCACTCTCAGAATAAGCGAAAGATCACAACCACATCCAGGGTCTCTGCGACCGACCTCTCCACACAATAGAAGCAATTAGTTAAGGTCGTGGAAGAATAATCATATATCTTCTCCTCACCTACCGGGGTACCTCTGCACTACCAGGTCAAGCACCCCATTGATCTGAACCCCGATGCACCGTTGCTTAATGGGTCAGTCTATCGTTTCTCTCTATTAGAGAATGAGGAGATCAAGCGACAGATCCAAGAACTTCTCCACAAGGGGCACATCCGTCCCATCTCATCACCTTGCGGGAGCCCAATCGTCCTGGTACAAAAGAAATATGGAACCTGACAACTCTGTATTGATTATCGGGCTCTGAATAAAATCACAGTCAGAAACCGGTACTCGATTCCATGAATCGACAACCTCTTTGATCAACTCATGGGGGCCAAATACTTCAGTAAGATTGATTTGAAGTCTGGATACCACCAGGTCCTGATAGAACATACATATGTATGGAAAACCGCCTTCAAGTCAAAGGAAGGCCTTTTTGAATGGTTGGTCATGCCCTTTGGTTTGACAAATGGTCCAACCACTTTCATAAGGATGATGGACGATATCCTGTGACCATTCACTAATACTTTTGTAGTGGTGTATCTGGATGACATTCTCATTTACAACAAGACTTGGGATGGACATTTGCAACATATTCAACAGGTTCTGCACATGCTGTGACAACACAAGCTATATGCCAACTTGGAAAAATGCTCCTTTGGCATGGACATGGTCCATTACCCGGGCTACATAATTGATCATCATGGCATACATGTGGATCCAACCAAGATCCAAGTCATCTGTGACTGGCCAACCCCAACCACACTCACTGAGCTTCAGAGTTTCTTGGGCCTTGCCAATTTCTACCACAGGGATTCTCCCATATTGCATGGGCCCTTAGCCAAATAACCAGGGTTGGTGGTAAGGAAGAATTTGTGTGGGGCCGGTGCCAACAACAAGCGTTCGAAGATTTGAAGCAACGCTTGTGCTCATCCCCAATACTTTCACTACCAGACCTGAAACAACCCTTTGAGATCGAGACAGATGCTTCAGACTATGTAGTGGGCATCGTTCTCCCTCAACACGGCCACCCCGTGGCCTATAATAGCAAGACACTATCAGATGCTGTCCGTAAGTATCGTACATACGACAAAGAAATGTACTCCATTGTGCAAGCCTGCCGCCAGTGGAGACATTACATTCTTGGGAAGGAGATAATCATTCACACTGATCATAAGCCACTGCAGTTCATGCAGACATAAGGAAAATTGCAGAATGATCACCATCAAAAGTGGCTGATCCACGTGGATATCGGGGGCCACCCACCTTTTCCAAATGGCTCAAAACAGTTTTCTGGCCATTTTGGCAATTTACTACTTTTAGCAGGTTTTCACTTTCGGGGCCATTTTGAGGGCCTAAATGAAGTTTTTTCGATATCGAGGTTCTCAATGATAGTCGAAGGCATTATTGAGCCCCCAAAATGAATCTCCTCGACTATACCTTTCCAACGAACTATCACACGCCTAAAACGAAGATCGTATGCAAAAGTTACGACCCCGGGAAGTTGATGCACCAACTTACCCAAACGGGGCCCACATGACTTTTTGCGCTTCATCTCCTAGGGTTAGGTTTTTCGGATGTCCAGGACTTTTGGCATTCCCGATTATTGTAAAAAGTCCTCCAGAGCCTCATTGTAACCATCTTCTTATGAATGCGAGTAGCCGTCACATCTCTTCTCAGAGATAAGCTGCCACCATTCTAGCGAGTCTTTCACTCTGTATTTTTACAGTCTCTGTACATTTATTTCATTAATAGAAAACGTGTATTACTGTATCTCTGTGTTTATGGTTGCATCTCTGATATATTTCTATTATATTACTGGATATACGTGATATCTCTGTGCATTTCTTTATTATATCTTCGCTCTCATTTCGTGCTGAAAATAATCCGGATCAGTGGTATCAGAGCAGGCTGCTCTTGATCGTTTTTTTCAGTGCATGTCCCCGACGAGGTCCGAGTATAGAAATTTGGGTCTCGAGCTTGTCTCTCTCGAGGACAATCGCTCTCGCACACCCAAGAAACCCTCAATGGCGGAAGAAAAGAAAAACGATGGAGCAGATGATCCTATCAGTCTGTTGCTTGAGCAAGCTCTCACGCGACATATGGACGAAATGATGGAGAATTTTTCCCACATCCTTCAACGCCTGCCGATAGCATCAGGTGCATCTTCATCAAGCGACCACTTTGGAGGCACCTCGCCTTTCAAGGTACAGGTTAATTTTGATATTCCCGTATTTGAAGGTCAAA